>JACEFZ010027803.1:0-395000 GCA_014155875.1 Cepaea nemoralis | reverse complement strand
CATGGCCGTTTGCCTTGGCACATAAAGGTGTCAGATACGGGAAAACAAATAGATAACATTCTCCTTGGCCGTTTGCCATGGCACATAAAGGTGTCAGCACACGAATATATACATATATACATTTTGTTAGACATTGGAAGATGTGGAGAAGCACGATGGCCCACGCCAGTCGCTAGGTGCTTGATGATGGTTACTGTTTGATCCTGTTGTCGTTGCGATAAGGAATTGATCTTTCTAGAACCTCATTTTGTTTACAGGGAAAAGTAACGCTGTAACAGTGAGGGATTCTAGGTTAGGAGTAAAGAGTTAAGGAATGCTGCGCATTCCTTGACTAGGGGGAAAACCATAGTGAACGTGTGTGCACGAATGAAGAAGGGTATCTAGGAAAACACACACGTCACTTGGGGGCCAGCGAGAACAGATGTCAACACCGAGAAGGGAGTCTCCATCATATGTGCTGAGCTAGAATGATTCATCAATAAAATCCTTTTCTAACAACGCGAAGACTGACTTGTCTGGTGCTATACGTTCACGATCATGTCTACTATCTGCATTCTCCAATGCTTGTTCTGAATTTGGTTAACAATTAGCAAACAGACGACACAGATTATGTCACAAGGTGCACATGGGGTACCATCAATCTTTATTGATGAAGCCGAACTAGAGATGATAGACCATTTTACATATCTATGATCAGTGATAAATAGAAAATTATCCCTAGATCAGGCAATCAACATCCAGACTGGTAAGGCAGCAACAACAATGAACAGGTTAACAAAACGAGTCTGGGAGAACAAGAAGCTTACTGCAAAAACAAAAGTCCTTGTCTATCAAGCCTGTGTCCTTAGTACTCTTCTTTATGGCAGTGAAACCTGGACAACTTACTCACACCAAGAGAAACATTTAAACAGCTTTCATATGCGGTGTCTGCGAAGAATTCTTGGTATTAAGTGGCAAGACAAAATCACAAATACTGAAGTATTGGAAAGATCAGGTTGTGTGACAGTTTATTCCATGCTCAGTCTTCGTAGACTTAGATGGATAGGACATCTTAGGAGGATGGGTGATGGTAGAATACCAAAGGACATCTTTTTTGGTGAATTACAGATGGGTAAGAGATCTCAGGGTCGGCCTCTACTACGATAAAAAGATGTGTGTAAGCGGGACATGATTGATACAGGCATTGATAATGCACATTGGGAGCAAGTCGCCGCTGAATGTGTTGCATGGAATAAAGACAAAGGAGAAAATTATTGCAGATAAGTCGCACACCGAGCGTTTGAGACGTAAGATGGTGCATGATGGTGGAAATGACCACGTGTTCACATGTACCCACTGTGAACGGACATTTACAGCGCAAATTGGCCTTATCAGTCACATGCTCTACCGCCATAGGTAAAAGTTATTATGCACTTTTAAAGCACAAACTATCGTCTGTCATGACGGCAAGGTGCCAATATATATATATATATATATATATATATATATATATATATATATATATATATATATATATATATATATATATATATATATATATATATATATATATATATATATATATATATATATATATATATATATATATATATCGGTATGTCTTCAGATCTGGGACATGGACAATTTCAGTCTACGACCCCACCAGTCTCTGGATACCTATCTCTCTCACAACCGACCAAGGGACGTTATCCTTTCAAACATCGTCCTGAACATATGACGGAACTCTGGTATCTACAAACTCAACAATAAAATGTATTATACAAAAGAGTGAAGATAATATGGTTGTAGTGCAGATTTGTCTGGTGTGAGCTAATCACTAGAAGACATAGTTAGGTGAGGCTGCCACAAGAAGGATGTCATCATTGTACACATGTTAGAGCACCACACAGGATGGGAAATCACTTAGCTTCTCGCTGCAGGTCCTCAGTCTTCGATCAGATATCACCTACTGCGAGTTGACTGCAAGTCAGTGTAATGACTCCAGGACATCAGAGTATGTGTCTGAATGATACTCAGAGTTTCCATCCACATCCGTCTATGTAAATGCCTCCATAATAGGTATGACGTAATTCTGTAAAGTTATTTGGGTTAATACACCAAGTTCTATCGGCTACCTCAAGGTATGCCCACGTTCATTTCTCCACCAACAGTGACACTAACTAAACTATCCATATCCATATTAGCACAACTCCTAATATAATGTTCACAGAAACACACTGTCAATGGCAAGATTTCAAAAGAACACTGCCTATGGCTAGATTCGCGATAGCCTAAGGTCTATGGCTAGATTCGCGATCAAGAACATAATTCGAGTGAACCAAGTGTTGCCTGATCTCACACACAGTTGAGTGGTAGTCGAGTAGGTAATTAGTGGTACAGCTGGACGATCACATGCAACCATACTTGCCCAGACGTCTTTGACATAACATGGTGGTTAACTCATCCTGGAACTACCCTGAGGGCATAGACGACTGACCGGGTGATGGGCAGTAGGATCACCTCACGTTGGCTGGTCTGTCCAGACTGCTGACACTGGCACAGGACTTTGGTTTAAATGACCGTCCATCACTCCTCTCAGGAATGTAGAATCTGGCAAAGTGACAAAGACAATCCTCGGTGAGAATCACATGACTATGACCTACCATATGGGAATACACTGCCTCCCGGTACTCAGACAGGGAATCACCTCCCTAAAGTGGGTTGTGGTTCAATTACAAGCCATGCCTCACGGCCAGAGGAAGAATAGGGTCTGGGGTCCGACAAGCAGCCGAATAGACCATCTGTTTCCCTGGACTGGGGATAGAGTGAATCCACGGTGATTGGTCATGAGTGTCTGCCCCCCCCCCCCCAGTTCCCCAGGGGAAGCCTTCTAATGACATACAGGGTTAGAGGGTCCACAGTACCTATAGGCAAGATGGCCCTGAAGGAGGGCCGTTGGCAACCCCCCCCCCCTCCATCTCTTCCAGGTAGTCCTGCTCTCCCCAGTTCATCAGCCCTGCAACCATCAGAACATGTCTGCCGCATCATTCCTCTTTCCTTCCCCTCCCCCTTTGTCCTCCTCGCAGGCACCCACTATAGATTAGGATGGTTGTCCGTTAAGGAGACTTAGAACACAAAGTTTATGAGGAAAGCAAAGAAAAACCAGTAGTTGCCCCACCAAAAGATCCGAACTTCGACACACGCGGGATCTTTCAAATGACCTCCGATTCGATAGAGGACATTCCCACGAGATTCGTCTTGTCTGGCCGATTCGCCCGATATCTCACACGATACCTTTTAGTTACGCCGTCACCGACTTCCGGTTGTGTAGACTACGCCGGAGTTCAAAGGCGGCCTAGGAGTGCACTCATATTGCTAACACTCATGCCAATCCTAATTCTCCCCAAACCACTTTTGGCGGGCGAGACTGGCGTTCAATACCTGTACTTTCCTGGCAGTTCAGACTGTTCGAATCAGGCCAGAAATTGGGTCATGTCAACAAGCCTGCTTGTTGGGGAAAATTACAGGCTCACCTTTGACCTCCGTGCGAACATGGCTTCTTGCAATATACAACCTCGGGTAATCGCGGTTCCGACACCAACCGATTTAAGAATGGTAACACTCTTACCTTTTAATTGGTCATGCAGTTCGAAGTATGGTTCCTCGTCCATCCTAAGGACTTAATGTCTACAGTTATTAAACTGTACTCTGACACTGGTCACCATTTCTTTCTATCAATCTGCAGCCACACAGAACCTCTTGCCAGCTCGCCAAATCAACAATCCGTTCCCCGGTGCCTACACAGGTCACTGCGACTGCGCGGCCAGAACAAGAGTTCCTGTACAAACATCTCTCGAACGTTCCAGAACACAAGGGCATAGTCCTTCCCTCCCTTAGGGGTAAAAGATTACTAGGATTATTCCCCTTTTGACGGAAAAAGTCGCTGTAGGCCGAGAGATGGGTGTGAGTCTGGGAAATTTAACATCTCCTGGTCGAATCCTCCAGGCATTTTGTGACATAGGTCCCCTCTTAAGAGAGTTGACCGCGTCGACTCTTGCCCCCTCGAGGTTCGGACCAGATGCTCTACTCCTCCTCTTCGGGGACTGGATGCCTAGACAGAAAATCAGCCCCACCCAACATTCTCCTTGCCGGAATGTACTCCACTGTAAAGTGGTAGGGTTAAGGAACAACGACCAACGCATCAAGCTTCTGGGAGGTAACCAGGAACATAAAGGGTTGATGGTCTGACTGGCCACGAAACTGAACCCAATACAAATAGGGCTGGAATTTGTGCACGGCCCAGACAAGTGACAAACATTCTCTTTTGACGGTCGAATAATTCCTTTCGGCTGGCAAAAGTTTACTACTTGCGTATGCCACCGTCCGCAACACGGAAGAATCATCCCTCCCTTCCTGCAACAAAGTCGCCCCAATTCCGATCCCACTCGCATCCGTTCTGAACACAAAGGGTTTTGAAAGGTCGGGGAGTTGTACAACAAGTTTGCTTACCAAGGCCTCTTTCAACTGACTGTAGGCACCCTCGCAATCGTTCGTCTACACAATTGGATCGTGGGATCCCTTTTTCAAGGTTTCCGTTAACGGATCCCCAAGTTATTTTAAATGTGTAGTGAACTTTTGGTAAAACCCACGAGAGGAAGGATCGTACGTCCTTCTACGTCTTTGGCCTTGGAGCTCGACGGACCTTTTCGAGGTTCTTCTCCTCTGGGACAATTTTTCCTGGGGTGATGGTGTGTCCGAGAAATGCAAGCGTCTGGTAACCGACCATACACTTGGTTGGGCGAGCATGTGATCGTAACGGAGCCTAGTAAAGACCCTCTCTAAGGACTTCAAGTGGTCATCCAAGTTGTCATTGGCGATCAGAATATCGTCCATGAACGAAATAATGGACGGATCCCTAAGGGATCTAGCAAGGCTCTCATCATGCGAGTAAACACACTGGCCGCATTGCTGAGTCCAAAGGGCATGACCTTGACCTCGTAGTGCTCACTAGGGGTACTGAAAGCCAGCAAGGGTCGGACCTCCGGTTTGACAGAGATCTGATAATACCCCCTACTCAGATCCACCTTGGAGAAGTACCTAGCCTGGTGGAGCCAGCGAATAACTGGGTTGGATTCTGTAAGGGTTCTACCTGAAACTGAGTATGACTGTTATGACATAAAGCCAGTGAGCAATAATCAAATGATTATGTGGTTGTTTCGGGATTTAGGAGGCCTGATGTTCCTTGCCAGTGAGAAGTCCTGATCGTTCGGGTCCCATCGATTGACGGACGTCGGTCGCGGCGATTGGGCAATCTTGAGCATAGCCTACGATGGGTAGCGTTGTGGTGTTCTGTTGTGATAATTTGGTGTGTCCAGTGTGTGCCGCGTGGTTACACACCCGCTTCACACGCGTGATCCGGGACTGTTTCCGGATCCGGTCAGGGATATGCACTACTGACGAGCTCAAATGAGGGCGAAACTCGAGTATAGTGCTTCCATATTGACGTAGATAGGCCTTAGGTTCATATAAGAGTGCGATCGGCGTTGCCAATAGTGGGTTGTGCTCAATATTTAAATTTCAAATCCCGAAACAACCACATAAACATAATTAATTTTGTGTATATTCATTGTATCTGACATATTTCACCATGTCGACATTGAATGATTTCATTGAATCTGGTTTGAAAATGAATTTATCTGGTGAGGAATTGACAAATTGGAGTGAGAGAAAGTATGCAGAACATGTTCAACGCGAAGATAGAGCTGCTGAAAGAGAACTTAAAAAGGTAGAATTAGAAATGGCTATGAAACAGTCAGAAGCTGCTTTGAAACAGGCTGAATTAACGGCAAAGTCTAAACAGGTGGAACTAGATGCGAAAAAGGCAGAAGCAGATACTGCTTTAAAACAGTCTGAGTTAGCTGCCAAAACTAAACAAGCAGAATCAGATATTGCTTTAAAACAGTCTGAGTTAGCTGCCAAGACTAAACAGGCAGAAACAGAGGCCGAATTAAGAAAAGCGGAGATTCTAGCCCAGAGTAAAAGGGAAGAACTTGAAATGCAGCTGAAAATTAAGCAGCTGGAAGCTGAAACATCAACAGAGATAGTTTCTAGGAAGTCAGAAAGACTAGATAAAGAGTTTCAGTACAAAAAGTATCAAGGGATCGTCAAAAATTTCACCACGGGCGTCTGCATCGCAGCCTTCACCCAAAATTTTGAGACCATCACGGACCATTATCAGATCTCAGAAACTGAATGGAACATCATATATATGAGAAGTCTTTCCGGGGAACCTCTCAAAGTGATAGAGACCATTCCCAAAAATCTTGGGAAAGATTATCAATATATCAAATCTAAAATTATGTCACACTTCCTGTTAGATGAAGCAGGCTACAGAGAACAGTTCAGTAAATTGGCTCCAAAGCCTTCTCAAACGTTCTCTGACTACATCTCAGTAGTACAGGATATATTTTGTAAGTGGCTGTCAGCAGCCAAAGTAAATGACAATTTTGAGAAATTGAAAGATTTAATTTTGAGAGATAAAATTATTACATCTCTACCACCACCATTTTCTAAGTTTCTGCAAGAATGTGAGTGTGAGAGTGTGCAACAGATTGAGAAACGAGGTTCGGCTTATTTCACAGCCAACAAACAGTGTTTTGCTCGTGGATTGACTGACACAAACTTTGTAGCAGCCGCTACCTATGACAGAATGAAGTCAGGTCCTTACAGTAAACAGAAAACCTTTTAAGCAATCTGCTGAGAAATATTACCAATGCAGATATTGCCATCTCCCACACAATGAAAGTGATATGTGTGACAAACACCCTGGGTACATTATATACTTGCAAAACTATATTGATAAGCAAGATAAGGAAAGAAAGAGCTATAAACGACCAACCAAATGCTTCCTTTGTAAAGCCCATGGCCATTGGCGCCACTCATGTAAAGGCAAACAAATGACCAGAAAGGCTAATGCAGCCATGTTTGATAGCTCTTCCTCAGATGAAGAACATGTAGAAGATCATCCTGTCAACTCAGCTCATTCCATTGATGTATTTCACCTTGAAAAATGTACCATCTGTGATCGTTTTCATGAAGATGGCCTATTAACATGCGGCCATTTATACCTATTGCCAATGAAGAAGCTAATTTGGTAATTAACTCCAAAGGTAAATTGAACATCCACCATGGATTTGTTAATGGAAAAGCTGCCACAGTTTTACGGGATAGCGGGTGTACTCTTATCGGTTTAAAGAGAGACTTTATTTTACCTTCAGATTATACAGGCAAACATGTTACATGCAGAACTTTCTCAGGTAACGTCGAGAAATACCCGCTTGCATGGGCATACATTGATACCCCATTTCTTACAGGAAAGGTTAAATATAGTGGGTAACCTTCCAGAGGTAAATGATATGCCACATGACAGTTTAAGATCTGCTGCCAAATTTATTGTTGATAATACAGTTTCATCTTCAACTGATATCACTGTTGACAATGTATTATCACCTGTGAATGAATGTATGTTTGCGAATTCATTAACTTCAACCAATGGTTGTATTGGTCTAAATGTAACATCACCTTGCCATGTTGCTGATATTACAAATGCTGTAACTAGATCTGCTGCAAAAGTGCAAGATCAAATTAATCAGACAAAGGCTTTGGAAATGTTAAGCCCAGTTATATTACCTCCTAAGACCATGAGGGAGAATTTTATAACAGCCCAAAAGGCTGATGTATCTTTGCACAAGTATTTTAACGTAATAGGCCAAAAGCCAAGACTCACAAATAATGCTAGATGGCATTTTGCACTAAAAGGTGGTATCCTTACACGGTACTATACCAAAGGTACCAACACCACTGAGCAAACGGTGTTACCTACAGAACACCGCAAACAAGCATTACATCTAGCACATGACATACCCTTTGCAGGGCATATGGCTTATTCAAAAACTAGATCTAGATTACTTACCTAGTTCTACTGGCCTAAATTCTGCAGTGATACCAAGCAATATTGCAGAACTTGTGACATCTGCCAGAAGCTTGTTAAAAAGGGTAAACATCCGCAAGCTGAGCTTCAAATAACTGATTTAGCAAGTAGACCTTTTGAAAAGATCTCTTGATATAGTAGGTCCTCTAAACCATGTAACATCAAGAGGAAATAAATTCATTCTTACGATAATTGACTTCTGCAGTAGATGGCCAGAGGCTATTCCACTTAAGAACATAACTGCCAGAGATGTAATGGAAGTGTTCTTCCATATTTTTTCTAGAGTTGGGTTTCCTGACACTATTCTCTCAGATCGGGGAAGTCAGTTCATAGCCGCAGCCACTCATGCCTTTACTAGAATGTTAGGGGTAAAGCAATGCTTTAACAGCCCATACCACCCCCACTCTACAGGAATTGTGGAAAAGATTAACGGTGATCTTAAGCATATGCTATCCAAAGTTACCCAGGAACACCCTGAAGACTGGGATACTTATTTACCCGCCATACTATTTGCATATCGCGAAGTACCTCATTCCAGCTCTGGTTTCTCACCATTTGAACTTGTATAAGGTGCCAAATCACGCGGCCCATTATCTTTGTACCATTCTATGTTAACTGAAAGTATAACTGTACATAAACCAGTATCATCGTATGAACATGTAACATCATTGCGTGATAGGATAATGAAATCTTGTGTGTTAGCTAAAGAAGCACTGAAACAATCAGGTGCTATTTACCGACAGTAAGCAAACAGAGGAAACAGGACAATAACATTGACACCTGGACAGGACGTTCTACTTCTATTGCCAAGCGACCGACAATTACTGACAGACTCATGGCAAGGACCTTTCAAAGTTCTAAGACAGATCTCGACTGTAGATTACGAGATTGCAGTTAAGGACAAACATAAAATATTTCATATAAACATGCTTAAATGATACTACACCAGAGACGAGGACCAAAACGAGACAGCAGCAAGCACAACAATAGTGGACCACACAGACGACGACGATACCGACGAGATACCGACCCCATCACTTGACACGATAAACAATCTACAGGACATCAAAATAAATCCTAACCTTACTCAGACAGAGACTGACAGTTGCAGACAACTGTTACAAGACTACAGCAGCATTTTCTCTAACAATGCAGGACAGACAGACTTAGTGCATCACCACATTATTCTGACATCCGACACACCCATAAAGTGCAGACCATACTCCATTCCCATACATTACAAAGACAAACTACACCAGGAAATTCTAGACTTAGAGAAGAACCACATCATCATTCGATCACAGTCACATTTTTGTTCACCGATCGTGATTGTGAGGAAAAAGGACGACACAATAAGACTCTGTGTTGACTATCGTAAATTGAACCATATCACACTGTTGGATTTAGAACAAATGAGCAACTGTGAAGACATACTGACTGAACTGACTGACTCACTATACTTTACGAAACTGGACATGACAAAAGGTTATTGGCAAATACCGGTACACCCTGACAGCATACAGCTGACAGCATTTGCCACACCTTGGGGACTATACGAATGGTGCAAGCTTCCATTCGGGATAGTCAATGCCCCGACGACTTTTGTACGGATGACGAGACTTCTTCTGACGGACATTACTAATATAATTTGTTACATGGACGACATTTGCATACATACGAGGTATATGACAGACCACGTGTGGGATGTGGATTTTAATTATTAAAATATTCTCTTAAGTGTCTAGGGGGTTTATTGATTCTCTGGTCACTTGTTAGAATGCAGGGTGATCAGGGATATTTACCACAAACCCCAGGAGAAAAGATTTCAATCCTTGAAACAATGGCATCTGTGTGTAGGTTTCCCTTCCCACTTCATCACCCTTTAAATTTACTATAGTGCAAGAAGGATATTGATTGCTCATAACATATAAACAACCACTGTTGAACACCACATTTACTTGATGTACACATCAACAAATTTTTGGACAACAGTTCAAGTATTAAATCAAAATCTGTAGTTACATATATATGTGTAATGAACACTATGCATTTTCAGACAGGCATGGGAATGATTTGCATTATCTCAATACATTTACACCCTTTTTGCCCAAGAAAACAACAATGTTATTACAAACAACACAACAACCACATATTGGGTCTACTTTCATTTACCCTCATAATTAAGGCAAATAAAGATTTAAGTATATAGAACCCAACATATAAACATTTGTTTCTGACACCTTTTACAATTTTCTCATTCTTAAAAATAATGAGTTGGTGTCAAAATACTATACATATATACCATTGGAAAACACTACTGACCTGTTACCTTCAGAAAAAACCAACATATAAACAGCATTTTGTACTACTAATTAACTAATTAATAGAGTCATTTATCTCCTGGTGTGCGGTTAAGGGTTCATCTTTGCTATAGATTAGATCCTTTTCTTTTCCCATTATCTGGGTACCGAATTAATGCACTCAGTTATGTTCCTAATATTTATCCACTGGTAATTGGCTGGTGACTATTTTATAATCCATAATCCAGGAATTGAAAAATCACACACCATATATCCCCTCCGTTGGGACTAGAATCACGAATATTCTGTTGCCTTAGGCTCGGTGCCCTTTTTGTGAAATTTGATGCCTCAGGTTGGTCATACTTCAGGATTTCCACTTAAGCTTTGCAGAAGGTAATTCCCTTTATCATCAGGTCTGATGAAAAGTTGACGTCCATTCAGCTTCTCGGCTTATAATATCCGACTACCAAATTGACTTACACAGAGGTTTCACCCACCTAGTCGCGAGTCTATAACCCATGACATTTAGGCTGACATTGGACCGGCAAGGAATTAGTCGTTGTTATCTAGTCCAGTGTAGAACTTTAATTGACTGAGAGGCATCTCATGGTAGTATCTGTGACTAGGGCCACAATTGATCTATACCTACATATATCCACAGATGAATAAATCCAGCACAGTAACAGGTTTGCAAACAATTAGATGATTCCTCTTGTTGCTGATGTAGAGGCATTTAGTTGCTTTCATATGGTCTTTTATCTTATAGGGTTCAGATCCCTGAGGTAATCTGGTGAGGTTATGGTTTTCAGTTGGTACCTTCGTTGTATTGGTTCAGTGTCTTCTCCCCATTTGTTCGAGTTGGTGTTCATAGCTAGAACTTGGTGTTGGTAGCTGAAGTTTTATGTTTGACTGTTGCAGCTGTGAGACGTTCTTTCGAAGACTTATCCATTGTTGGATATTAACTTGGTAATCCAACCAACAGTTGAAGGGTTACTCACTGTTGCTAGTTTTAGTAACTTGTAGTAGGATTGTCCCATAGTTTCACTGATTTTGCTGAATGATGAGGCCATAGGTGGTACTTCTCAGAAGTAAAGCAGACGATACACTGTTGTCAGTACTCTGTTGATCTTCATCTTTGTAGATTATTAGATCTTGAAGTCCATCCTGGATATTCCTACTAAAATAGGACTTAATCACTCACCCAGTCAGTTGTCTTCGAAATTTATCTGTTGCTCGCTATGGAGCTATTGAGCGCAGCAGTAAACACTGAGGTATTGCTAGATCCAGACTATGGTTAGGACATTCACTTTCTGGCTGTTGACCCAGGATCCAGTTTTAGTGATATAGTCCCACCAGATTCAATCAACCACCACTTGCTTCTCTTCTATAGAAAATGGATGACAAGAATACAACACGATCATTAACCTACTGTGTTATGGTAAAAGGTTTACAACACAATTAGAAACAAAAATACAAACAACAAGGGGAGAAGGGGAAAGGAGTGGGTGTCCACGTTCCACTGTCCCTCATTGCTGATTAGAGCCATTCTGACCCTTAATAGTGAGTAAGGTATTTTCTCACTTTATTTTATGTTCTGTTGTTACTGGGACTATTAGATGAGTGAAGTCATTCTGTCCATCCAACTTGTTGATATTGTATCTCTCATTCTAGAAGAGAATAGCCTATACAGAATCTCTGTGGTTTCTAATGCCGCGTCTTCCTTTCGGCACTATCCTCATCATTAGGTCAAGGCTATTCAACATTGGCTTCTTAAGTACTGACATCCACATATTTCCTACATCATCTCATGTTTCCACAGGAGTCACATTACAATGTGTATTTCCCAGTAAAAGTAACAATCAGGACATATAAATATTCTCATAACAGAAAAAAACATACATGTACATTTCTCTGATATCAAGTACATGATAATCATACATAGTAATATTAATCATAAAATTTAATGCCAGAGCCAATGGTTTTGAATTTTCTTCAGGGGTTAATCCATAAACTAAAACATACATTGTTTTTCCCCCACTGCGTACAGCACATGGAGATAGTAACCGCTGTGATATATTTTGCCAATGACTGCTATTATTCGGAGTGTATTTATTAGAATAACTTATGCCGCATGGTCCAGTATTCTGAATATTGCAAGCAATTTATTCACATCAATCTTCGCTTCTGTTCCTACTACGGTGAGGCGATGTGGATTGAAGGTACATCCTATCCGAACATTCATGTCTATCAAGCGTTTACTTTCTTTGTTCTAGAATTTATATTCTCAAACATGGCAATTCCCTAGCAATATTTTATGAAATGATTATATGTTCTTCCTCATATGGAGTGGTTACTAATCTGTTAACAAAAGGATGGTACTAAAATTTAGCACTATAGTTCCAAGTTACAGATTATGATGTGGCAAGCATTTTATCCCCTGACTAAGAGTCAGGAATATGCGTAATCATTCGTATGTCCCCGCATGGATAAAACACCTTTGAAACTGTACTTTAGAGTTCAATCTCTACAGTACATAGATTATTTGCAGATTTCTAAGCATAAATGTGGATAGTGTTTCATAGTGCATAGAAGTTTTAACATAGGAATATGAAATTGACAGAACCGTTTTCTTCCTTGAAGTATGAATCCGGAGTCTGTTCATAAATATTAGAAGAGTTTCTGACATGACGGTTGATACTCTACAGTACACATATATTTATAGTTTTAAGCCTATTAGTTAGATATGAGTTCATAATGCCTATAAAAGAGTTTACATAGGGGATTTGAAATGGTAAAACATAGGGAAAAATTACAGCGTGGCACCCACATGTGCTTCATTGGTAACATCATCCAGCCTGGTTTAAGAGAATTGTTGACTTATTATTCTAACTAACTCTTAATTAAACATACTGGTCTATGTAATACATAAATACATCTTAATAATGTAGATATAACATACCAATAGCTTCAGAGAGTGATGTTTTTAAAAGGCAAAAATACCTTTCCCCACACGGGGAAACTTTTACATGTCTGCTTCCTTTGATTGTCTAAATAAAATGGCTACTTTAGTCTTTGTTTTTCAATCAGTCGACGACTGTTGGCCAGGTGCGTGAGCCAAAATAAAGCCAAATAAATTAAGCTGTGCCACGTTCAGTCTATCGCTGTTTTATTCTCACCTACATTGAGTAAATTACTTAAACAGTAATGGTTAGGGATTGTTTATTTTTAAGGGAGTCAATGCTAGGAAAGGGTAAGGGCGTTTTATTATATCACACGGACATTACTAACATAATTTGTTACATGGACGACATTTGCATACATACGAGGAACATGACAGACCACATAACGACATTGCAGCTGACATTTGACCGTATCAGACACCACGGACTGACAGTCAAACCATCGAAAGTCGACATAGCCTACCAAGAAATTTCATTTTTGGGCTATAAGATTTCTAAAGGCTTTGTCGCAACTGACGATAACATCGTGTCAAGAATTCTGAAATTGTCGCTTCTGACAACTAAGAAAGAGTTGCGAAGTGTCTTAGGTCTGTTGAACTATTACAGACAATTTATACCAAATTTTGCTGAATTGACCGAGTGTTTCACTAACCTACTAACAAAGAACCAACCTAACAAAATTGTAAACAGGCGAATGCTTACGACCTGCATTTTCAAAAGTGTTAGCATACTTTTCGAGTAATCCTATCCTTAAATTGCCTGATGTTAACAATATTTTCCGATTAAGAACTGACACGAGCTCCGTAGCGGTAGGGGCCGTACTTCTTCAAGAATACGACCAAATTCTCCATCCTGTGTACTATGTAAGCCGCAAGCTAAAAACCAGAGAACGAACTTGGAGTACGCCTGAGATTGAGGCGCTGGCTCTGGTTTATTCGGCGAGAAAACTATCCCGATTTCTCCTAGGTCGACACTTTATAGTTGAAACTGACAATAGTCCGTTGACAATTATCACAACTGGGTCTCCTACCAACCACAGAGTGGCAAGATGGGCACTATTACTTCAGGATTTCAATTTTGAAATAAGGCACATACGTGGCACACAGAATTCGATTGCTGATCTTCTTTCACGATGCCCTTACGACGTACCCAATAGCCAACTGGTGCCTGAGCGCACACTGCAGACACATGAGTAATCTGCAGAATAATAGAACGCTCAGCAGCGCAGCGAATAATGTAATCATTGCAGTAACGCTGTGCACAATTTGTGATAGGGACACCGTCCCAATGTAAATATATTGTGTATATTGTATTATTATTGGAATTACTGTGTTGAATACATGATGGTATGTGTTAGAAAGGATATATTGTTTTAATTACATATATAAACAGGTTTACGAACAGTACTACAGGACTCAAGACTTACTCTACTTGAACTGTTCAAGAAGCTGTAGTACCTGCCACGCAGAGGGTTCCGACATATTTTAATCCGTGTGAAAGGAACTGCGACATCTTATTTCCACAAGAACACTTTAGGCCACACTTGGAAACAAATAGGTAATCCAGCAGCTGTTTTACGAACTGTGTACTCCATTTATTAAGAACATCCAGACGGGAGAACATTGTGTTATCCACAACTGAACACAACAGCTGTGTACTTCCGGTGTTTATGAATATTAATTAGAAAACTAGCAGACTATAGATTAATTATCACAAAGAAGTGACGTTCTATATAAACTTTGTGATTTGAAAGTTTCCATATACGAATTGTATGTGAGGATTTTGTTAGATGTGATCTCAGAATCATAATTGATTTACTTGTTCACAACAGCGACATTGAGTTCACTTTTGTCAATAAGTATCAAATTATGACACTAAGAAATTAATTTACCAATGTAATTTATTTAATTTGAAAGCATGTTAAAATTATCGCCCATAATTTTTGTACCAACCAAGGGAGACTATTGAGATTGTTGTTAATGTGTAATAGTTACAGAAACCACCCTCATGTTGCCGAATTGGTAACACGTCAAGATGACGTCAATTATGTATGGAGATAATTACCTAAGCTGTAGACCTACATAAGACTCTCCGACCAAAGGAGGTTGGGGGTCTGATGTTGGAGTCATCTTATAGGGAGATGCTCACAGTCTGACATGTCGTGTTTTGTATTTTTCTTAAACTGTCGGGAGGTGGTTGCGTGTTTCGCTGATAGCCACCGGACTGGCTGTGTCAAATTACAGCTGGGGGTAAGAATCCATCTAAGGGATTGTACTTGAAGAGTGTTGCGTGATAGCAGCAGTGAGGAGTGTGTGTATATAACTTGCAATTACCTACATATTTCAATATTAACCAATGTATCATGTCAGAGGACTATCAATGGGTCGATTCTGACAGGTTGAATGAAATGTATATAGTTTACATGACAGGGTTCCCCTTGTCATGAAAAGGAGGGCGGGAGAATGTCAGAATCTCCCCGCCAGTTATACCGCGTCGTCTTCGACGGCGCCAGGCAAATACGGCCAGGCAACGATGAGCAACATTAACCACGCTGTGGCAGAGCGGGTTAGCCAGTACAGGCGTGGAACATGAACTCCACGCAGGGACGCAACCCCAATTAGCAAGCCTTCACAGTGGTGAACTTCAGACGGCTTGGGAATGTTGTAGAGGACAGACGGTTTGAATGCGGCTCGAGTTGTGTGTATGAACGCGTATAGATTGAAAGCCTGTATGAATATAGGAGACAGTGCGCTTGGGTTGTAGGATTGTAAGTTGTATTGCATTGTATTATATTTGTATATCTATTGATTGTCTTTTGACATCGCTATTGTATTTGCGCGATGTATGTAATGATTGTGATGAGTGAGCAGCGTGAATAAAGTATTTGAATTGTAGTTGTTGTGTGTCACGTCAAGTCATTCCGTGACCGTGTTTCGTATCACATTTTGTCAGTGTATACGAGCCTAAATTCTTGCTGAAAGCAAGACCCTGACATGGCGAGTGTGGCTGCTAAGGCCAATTTTTGCTGCAAATGTTTGCCCACAGTAGATGCATGTGAAAACATGGTCATTTCCACCATTGTGCACCATCTTACGTCTCACACGCTCTGTGTGTGCTTTATCTGCAATCATTTTCTCTTTTGTCTTTATTCCATATCTGATGTTTGCCCTCCATGCAACACGTTCAGCGGCGACTTGCTCCCAATGTGCATTATCAATGCCTGTATCAATCATGTCCCGCTTACACACATCTTTGTATCGTAGTAGAGGCCGACCCTGAGATCTCCTACCCGTCTGTAATTCACCAAAAAAGATGTCCTTTGGTATTCTACCATCATCCATCCTCCTAATCATGTCCTATCCATCTAAGTCTACGAAGACTGAGCATGGAATACACCGTCACACAACCTGATCTTTCCAATACTTCAGTATTTGTGATTTTGTCTTGCCACTTAATACCAAGTATTCTTCGCAGACACCGCATATGAAAGCTGTTTAAACGTTTCTCTTGGCGTGAGTAAGCTGTCCAGGTTTCACTGCCATAAAGAAGAGTAATAAGGACACAGGCTTGGTAGACGAGGACTTTTGTTTTGGCAGTAAGCTTCCTGTTCTCCCAGACTCTTTTTGCTAACATGTTCATTGTTGTTGCTGCCTTGCCAATCCTGATGTTGATTTCCTGATCGAGGGATAATTTGCTATTTACCTCTGATCCTAGATATGTAAAATGGTCTACTATCTCCAGTTCGGCGTCGTCAATAAAGATTGATGGTACACCATGTGCACCTTGTGACATAATCTGTGTCTTCTTTTTGTTAATTGTTAAACCAAATTCAGAACAAGCATTGGAGAATGCAGATAGTAGATGTTGTAATTCTTCCTCAGAGTGGGTCGTAATCGCAGCATCATCCGCAAAAAGCAACTCTCTGATTAGTACCCTCCTAATTTTGGTCTTGGCCTTCAATCTCTGAGCATTATAGAGGCCACCATCAGAGCGTGAGTGAATGTGTATACCGTCATCCTGATCACGAAAGGCATATTTCAGTAGAAGTGAAAAGTATATCCCAAAGAGGGTGGGGGATAGTACACAACCTTGCTTAACTCCACTCTTGATTTCAAACTCTTCTGAAGTTGAGCCATCAAACTTGATTATACCCTTCATGCCTGTGTGGAACGATTCCACAATGGACAGAAGAGTTGGTGGGCAGCCAATCTTCTTTAGTGCTTTGAACAGACCCTCACGACTGACCAAATCGAATGCCTTTGTGAGGTCGATGAAGGCAATAAACAGTGGCTGATTTTGTTCCCGGCATTTTTCTTGCATCTGTCGCAATGAGAATATCATATCAATGGTAGACCGGTTCTGGCGGAAGCCGCACTGTGATTCGGGGTAGACTTGATCTCCCAGGACTTGAAGTCTGCGCAGGACAATTCTGGCAAATACTTTCCCAACAATACACAGAAGTGAGATACCCCTATAGTTGTTACAGTCGCTCCGATCGCCCTTGTTCTTGTACAGCGTTATGATGTTTGAATCTTTGAAATCCTGTGGGACTTGTCCTTCTCGCCAGCATAGCTCTATTAGCTGGTGGATCTGTAGAGCGAGTGTGTCTTGCCCACTCCTGATTACCTCTATTGGAATCCCATCCTTACCTGGAGCCTTGCCAGATGCAAGCTCATTTATAGCACACTTAACTTCTGTTATAGTGGGAAGTGTGTCCAGGTGGTCAAGAGTTGGCAGAGCCTCTATGGCGTTGAGGGCATCATCCGCTAGCTTGGTCTCACTTGAGTAAAGCTCTAAATAGTGCTCTACCCATCTATCCATCTGCTGTTTCTTATCAGTGATGATTTCTCCAGTCAAGGTTTTCAGTGGTGCACTTCTTTTTATCATTGGACCACAGACTTTCTTTATCCCTTCATACATGCTTCTGATGTTTCCCGTATCACTTGCGACTTGAATGGACTCACATAACTTGATCCAATAATCATTTGCACACTGCCTTGCAGCCTTTTGCACATCCTTCCTAGCTTGCCTTAGCTCACTCAGAGTGTTACACGTTGGTCTTTCCTTGTTTCTTAAGAGAGCTTTCTTCTTCTTATCAATCAAGGGCTGCAGAGTCTTGCTGTTTGCCGCAAACCAGTCCTGCCTCTTATGATCCATAGTGCCGTAAACCCCTACCACATTTTTATAAATAGTTTCCTTAAGTTTACTCCATTTATCATTTACTATACAATTTTCTGATGTATCATTGAAAGCGTCTTCAAGTTGCTGTTGAAATTCAAAGCACATTCCAAGATCGTGAGTGTTAATAATATTAATCCTGGGGCTAGACTTGTGTTTAGCTGTGTAGATTCTCTTTGGTCTCAGTCTAACCCTTGCAACAACCAAAGAATGATCTGTATCACAGTCAGCACTGTGGTAACTTCGAGTTAATGATGTATGGTTCAGATGTTGTCTCCGTGTGATAATGAAGTCCAGCTGATGCCAATGACCGGATCTTGAATGTTTCCATGTGACCTTATGCAGCCCTTTTGTTTTAAAAAACGACTTTGTAATACATAGGTCATTTATAGTGCAATGCTCCAGCAGCCTTTGCCCATTTTCATTCATGCGACCGATGTTGTATTTTCCAAAACACACTGGCCATGAAATCGAGTCCTTGCCCACACGAGCATTGAAATGTAGTCGGATTTTGGAACTGCCTTGATCACAGAGTCTAGCTGCTCATAGAACGTATCCTTCACATCATCAGAGGAAGCGAGTGTCGGTGCATATGCAGTGAGAATCGTGGCAAATCCACAAGAGGTTGCCAAGCGCAGTGATAATAATCTTTTATTACCCCCAGCTGGGATATCAATCATTCCCAGTAGCGAATTCTTCATTGCAAAGCCCACACCATGTTGCCTTTTTTCTGCCTGCCCTCTTCCCTTCCTAAAAAAGGTGTAATTGTTTTCCCTGAGTGACCCTTCCTCAGCGAGGCGAGTCTTCTGCAGGCCAGCAATAACAATGTTAAGACGATTGAGTTCAGCATCAATCACAGCCGTTTTTCTCACATCGTCAATATTTGTCAAGTCAGTGGAAAATCCTGGACACAAGGTTCTCACGTTCCAGGTTGCAAGCCGTAGCTTGAGGTTTCTATTATTCTTTTTATTAGTGCCTGGTGCATTGGTTTTACAGCCTGCGATTCAGATTTTGTCCTAGCCCCAAGCACCCATTGAAGCAGGCAGGCTGTGGCGGATCAGCACCCAATTGGCCGGGGGCTGCCCAGCTTGAGGCGGGCGGTAGCTGATCAGTGACACCTGTAGGTGTCTCCCACCGTCAGAGGCAACGCGTGGCGCCCCATGTCTACGCCAACTGACAAGGACTTATAACCCGTAACAGTTGCCTCTCGCTTTGATTCCGAGACCAGTTAAGACCAGGGATGGAGTTATTGCCTCTCCATAGCACAAAGCCGGGCTAAAATAAAGAAACCATGTGTTGCCCATGCAGCATGATCCCTCTCTCGGCCTGCCTAGTTCACTCCAGAGGAAAGTTAACACCTATACATCTGGAACAAGACAAGCTGCAGAAGCTGCCGGATCAGCAAAGCAATGCTCTAACTGTCCGCCTGTCGGAGCTTCGATCCTAGACCAGCTGCGAACCAAGTCTTAGGGCCTGGTCTGCCCTGCCATGACTTATTTTGCCTTTGGGTTGCATTTCCTCGCACCAGGATAAGGCTTGTACCCTCCCAATTGCGCTCTTCCGCCCGAAGCCGTTGGCACAATGTGGGGTGTCGGGTTTGGTAAGCGCCGCACAACATTCGGCGCTGACAGAAAGCAGGTAGTACCGTCTACTGTCATACGGTAGCTCAGTCATATATGACTAAGACCTGACTGGCAATATGACTAATTATCATCTAGGAAAATATTATAATTTCTGATGAATGATTTTGGAATGTATGAGATTCCACTGTAATGTCATTGTTGTTGAATCTGTGAATTTATCCTTTGTAATGCACATACATATGCTTAATTGTCATCCATACATATATGATTGTGTCTGATGAATGATTGTGGAATGATTGAGATCTCATTGTGAGATAAAGTCATCTTACATCCATGAGAAGAGGAGGGAAGATAATTTCTCCCTTGAAGCATTTAATTAAGAAGAATGCACCTGAACACTATACAAGAATTGAGACCATGATGTACTTATATTGTTTATAAGCAAATACTCATTGCAATGGGGAATGATTTAAAAACCCCTTGATGTATGAGGCCCTTTTCCTTTAATGGAAGAAGATGTAGATAAAATAACTGTATACAGAAGAGGATTGTGAACATATGCCATATCACTGTTAACGGGCTGTTCATAAATTCCAACAGACAATCTGCCATACACCTGGATCAGGCTATGGATTATTAAGTACCAGTGGCTTAGAGTCTTGCACAGTCCTGTGACAAGACGTAAACAGTGAGACGATTGTAAGATACACTTTGCACGGTATTAGTTACAAAAGAATGAAAAGTGTGCAAGACGTTTTGGCGCAAGCGACAAAACGTCACCGTAGAGAGTTAGACGAGCTGGCGTCCACGTCGGACATGGTTTCTTGTCACTAGAGCACGGCTAATACCACGCCGCTCTTTTAGAATAGGATGTGTATGTTGTTAGGTATATTTGGAACTTTCTGTGGAGCGACTGCTTTTGGTATCGAAATGTCAAAATCAACGTCGTATTAAAGTGGACTGTGGAAAACTATCCAGTGTCATGTTGTGCAGGTTTGGTTACAGTGGCTGTCTTTGGCTTTCGCTCAACGGTCATTAGGAGTCGAAACCGAAATGTCGGTGACAATCAAGGAGGACCATACACATATATACGTCTACTCCTTGGCATGGGGGCTGCGCAGTGGTAATTACGAACCCGTGATTGCATTATTAACTTATGACATATTGGTAATGATTTAACATTCATTCAATGGATCGAGCCAAATACATGTGAAGGTCAAGGTCAAGTAAAGATTTTTGTAAATACGTCATTACATCCAAATTATTTTGTGGAATAATCTCTAAAAAAAAGTAACCATATGTTTTGAGCATGGGTGATGACGTCATTGTTTTGGTTGTGACCAACACACATCCGGCAAACGGCATTAATTCATCATCATGTAACATAGCAGAGCTCCGAGAAACTTGGGCATTTGTCGAATGCGGGACATTTGTACTCCTATTTTAATGACGACTCCAAACGATCTAACGATGGTAACATCATCCAATTTCCTGATAGTTCTGAAGATACAGCATCTTTCTTACACAAGATACTAAAATACAAATGACATTTAAAAACTTGCCAGTCGTCGAATGCACCTTACCAACTGCATCTAAAGAATGCTAAATAGTAGACTAATTTACATCACTCATCATCACAAATAAAAGAAATTCATGTTGTTCCCACATGTAACCAGCATTTGAACATCTTACATCATCATGATCATCAGGTGCCGTGCCGTGCCGACTGGCTAAGCGTTCATGATTCTCCACAGATCTCTGTCCTTGGTTTTCGGGATTAACTCTGTAGTTGATATTCCCATACCACCGTCGCAATCCATTCAGCATCATTTCTCGTGGTTTAGATATTTACAACTTCACTTGGTGAAGAATTTTCTCTTCTCATCTATATCTCACATTTGAGTGTCACCTGTTCTTTTGATTTTGCTGGTAGTGCTTGGTCATCCGCAAATTTTTGCCATTTATGTTGCAGCGATAGGTAGTAAGGGTACAGAGAGAACCACACATAATGAGAGGGTGCAGTGCTGTGTGCTGGGATAGAAGCAACTCCCTAAGCAGATATAACAGTACACTAGAATTGTACCAAGATATGCGTTACACCTTTAGACGAATATGGAAGTGTACTATGGACTAACCAACGTCATTAGACTAAGAGGTTTGGGGAAACTCTCTTTGAGCTGACGCACTAAGGCAGTCTATATGATACCGAGATATGACCGTTAGAGAGTTAAAGATGATTTTATAGATACTAAGTCATATAATTATATAAAATCAGCATCTTACTAGCACCAATGGACAGATGAAAGCATTATGAATTAGCTTCTCTGCATACATGTGTGAGCATTGTGCAATGATACCATATTACAACAGTTGATTGAAGAAAAAGATTTATCCTGCTGGAGAAAGTATTGGTCAAGGAAATAAATAGGAAAGAAATGAAAAGCATTAGATTTATCCTTAAAGAAGCAAAAAGAATAATTACAGATCATTGTTTACACGGAGAGAACTATTGTGCTATTGTAACATTGCTGATCTAAGGGATTATATGTTTATTTGACTATTGTGTTATTAGGTTATTAGACAGATAAATGAATATAAATAATTTCTATAAGATAATAGTTAGAATATATGAAAACAATGATGTCAACATATGTTATTAGGGTGAAATTATATTGGAGGTTACTACATTTGTCTACATCAGTCGAAGGACTGTCATTAAATCGGAGAAGAGCGGTTGCTGGCATTGCATTGTCATAGATAGTACTCATGCCGACTATATGTGTGTATTATGAGCTGTGTATCAACGACAGAGCCAAGAGGAAAGGCAACGCATGGACAGACTGTCCACCATGAGGCTAGCTTGCAGTATCAACGAAATCAGTTGTATCAGACATGGGCTTTGGGGAAGTATAAATCTGCCATGGTTGATCCAAAAAAAAAAATCCTTGTAGGCCTGGGACGAGCTACTTCAGCAATTAATCTACAGAAAGTTGATAGAGGAAGTTTACTAGTGGTCATTGTTGTATGACCGCGAGACACGCTATTTACCGAGAAGATACTAAGTGTTTATGTGAACAGAATGACACAAATGTAGAAACAAAATGTTGATTTCGGGATATCTACTTTTCACATGTCATTGCAATATATATGTATACATATGTGAATAAGCTTCAGAATATTAGCTGAGTAAGACGAACAGACGACACCACTTTTCGTTCCATGTCAAGGTATAAGAAACCGAATAGACTAACAAAATGTTTCAACATTTTGAAAAGTGGAGGGAGTGAATGCCATACACCTGGATCAGGCTATGGATTATTAAGTACCGGTGGCTTAGAGTCTTGCACAGTCCTGTGACAATGACGTAAACAGCGAGACAATTGTAAGATAACCCTAGATAAAATTAAGTTAACTGAGAAAGGAGAGGCAAGGAACCATCGAAAGGATATTATGGGTATTAAGGGAAAAACTTTTAATTGTTTTCCTGGAGGTATTCCTTGGTTTTCTGTGACTCTAGTTATGGACTCAAGCAGCTGAGCCATTAAAGGTTAACATAATTAAACGGGCAGGATCACATTGGGAACGAGGAACTTGTGTGTCCTCTATCTCTTTGGGGTTGACCCAACGAATACATCCGACAACCCAGTATTATATATATATATATATCATTACATAATTCTGTGATAGAATCCAGGCCAAGCAGGATGAGGATGTTATCATCTCTGTTGTTATCTTGTCGGGACCTGCAGCCTTTCCTTCTTTCATCTTTTTAATAGCCTTCTCTACTTTAGCCTTTAATATGTTTGGTCCAACTTTAGTATTATGCAATGTTGACTTAATGACCCTGCTGCCCTAGAATAAATCTTATGTGTATTCTTTGTATTATGTCGGTATTATTAATTATAATTTCTCATTTATGTCCTCTGATACAACCATTTCCTGTTATATTATTTTTCTTCTTTGTAAATCTCTGAATGCCGGTCTCCCTGTCTAGGGGTTAACGTCTTTCTCTGTAATCCCGTATATTCTCGTGAGTAACGTAGCCTGCACGAGAATCGGTAGCAGTTCTCGCCGCGTTGGTAACTTACGGGGTATATGCGCCGGTCGCGCAGAAAGCAATGGCAAACTACTGAGCGTTATCTTGCCTAGTACATCAACAGCAGCTGAAAAATGCTGATGCTGACTGCAACGTCCTGTAAGGGTTATGAAGAAAAAAAAATAAAGATAAATAAAAAATCTCTTAATATTTCCATGCAATTCTTTCAAGTTGTGTATTATTTCTAGATCCTCTGTTTCTTTCGCATGTTTTCTGCACCACTCTTCTGAGGCACCTGCACGCGTGGCGTATGTCTCCGTCTATTAATATATATTCTGGAGTGTTCTTTGCTTTCTTTCTATTGAGTCATTTTGCTCAAGATTTCATAGCTTATCTATAATTACTTCTTCTTATTTACTTTCACTGCAAGGTGGTATTTGCAATCTGTATGCTAGGTGTTATACATTCCCATTTTGTTTTAATTTTAGCTTCAGGACTTTTGTGTGTATATATATTGTTCCATGCTTCAACGATTAGCCTATCATATTTATTGTTTTACTTCAACCAGGTATAATTGGCTTATGTCTGGTTGTTTCGAAGCTGATATATATATATATATATATATATATATATATATATATATATATATATATATATATATATATATATATATATATATATATCCATCATGTGCCATGCGTGGGCGGTCATGTTTTGCCATCTCACTCGATCACCAGAGTCGTGGATCAGCTCCGTGTTTCTGTCTCGACCATGCCACGTGGCCAAGCCATCCAGGTATTTACCTTTTAGTCTTCTCCTTGGTCTCTTCTCTTCGATCTTGCCAGTTGTCACCAAGTTCTCCAATTCATTTCTTCTCATAACATGCCCAAAACATTTTGACTGTCTACGTATAATGTCTCTAATCAGTTTACGATCGTCATTTGTTTTTTTGTAGGACTTGTTCATTTGTTTTTTATTTTTGGTCCATTGTATTCTTTGCATTGTCCTCAGAAACCACATTTCTACAGCCGTCAGATGTTTTTCAGCTTGTCTGCTCATTGTCCACGCTCCACATCCATATAAAAGTACAGGTCCTATGTAGCAAAAGGCTACCTTCGCAATGGCAATTCTTGTTGTAATCTCTTTAAGGCATCTCCCATTAGATGTTTTGACTGTTCCGAGATAGCTGTACTGATTCACTTGTTTAAGAATATGCCCATTTACTTGTATATTACATTGTGGTATTTCTTCCTTCCTAGTGACGACCATAATCTGTGTCTTCTTACAATTCAATTCTAACCCTAGTTGCTCACAGTGTGCAACAACATCATCTACTAAATTTTGCAGGTCCTGTTCATTGTCTGCAATCAAGACTGCATCATCTGCATATCTAATGTTATTGATGCATCGTCCCCCAATGTTGATTCCTTCCATATCTTCTATATTTCTGATAATATTTTCACTGTGCATGAAAAAAGATCTGGAGACATTACACATCCCTGTCTCACACCTCTCTTAATAGGCTAATATTGACCTACTTCATTATCAATTTTTATGGCAGCTTGTTGTTGCCAATATATGTTTTTCACAAGTCTAAGATCTTTTCCATCAATTTGTAGATCTTCAAGCATCCTTATCACGTCGACATGTTTCACTTTATCGAAAGCCTTTGTGTAGTTAATAAAGCAAAGGTGTAGACCTTTTTTTTTACTTCAATAGAACGTTCAATTACTGTTCTCTGCATATATACAGCATTTACTGGACCCTTCTTGCCTTCTACAAACCCACATTGTTCTTCTCCTATTTCGGGTTGTATTTTCTTCCTAACTCTTTGCATGATAATTTTTAGCAAAATTTCGTGATGTGACTCATTATACTCATTGTTCGATGTTGATCACATTCCATGGCTCCTGATTTCTTTGGGATTGTTATAAATACAGAATTACATAATTCATGAGGTATATCTCCAGTATCATATATTGTATTCAGGAGTCTGGTAACTTTAACTATTCCGTATTCTTCTAAAGCATTAATCATTTATGTTGTGATGTTGTCTGAACCGGGGGTCTTGCCAGTTTTCATATGGTTAAGAGCATTCTGAAAATCCATCTTCAAAATTGATGTCCCTTCATTATTATTTTGAATATCATACTGTTCTTCTCCGTTATCATCATAAAGGTGTTTCACATAATCTGACCATACATGTAAAATCTGATCTTTTTCTATTATGATTTTTACATCTTTTGTCTTTATGTAGCCTGCTGATGTATGTTTTCTTTGATTAGTAAGCTCCTGAATTCTTTTGTGCATTAGTTTGATATTTTTACTGTTGTGTTGTTTTTCAAGTTCTATGCAATTTTTCTCAAGCCATGTTTCTTTTGCCTCCTTACATAATGTTCTGACTTTTCTGTTAATTTCTTTATATTTGGCAGGATTATTTTTGTTCTGTCTTCTTGATTCCATTAGCTGTAAAATTTCTTCAGTCATCCATGTCTGACGACTCACTTTCTTAAATATATATATATATATATATATATATATATATATATATATATATATATATATATATATATATATATATATATATATATATATATATATATTATATATATATATATATATACTACAATGGCTGGGGCATATAGAAAGAATGGAAGATAATAGGGAAACAAAACTCGCTTACACTCAGGAAATAAATGACCGTAGACCCCGAGGTAGACCAAGAAGGCGGTGGAGAGATAATACATATACAGACCTACAAACACTTGGAATCAACGACTGGCAAGAGAAGGTCCACCAGAGAGACGAATGGAGACGGATTGTATCTGCAGCAAAGAACCTCAATGGCTCGGAACGCTGAAGAAGAAGAAGAATATATATATATATATATATATATATATATATATATATATATATATATATATATATATATATATATATATATATATAATATATATATACTATATGTGTGTGTGTGTGTGTGTGTGTTGAAGGTGATAAGGGTGGAGAGATGCAATCACACGATGTGCATCCCCCGAACTCTTGAAAGCTAGAGTTCTGGGACTAATCTCTACTGGTATGTAATAGTCTTGGTAGCAGATTTTAGACTATAGAGAACTCGGAATGTCTAGGGTAGTACCGGAGAAATACTAAAACACACCAGATATTGTCCGTCCTAAAAGAACCATGAATACCTCATAAAAGCCCCCCACTATTCCATAAAGGTCTAGTTGGTCAATGTTTTGAAAATATGTCAAGGTTTTACTGGATGGACCTGGCAACCAGGGTCGCTACCATGGGATAATGCCAGTTAATTACCCATGTGTGATCGCCCAGCCCTACATGTTCCCAAATATTTTAAATTGTGCCAATTAAATTGTAATCAAACACAAAGTAAAATATGTGACATCGCAATGAAGTGACTATAATAGTTCACTAAGTTTTTCAAGTTTAATAACTCTAAAATGTGCAGAAAATATGGAGAAGAGAACGAATATGTTTCTCCAATTAAATACATGCATATCATGGAAAATCAAGACACAGTATCATATGGAATATAGCATTCAGTGCTCTCTCCCTCTCCTCCTCTCTCTCTCTCTCTCTCTCTCTCTCTCTCTCTCTCTCTCTCTCTCTCTCTCTCTCTCTCTCTCTCTCTAAACTCAAGGTGAAATATATGTGCTATTTAAAACTGACTATAGGTGTAAAATACTGAAAACTTTATACATTGGTGCTCAGAGATAAATCACTGAGGAAAAAAATAGATGGCCTGTTCTAATATGGTATAGAAAACCTAATAGCTTCAAACCAATTGAATAGTGAAAATCACAACTTGTATCTTAACATTGCAAAAATAAAGATAATGCATACAAATAAAACTACTATGGAGAAAAAATATATGTTAATGAGCAAAATTTTTGAATATCTTGGGTCATTGATTACCAACAATGGTGACGCAATGAAAGAAATTAAACGACGACTATCAATTGCTCTTCAAAGACTAAACCAGATGAATAAATTATGGAGTGGGACAGACAGAACTACAAAAATTAGATTAGTAAGAACATGCATCTTTCCTATTGCAACATACGCATGTGAGACCAGGACACTTACTTAACAAGCTGAACAGCGCATAAATGCTTTTGAATGTAAATGTTATAGACGAGTTCTAAGAATATCTTGGGTAAAGAAAAGAACAAATGCATCTATACTTCAAGGGTTGAATATTGAAGAAGGTTGGCTATTAAAGACAATAAAACAAAGAAAATTGAAATATTTTGGTCACTTGAAACGTCATGAAAGTTTGGAGAGAACAATAATGGAGGGGTATATGCCTGGGAAGAGAGGAAGAGGAAGGCCAAAGAGAAGATGGGTGCAGGATGTGGCGGATGATCTCCAGCATGGGTGTAATCGGACGCGGACATCTTGCTTATGATCGAGAGGTTTTCCGGAAGGTTGTTATGGGAGCGAAGTTCTGCAAAGGAACATGCTACTGAATGCATGAATGAATGAATGAATGAACGAACGAACGAACGAACGCATACATACATACATACATACATACATACATACATACATACATACATAATACATACAACATACAGACATACAGAATACATACATGCATAATGCATACATGCATACATGCATGCATGCATGCATGCATTGCATGCATGCATGCATGCATGCATACCTACAACTACATACCTACACATACCTACCTACCTACCTACACTACTACCGACCGAACCGACCGGCCGGCCGGCCGGCAGCCGGCCGGCTGGCTGGTTGGCTGGCTGGTTGGCTGGCTGGCTGGCTGGCTGCGTGCTTGCTTGCGCTTAATACTTTTACTTACTTACTTACTTACTTATTTACTTACTTACGTACTTTTACTTACTTACGTACTTTTACTTACTTACGACTTTACTTACTTACGACTTTTACTTACTTACTTAGACTTTTACTTACTTACTTACTTTTACTTACTTACTTACTTACTCCTTACTTACTTACTTACTTACTTACTTTACTTACTTACTTTACTTACTTACTTTACTTTACTTACTTATCTAATACTTTAATGACTTACGACTTACTTACTTTACTTACTTTACTTACTTACTTACTTACTTACTTTCTAGTCCTTACATTTACTACTTACTACTTTACTTACTTACATTACTTACTTACTTACTTTACTTACTTACTTACTTACTTTACTTACTTACTTACTTACTTACTTTACTTACTTACTTTACTTACTTACCTTACTTACTTACTTTACTTACTTACTTTACTTACTGACTTTACTTACTTACAGACAGACAGACAGACATAAAGCTTAAAAGTCGACAGTGTCGACTCTCATTGCACCGGGTTTTATCCCATATGACTCGGTCTCTTTCCACAGCGCGGTGAGCGTCGTACAAAGCACGAACTCCGTAGCTCTAGCGACGACCCAGAGGAGTATCCGAAACATTTAACTCGTGAACCAAAGGACGCGGACCGGAATCGAACCCACAACCTTCGGGCCCCGAAGTCAACGGCTTGACCATTCGCCAACGGAGACTCCTTCGATGTCCTATCTGTATTTTTAAGTGTATGTGTAATTGAGACTACAGGGTTGTGGTATAGACCTTAGTATCGTTTTGTCATTTTAACATGGTTTATCTCTATTTCTAAGCATAATTAGTCAGTTGGGTTTCTCGTTCTATTACCACGCGCTTTACATGCATTCAGTTTCTAGGGTTAGTGAAAAAAATGAGTTAAAATAATGAGATGTTTTCTTCACAAACTGTATCATCTGTCTACTCTGTGGTTTTCTGTTTCCTATATTGATGCCCTATATCTACATAGTTTTAGTCTTTCCAACCTATGCGTTAAGGTCTCCCATGATAAACTAGGACCTCTCATGATTCTACCACTTTCAGTGTTTGCTGTAGTTCTTCGTAATATCTTCTAGCTATAATCAGTTGTTGGAGTATATGTATGAAGAATTATTATGTCGAAAGGCCTAGCCTTAATTTTGGACAGCATCATTCTATCTTTATGAGCCCAGAATCCACTAAAATTTTTCTCTAAATATCTGTTTACTAAAATCCTTCCTTCTCTCTCGTGATGCCCCCCTCTCCCTCCCCCGAGTCAATGAAGATATAAGCGTCTATCCTTAAAACTAGCATTGTCCATCTTGTTTCTGATACACCTAAGATATCTAAATTCATGTCTTTGGCTTCTGAAATCAGGTACCTGGAGCCTTATAGGCCTACTGAAGGTGATGGCTGTTACAATGGCACTGCGTATGTTAGAAACACACGACTACACATGTACGTGCATACATTGTGATTCTATGAACGTGCTAAAGGCTTAAAGATGCTGCCCGAAATGTATTCGTAGGCAATGGCTTAGGTCAAAGCAGAAATTCATTCATTATTAGGACTATTACTTCCCTTTGTAATGCCGGACTCGCTAGTGTCAAATGAAATGTACAGCAAACCCATTGGCTGGTTTTTCGATCTTTAATGGCGGTACAGTAATAGGCCGCACAGATCTCTTAAATATTAGATTACTTGAAATTAAATAAACACACGCACACACAAACTGTGGTTATTAGGACATCTCCGTCAATGAACCTATTAGACATGTTAAATAACATGAAATATCCTGGTGCAACTGATGGTTTCCATCTTATGTGTGAGACAACGGCCTTGCTCGGGATGAGCAGGGAATTTTAGAGACTTAAAGGTTTCTTTGGAAGGGACACAAGAATACTGGTCATCCGACACTAAACCCATGCGCTCGGTCGTCACAGTTTGGTAGAAATTCTGATGACGATGACTGTTCATTTGGATAATTTGATAATTATGAAAACAGCAAAAACTGCTAAAGATATTGTTCTTACAAGGCTTAATAAACAAAAGACCATATTGTCCAAATAAAACACGGTGCTTTTCATCAACTTGATTTCTATTTGACACATACTCATGTCTGTTACTAGGCCTTAACTTTTTCGAGATGTTTGTCGTTCTTTCTGTTTTAAAATCTGAATCGTGTAATAAAATCTCGGCAGCATTCCTGACTTATTTTGTTCAAATGTTTAATAGATGAGTCCTGGTGTGGCTTGTGCTAGCAAACTGATCACCTGCATCTCTCAGCTTGTTAAATGAACTTCACCAACATGTACATTTCAATGTTCTTGTAATTGTTGAAAGCGGCATTCTCTGTATAGGCTACATTAGGGTACACATACCATCATTGTCTTAACATATCTCTTTATGTCTACACCAATTATGATGAAAAGTTGCCCCCTTATTCTACCTCTCAGTGTAGTTTACTGCGGTCTCTGGCATATTTTCTATGAGGACTTATTTCATTAAGGCATCTTATTAATTTTTATTATTTTTTATGTTGAGATCATTACGATAGTCATTAAAACATATAACAGTATCTGTATTTTTAGCTTGTTTGTATCTTTCGGCTATATTGTTTATGCAGCATATTACTTCACATGTAACAGTTTTGTGGCAAACTCAATGTACTTCTTAAATTTCAACGTCGATTTGATCCTGGCTATGATAATAATATGATTCATCAGGTAGACGTTTTCTAATGTTAACACCCCTGGTGTTTTTAAATAGTTCTATCAACCCGGATGCTTATCTTTAATATATACATATTGTAGAACTCATACAGTTTGTTGACGCCATTTCTTCCATTTCTGTAGTTATGTTATAAACCCGGATGCTTATCTTTAATATATACATATTGTAGAACTCAAACAGTTTGTTGACGCCATTTCTTCCATTTCTGTAGTTATGTTATAAACCCGGATGCTTATCTTTAATATATACATATTGTAGAACTCAAACAGTTTGTTGACGCCATTTCTTCCATTGCTGTAGTTATGTTATAAACCCGGATGCTTATCTTTAATATATGCATATTGTAGAACTCAAACAGTTTGTTGACGCCATTTCTTCCATTGCTATAGTTATGTTATAAACCCGGATGCTTATCTTTAATATATGCATATTGTAGAACTCATACAGTTTGTTGACGCCATTTCCTCCATTGCTATAGTTATGTTATAAACCCGGATGCTTATCTTTAATATATACATATTGTAGAACTCACACAGTTTGTTGACGCCATTTCTTCCATTGCTGTAGTTATGTTATAAAACCGGATGCTTATCTTTAATATATGCATATTGTAGAACTCATACAGTTTGTTGACGCCATTTCTTCCATTGCTGTAGTTATGTTATCGTTACCGGTGGATGGATTTTCTTATCCCTCGTATCACGCTTTCTACTTCTGAACTGGAGATATTGGGAACTCCAGTTTCACATTCTTGTAGAGTATTGTACCTGTTACTATCGTATAAAACATTGTCACATTTTGATAAACGACTATACCTTTTAGTATCGTATAAAACAGTGTCACATTCTAAGGACTATTGTACTTCGTAATATCCTATAAAGCAATGTCACGTTCTGATGGACTATTGTACCTCTTATTATCGTATCAAACAGTGTCACATTCTGATGGGACTGTTGTACCTGTTATTATCGTATCAAACAGTGTCACGTTCTGATGGACTGTTTGTAATCTGTTATGTATCGTATCAAACAGTGTCACAATTCTGATGGGACTGTTGTACCTGTTATTATCGTATCAAACAGTGTCACGTTCTGATGGGACTGTTGTACCTGTTATTATCGTATCAAACAGTGTCACGTTCTGATGGGACTGTTGTATCTGTTATTATCGTATCAAACAGTGTCACGTTCTGATGGACTATTGTACCTCTTATTATCGTATCAAACAGTGTCACGTTCTGATGGACTGTTGTACCTGTTATTATCGTATCAAACAGTGTCACATTCTGATGGGACTGTTGTACCTGTTATTATCGTATCAAACAGTGTCACGTTCTGATGGACTGTTGTACCTGTTATTATCGTATCAAACAGTGTCACGTTCTGATGGACTGTTGTACCTCTTATTATCGTATCAAACAGTGTCACATTCTGATGGACTGTTGTACCTGTTATTATCGTATCAAACAGTGTCACGTTCTGATGGACTGTAGTATAAAACAGTGTAGACTTTTGATGGAATGTTGTATCTGTTATCATCGTTTAAAACAGTGTAGAATTATGATGGAATGTTGTATCTGTTATTATCGTATAACACAGTGTCACATTCCGATGGATTGTTGTATCTGTAATTATCGTATAAAACAGTGTCATATTCTGATGGACTATTTATTGTACCTGTTATTATCGTATAAAACAGAAAAAATGCCTTTCATTGTCTGTAATCTAAGAGATACAGAAAACCAGTGACTAGGTCTCAAATAACAGCTACCGTTTAGATCAAAGTCTTGTAAATTTAAAAAAAGGGAAGAAGAAAGAAATGATAAAATGGAAACCAAGACTAATTAGCTTTTAAGAGAAAGATCACAATCCACAGAGAGTAATCTGAATATGAAAGCCAGATGTAAAATTAATATTTTACAATAAAATATTAAAAATAAACCGGAAGTCCGGTAAAATAAATAAAACAGAGTAAGGGAAGCGGAAAATTAAGGACTGGTGTGTTTGCGAGAGTCTAGAAATGATTTCTGTATTGGACAGATCGGAAGACGTCTAGCTGACCGATTTAGGGAGCATCTGTTGAGGCATCATACAACACTCATACAAGCCTCTTTCTAACCGGTTTAATTTCCCGAATCACAATGGGGTTAATGATTGTGTGTGTTACTGCTATAAGACCATGTTACTCGAACACTTCCCTCATAATGAAGGTTGAGAGGCAGTTAATTTAAATATGAGCGTGTGCCCAACCAGCGAGAATTAGTTCTATTGTGGATGCCACGGTTGAAGTCCTCTTGTCTCATGTTATCTTTGGTCAAACTCCTTCTTTTATCATGCCATGTCCATATAATAGTTAATCTGCCAACTTCCCCATCGGTCTGGCATTGCCCATGTTTAGTCCTATTATTCCAGATCTCACACTTACACTTCTCCGCATTATTGCTATCCGCAGTTGTCACGCAATCGCAATTCACCTTCTCCTTTGTAAATATTCCGATAACATTTATTGTGTTTTAATTTCATATTAATTTTCTTATATCTTTTCTTGTTTTGTTCTTGAGAAAGGTAATGACACCGAAACGTCGGACAGCTGAGTTGTGTTTTATTCTGACTTATTTCAATGACATCTCATCTCATGCCATCATGTTCCTCTTGTACCCTGCGGTGTCGACGTGAAGTATAAACAGCGGGAGAGTGCCCGCTTTTGGGCTTCGTGTATTGATATTCCCATGGACTCTGTTATTCCCTGCCTCCATCGTTCACGTGGTCGGCCTCTTCCTCTGCTTCCCTCTGGTCTGTACATCATTGCTTGTTGTAATATACTGTTAGTTGGTGCTATAACCCCCACTTTAGTCCTAATTTATTCATTTCTGATCTTATCTCTTCTTGATACATTGAGTATTCTTCTCAGGAATCTCATTTCTGTTGTTGTGATTTTTCTTTTATCTTTTTCTGTCATTGTCCAGGTTTGGCATTGGTAACATAGAGTTGGTAGGAAGATTGTGTTGTAAAGTGCTTTCTTTGTAGTTATTGATACATGTTTGTTTTTTAGTATTGAGGCCATTTGTCCAATGAATTGGCTTGCCTTATTGCATCTATTTTCGATCTCGACTTCTGATTTGCCATTTTATGATATTATACTTCCTAGGTACTTGAAGGGATGTTCGTTTAGGTGAATCGTTGTTGCTTTTTCTTCTTTAGTTGCAGTCATTACCTCTGTTTTCTGTTTTACCTGTGCTAAGTTTCATGTTATGTTCCCTACACATTTCATTTAGACTATTCATGTGGTCTTGTAATTCAGCTTCTGATTTTGCTATAGAAGGGTATACAGGGTATGGACTGCGCCTGGCCCTGCAGCCAACAAGATTAGGATCGGCTAGCCTCTCCCAGGAGGGTGAAACAGTGAAAATTAGTAGCCTGTCGGTGACCCGCAGACTACACAAGTCAACCCCACCTCCACGCGATGTAGACTGGGAAACCATGATCGCGAGGTTATTGTCTAACGGGGCTACGGCTCGCCAGAGGGGATGGAATCCGTTTGGTTAGATTTGTGTCCTAAACCTGTGACTGGCCTAGCGAGCCGGCAGGGGTCTTCATACTGCTCGTAGAAAAAAAACTAAGAAGTATTTCGTGGACATTTGTCTTATCTTGTATTATATTATTTAATTATTTTCACCGATACCCCCCAGTATGTTGTTTACGTGGGCTGAGACCCTGGTCTTGTATGTGTACGTGTTTGTGTTTATTCATTATGCTCGGGATTTACAATATACTTTTGTTTCATTATATTCCTAGACATTGAGAGAGACAGACATGCAGACAGAGGGTAAAGACAGACAGACAGACAGACAGACAGACAGACAGACAGACAGACAGGCAGGCAGGCAGGCAGGCAGGCAGGCAGACAGACAGACAGAGGAGGGCAATCAATGAGAGCAACGACCAGCACGCTTCTATCGGCCCAGTGGTCAAATGTTAAAATCACTATCGTGGTTTATACCTTTTCAATTAACCTGGACTATTGACATTCGAACCAAAAAATTGGCACCAGAAAAAATATCGAAGCAAAGGCGGCCGGCGTTATGTTAAGGGAATCACCCAAGAGTATATATTGATATACAACAATATTGGACTAACACCTAATACCAAATAATCACTATGACGAGAAAAGAGATTATTTAATGTTTTTAATGTGTTAATATATAGAATAGAGGATTTCGTATACATTCTGGTAAGAGAACAACAGCGTTAGAACAGGGTGGCTTATGCTTGAGTTGAGTCAAAATCCGACATCACAGCACTCAAGACGTTCCAATCGCGTTTCCTCCTCATCTTCAACAACCAGCGAAGAATTCCAATACCAATGGTACCAGCTGCAATCTTATTACATGTCCGTATGGTCTCTACCCGGAGTTGTAAGTGTTGGCCAGATCCTCTGGTCACTTCCTGAAGCACCATTCTTTCCAAAGCAGTGTTGATCTATCTGATCTTCTGAAATATGTACAAGATTACAAATAGCTCCGCCCACATTTTATTTATCACACAAGAATACCCCACCATGGGGTGCAGACCCAGACAGTCTGTCCTCTTGCTCGTTTCCCACAACTCCAGCATTTCCTGGAGTCAAATCCAACAGAAACTCTTTATTTTTTTTTTACTGTTGAATAGAAGCCTGCCACCTCTGCTCGAAGCAAGAGTGTCTTCACCTATCTCATCATACTTTGTTAGTCCGTTACAATCACGACATTCGTGTGCTTTTTGTCCTCCAGCCAGTAAAATGCCGCAGTTCTTCTTGATCTTCTTCTTTCGTTCGCTTGAAATATGTCTATAACTGCAATGTTGTCTCTTGTATGAATGTAACTGTCTTTTTTTTAGTTCACTCAGCGGTTCGCAGAGTTTATCTTCCACTGTTGTGTCTCTAGGCCAGAAGGTTTGATTAGATATGGTGTATTTTGGGCAGTCTTGGAGTATGTGCTCTGATGTCTGCGACGCCAATCCACATGTGCACATGGCTGATTCAGCAGTCTTGAATTTTGTAACATGTGATTGCGTAATCTATTTTGTGTTGTGTTCTGAGGCGCAGAATAATGACTTGTTCTAGTCTGTTCATAATGTGATAGTCATCTTGAGCAGGTTTTGGTGGCCTTCTGACTGATTTGATCATTCTTTTCTTTTGGTGGTATGTAACGGGCACATCAGGCTGTTCGTCTTTTGCTCCTTCCTTAGCCAATCGATCAGCTCTGTCGTTTCCGGGTACTCCACAGTGGGATGGTATCCACTGTATGGTGACCTTATGCTGACAACTAAGTTCAGAAAGTAGTGTCTTTAGTACTGGCTATTTCCCAGAAAGGAGCGCCTCGAGTACTGATTATGCATCTGTCAATAGCACCACAGGTTGTGTACCATGGCTGGTATTTAGTAAATTCTCTGTTGCTATCTTGATTGCCTCAATTTCAGCATCATAGTTATGGCAGTACTTTTCTGTTGGTACTCTGGCCGTATCCCTAGTGTTATTTGGGTATTCTTTGTACACTCTCGCTCCTCCATTTCGACCAACATTTTGTGCTGTGTAGAATCGGATCCAGAGGTCCTGTGGGTATTCTTCATCAAGGAAGCTGAGAGTGGCTGTTCTGCGCTGTACACTGTTCTGTTCTTCCTTGTCAAATATTCCTCTCACTTTTGTTTGGATTTGTAGTGATAGTCTATGTTCATCTTTCCATGGAGTTCGCTCTGGAATAGTTTTCAGGGGGATACCAACTGTGGGCAGATCGGTGGTTTCTCTGCAGAGTCGTTTGGCCTGGTGGATAAAACTACTTCTTTTCAACCGCCCCATAGCTAAGTTTTCAAATCTGTTCTTCATAGGGTGGCCTGGCAGGCTGAGGAACTTTTCTGCATGTATTAGTGTTTTCGTATCTCTGCGCCCTCTCAGTGCTTGTATCCTCCCTATCTTCTCCATCTCCACTATAGGGGTTGATCTCATCCCTCCTGAGGTGACTCTAAGTGCTTGATTTTGCACGTTGTCCAGCTCTTTTAGTGTGGTTTTTGATGCTGAACACAACGCAGTTGACCCGTATTCCAGGTGTGGTCGTATGCTCTGTTGATAAACTTTGCTAAGTATTTTCCCACTGGCTCCCCATGTGGTTCCACTTAGCTTTCTCAGGATGGCTATTTTCGTTCTGGCTTTTGCTACTGCATTGTTGATGTGCTTTCTCCATATCAGCCTGCCATCAAATGTTACTCCACTTTATCTTCTCTAATGGGAATTCCATTTATCTGGATGATCCCTGACACTTGTTTTGGAGAGAGGGTAAATAGCGTGGTGCTGCACTTGTCAGTGTTTATGCTAACACACTATCTATTTGCTCATACGAAAAATGCATCTACAGTTCTTTGTAGCGATCTGGTGGCCACTGATGCATGTTAATTTGTGCTCCATAGAACCAGGTTATCAGAGTACATTGCCGCTTTAATTACATGCGGTAGATTAGCAACAAGATCATTGATGAAGATTAGAAAAAGTGTGGGGGATAAAGACTCCGCCATGGGGAACACCGTGGTGCAGTAGAACTTTCTTGCTCTTGATTCCATCTAACTGGACTCGGGGTCTTCTGTTGTGCAAGTATGCTTTCACCCATTTGTACATTCTTCCATTCACTTTATAGTTTCTCAGTTCCTTCATCAGACCTTTCCAGACTTTGTCAAAGGCTTTCTTCAGATCTATCCATGCAGCAAGCACCAGCTTCTTCTCTTGGAATGCATCCTCAATTTCTTGAGAGATGTAGATTGTCTGATCTTCCGTAGAGTATCACTGCCTAAAGCCAGCCTGCTGTGGCACAAGGATGTTTTCACTTTCAATGTACCACTACAGTCTGTGATTGATGATGCGCTCCATTGTTTTTCAGAGACAGCTGGCGAGGCTAATTGGTCTGTATCTGGAGGCAATGGAACTATCTTTCCCTGATTGAAGGAAGGGGTATCATGATTGCTTCTCTCCAGGCTTGTGGAACACTGCCTATGGTCCAGCTGTTACTGGACATCTGCAACAGCTTTGCTTTGACCTCTGTTCCTAGATTCCTGATAATTTCATTGGAGATACCATCAGCTGCTGGTGATTTTCACATTTTCAGTTTTGATATGGATATGGCTAGCTCCAGTTTGCTGATTGTGATAGGTGACTCCAAAACCTCATGTACTGTTCTATTCTGTCCTGTATGTTGCCGTTTCTCTCGAATCTCTTGTTGTTGCTCTGGGCTAATTTCGATATTATCTTGTGCGAATGAGTCCGCAATATGGTAAGCTGCTTGCTTTCCTGTTAAGATGTTTCCGTCTTTATGTATTGCAATTGAGTTTCTCCCTGTGCCCTCATAGTTAAGTTGTTTTATTAGCTTCCACAACTTTAAAGTTCAGTGACTGTTTTCTCCTGCCAGCTTTTCCGTCTAGCCTACAGCTTGGCCCTTTGAAATTTGGCTTTTGCGTGCTGGTATTTATTGTGGTGCTCTTGGTTGGGTTTGGCCTCTGCTTGCTTTCTACACACTTCCATATCATTATGCAATTGTTGCAGTTCACTATTCCAGTAGGGTTTATAATTTTTGCGGGCTCCTCTAGGTACTGTTTCTCGTGCTGCCTGTAGTATGCATTTCCCAAACTCTTCAACTACTCTATTTATGTCTTTCTCAGTATTCAGGTGTCTAACCAGTATGCTGGTGCGATGTTTGTACATTGCCCAGTCTGCTTTCCTGTAGTTCCACCTCGAGAGGGTGCTGCTTTCACTTACAAGCTCATTTTCTACAGTTAGAAAGATTGGCCGGTGGTCACCCCACCAAGTTGTTTGCCGTGTTCGTGCCATTCGTGTAACGTCCTACTCCAGGTCAGGTGTAGTTGTAGTGTGCCATGATCTTGAGTAGAAAGTATGTGGATCGGACGGCTTGTTAATCAAGATGAATATATTCTCATTCTGCCAGTCTTCTAGTCTCTCTCCTCTTTGGTCCATGTGATCATAGCCCCAGCTCTGCGAGTGGCTGTTGAAGTAGCCACACACAATAATTTTTTTTCTTTTAATGGTAGTTTGTCCTGTGCCTGTGGGCGGTCACTTGGACAGTAGTAATTGGTCTATATTGCCTGTCTAAAGTTTAAGTGTCTGATACTCAGCCACTTCCATGTAAACTTCAATTTGGGAAGCAGTGATGTTAATTTTACAAGGGTCAGTATCCCACCCTTTCGCCTGTCCTTTCGGTCATTTCGGTAACACTGGTAGACTTTGATTTTGAAGGCTATATTTTCGTTGAGGTGAGTTTCTTGCAAGCAACATACGCTTACTTTTTCTTGGTCCAAGACGTTTTCTAGTTGTTGTTTTTTTTTTTTGGTTGTTGTTACTGTCTTCTTCCGCATTCCAGTGTATTATTTTTAGTTCTCGTTTGGTATGGCCAGACGCTCTATTCTCAGGTCCCCTGGCTCCACAGTACATTTGAGAAGGACCTCCTGTAGTTGTGGTTGGACCCTTTCGAGGCACTGCACCTGCCTTGGCTTCCAAAGCAGGGTGAGCACCATAACATTTAGCAGTAGTCGACATATTTCATGGCGTGATAGCGCGGCATCCTGATTTCTGGGGTGCGCCTCCTGGCTGGTTGCCTCCTTCTTCAGCACTTTTGCTAGAATAGATTGTGGTCTTAAAGAGTTTAGGTGTGTAGGCATGCACACACGTGTCTGCGCATGCATGTACGTGCATAAACATCTAGAGAGCTCTGGTTATTTTTCAGCGCCAGTGACTCGTCGCCGCCCGTTCTCCTGTTAGTTAAAACAGGTCCGCCACGAGAAGGCCAGAAGTTGGACTTATGCTGCAGTGGTGATGAATGCACGAGCCGTTGGGGTATTTGTACAAGGTTGGGGGCTCACCCTAACCCCGCCCCCGGCTACATAACAGCAACATTTGGAACCCGAATGCCGCATTGACTGCCTCCACCTCCATAATCAGAATAGATGCTATGGTTTCATACCCCAGGCTCTCCTGAACCAAAGGCCGTCCACGAATCTTCGCAGCGAAATGCCTGGCACTACTTTCACCTCTTAGCACTGAGCCATCTGTGTAAATGATTACATCGCCTGGTAGCGAATTGGCGTGGATCAAATGTTGTACCATCCATACAGTGCAGTCTGCTGGCCAATCCCTGCATTTCCGATCCAATGTTATTATGACCCTGCACATGCTTATTCGTTCGTTCGTTCGTTCGTTATCCAATCCACTGGCATTCTGACTCACTCCTCTCTCCCAAACTTCTCAAGCATGCACACTTCTCTGATTTTGTTCTCTGCCTGAGCCATCCACGATTTTCTTCTTAACAACCTATGACCCTTAACTGTGTCCAGGGCTTCATGCGGGGGATGTTCCGTGTCTACAGCCACTAGGAGATTTGACTTAGCCTGCATCACCTTGACCCTGTCTGCATTAGTGGGTAATGTTACGATGTATCACATACACACTACTGACGTGGTAAGTTCCTTGTGCATCCCAGTGTCACCGCCGTTTCACCAGCTGATTCTTTGATACTGTGGGCGGTCCCAAACCACACTCAATTACTGAGAGAATAGGATGTTGATAGAGTATGAATAACAAACAGTATGTGCTCTATGTCAATTTATGCCGTGATCTTCAGCGCATCGAGTCCCTTCGTTGATCTCACAACAGCTGTTTCTACATTATCCCTGAACGATAAGCTTCTGTCGAAGGTGATTTTGGGTATCTCAGTTTACTCTCTCTCTCTCTGTTAACATTTATACCATTGGGAATTTACCATTGTAAGACTTGGGACGTCAGTCTTAACAATCTTATCGTCCTTAGAGTGTCATGAAACAGACGCCGTATCTGGATTAATGACACTATCCATCTCTGTATATCAGTCAGTCACCTTGTTTACTGTCTCCTGAAACTCTCGCGCTATATGCACTTTGTCTCACCCTGCCTGTACGCTTGCACTTTGTCTCACCCCTGCCTGTACGCAAGGACATCATTTGTAAATGTGAGTATCCTTCCCACCCGGGTGCTTCAATGCTTGCATTCTTCTCGTAGCGCAAGCGAAATTGGAGATCCTTGTGGTAACCCTGTGGTAATAATGCCCTCCTCCGAGGTCCACGAACCTAGCAAGCCTACGAGAGTGCAAGGTAGTTGTTATTCAATTCACAGCCAGGGAGTAACATATATCTCTATAAGAGTTATATTATAACTCTATCAGATCCAGTGCTGCTGCCTGCCACGGGTCGATAGGCAAGGGCTGTTTAGTTTTCATGGCCTTATCCATTCGACACCGTGACTTTATCTTTGCAAGTCTTCTTTGGATCTTCTCAAAATCGCTTATCTTCTTCTGGCCCGTTTTCCTTCTATTGACTCGCTTATGTCATTGAGTGACGTGACTTACAACTGTCGACATCTCACTTTTATTGCTGGTTAAATGCAGCCGTTTCATTCTGTACCATCTCTAACTACTGACTGCTAGAACACAACTCGACACGTATTTGAATTTAACAACTCATCACAGACTGCGTTTTCGACATTCTATTGTCCTATGAAACACAATACAGTTCATCTATACAAACGCAGTTGTCCAACAAATCCCATACAATAAACATAAAATCGGCACAACTATTCTATCATTATTATGGCGGCACAATCACTGACCATTGCCAGCATCACAATGTGACCTGGTCCACACTCGACCACGATCCAACGCAGAATGACCTTCGCTGTTTTCCATACATTCTTTATGTATTCTACTTTTACGACGTCCTTATAGCCGTTGTCTTTGATGAAAACCGCTAGTTGCTCTCTAACAACCACTCTGCTGTCTCCGTCGTTGTGATCTTCCTATAAACCTCTCAAATAAAGCTTCTCTTTTCTTCTTGTCAGTTGTCATGGGCATGTGGTTATTCCTATGTTCTGTTGGCATCATATTAGGCTGATCTTTACTACGCATTTGCTGTATAGTTTCCGGAATCCACCCAAAGTCTTATCACCTCCCAGTTGACTCATGAAGTGATTCCATTTAGTTTTTTTTTTGCCTCTGCTGCATGGAGCTAGCTCTCCTAAACTTTCTCTTTTTCTTAACCCTTTCCACCATCTTCAGTTTCTCTTGTGAGCTTTGCTGTGTCTTTTCTGTAGCTGCTTAGTTACCGCTCTCTTATACCACTTATGTTCAAATTCGGGGGTGCACCATGGGGAATATAGGAAAGTGAGTCTGCTCGGTCTAATCCATGCCTTCTGTCGGATGCGTCCAAAAGGATGTTGGTCCGCTAATATTTGAAGTCCCTGTGTGCTTTCCCAGCCTTGAATTTGCTCGCTTTGAAAATCAACATGGAGCTTGGCAGGTGGTCACTTCCATGATCCCCAAAACGGTACATTATGTTTCCGACACCGCCGACCGGGTGGCAAGCGCCAAGTCAATAGCAGTTTCTGCATCCTCAGGTCTCATTGCCAATCTAGTTGGCCTCCCATCATTATTGCAGACTACCCCTGTCTCAGCTATGGCATTCGCAAGAGCGTACCCCTGTCTGTTTTTCCATGAATAGTCCCATTATGTGCTTCCAAGCGTTAAGATCCCCATAGGATGAGAAGCCTGCTGAATGGGATGCCACCTAGTATTTCCTCCAGCTCCTTGAGCCAGGCCTAGTGTTTTTTTTACTAAAGCAGAGTTCACCGCAGCATACGCATTTATAATATTCCAACTGAAGCCGCCAATCTTCAATTGAATCCTTTGAACCTCTCTTGCCTTATCATTTTACTTGCTCATGTGAAGCACAGCATGCCTCACTCCCTGCTTCACCAAGAAACCTTTTCCGTATCTTCCCTGACCACAAGGGTTTATGTATCAGATATAATCAGAGCACTGATTGTTATTAGTATTCAATTCCTGTATACTGATAGTGTAACAGTGCTGGTACATTAAATAGCAGAGACAATTCGTTTGCTGGAGTTTTCAACTGTTTATTTCATCAAATATATTGTAGATTATCAAGTAAGCATTGATCATACAAAACAGGTGTGGTTCGCTTCAAACTCCGATGGTAACTATCTATATCTAACCCCGCGTCACGGCTTGAGCGTCCCTAGTTACGCTTTTACGGGATGCTCAACCGAGCCTAGTCTTTGCACACCACCTATTAACCCACTAACAGAGATGGTGCTCTGTTACAATAGTTATTAATATTAGTTCCTGTAGCAAGACTATATCGAAGGTGTAAATCAATTTTCTCAGTACGGCCGTCTCTGCCTGACACTACAGCAGTTCCAATAGCCTACCCTTACATGTTTCAGTGATATACGCCCCATTTTGCTTCTGAATATTCTGATTCCTGCTCCCCTGCTTCTCTCCTTCCTTCTGTCACCATTCCGTCATCTACTTATCTTCACCCTCTCTTCATTGGCTGTTGAAGATGGCATCTAGCACAGAACACGTACACTGTAGCTCCGGCTATGGTTGCATGTAAATACTTATTATCCTGCAGGAAATGCACAATCACCCCAGTAGAGTAAATACTTATTATCCTGCAGGAAATGCACAATCACCCCAGTAGAGCTAGGGAAGAGGTCCTGAACGTCCAGAAGACGTCCTTACGCCTGGTGTTTCCATGGTTCTTTCTGCTCTCACTAATGGGTAGCAGTAAATATTCTCGGAAGTAAAGTCGACTGACTTGCTATTGGCGACATCACCCATCAAGTGCCGATTTGTCTATACAGATATGGGTATAGCACCATCTATCCAATATACCCCTAGGCGCGGAAAGGATCCTTCACTTTTACATTCAAATTAAAAGTGGAAATGGGTACGTGAATACTGGATGTCTAGAAATGGGTACATGTATTATGGGTGTCTAGAAATGGGTACTATGGGGGATGAGTGGTCTCGAGGTATGGTGTCCGTCTCGAGTGCTGGAGGTCCCGGGTTCAGACCCCGGTGAGGACCGGGATTTATTTAAAAAAATCCACCTGGACTTCCAGTAATAAAATCTCCCCTGGTCTCTGGGTAGCGAGATCGGACGCCCGTGTGTATTGTTGCGCACTTAAAACATCCCTTGGCAGTTGGAAATCGAAAAAGAGCAGCCTAACGGCGCTTTTTTTTGTTTTTTTAAGCATATCCTTTACAGGACTTAGCTGTCAACACCAGCATCTTTCAGCTGTATGTTGATCTCTTGGCAAGATTACGCTCAGTAGTTTGCCATTGCTTTCTGAGCGGCCGGCTCAGTATTCCGCAAGTCACGAGCGGGGGTCGAACCGCCTCAGCTCTCGCTCCGCTACGAGACTCTGCGTGATAAACGGGATTACAGAGAGAAAGTGTTGTAACCCCGCAGCCAGAGAGACCGGCCTAACGGCGCTGCCCGGGCAAAATTTCGAGTTAAAAATCTACCCAAAGTATTTCAGGATCCTCGCCGATGCAACGGAGTTCGTGCATTGAGCTGAGTTTCTCCAGACTCAGGCTTGAGTTAGGAGGAAAACGGAGCACTTATGGGTTAAACCGTGTGCCGTGATGTTGATCCAACGACTAAAGTATACTAGAAATGGGTACGTGTATACTGGGTGTCTAGAAATGGGTACGTGTATACTGGATGTCTAGAAATGAGTACGTGTATACTTGTAACAAGCTACGTGGAGGTCCCAAATAGCCCTGTCACAATGTTTAAATAATCCTCTATAGCCCTGGCTGGGATAGGTCTTTGCTTGCCAACCCTCCTCCGTTCCCCGGACTCACTGTCACTCTCTCTTTCGACCTCGGGACTTATTCCCTGAGGTGTCTTTCTGGCTGACCCATAAATAACACGGTGATCGTTGGAGTAAACTAAAACGTGATTTATTAAATTAATAAAGAACAGCACAGGAAAACATCAAGGCAGTTAAAACAGATAGTTCTAAACAGACACAACAAGGATAAAGTTCAGGCACAGAGCCTCAGATAGCTTTTCTTCACAGACCGAGCTTAATACACTGTCCGGTCAGTCCACATACAGCTCACCGCATCATTCTTCAGTTCTTTCCTTTCCCCGGAAACAACAGGCCGCTGTAGAACCAAAGCCACTGGTTTGTGAGGACTTCTATTCATATTCAATTAAGTTCATTTGACACATGGTTTTCAAGGATTGGGAAATGAATTATGATTTCAAATAATGGGAATTGTTCATGAAGGTGTAATGGATAGGTGCCTTCCACTGTCCTGTACAAAATGGGTATGCAGGATGATCATGCGTAGGCCCAGACAAGAACCTAACTGCTCTCGAGCCTATGTCGTTGAAAGGACTTGAGATGCGTCATCACTGCAAATTGTCATTTGCCCAAGACCAACCTTGCCTCTCTCTCAGAGTTAGTAACACCATGTGTGGTATGGTCAATACCTTGACCTGGCTTCATGCAGGAGTAGTATAGCTTTAGCATAGAAGCTCTGGTTGATACTGTCCAATTTAGTCACGTCCAAAAGAGGAGGACCCTGGAGATGCCAAACAATAGTGAAAGCCTCCAGCGTAAACTCAGGTACAGCCGACATGGAGACCTCCTACTGGTCTCAGCATATCAGTTTGTTAAAACAACAATATATATATATATATATATATATATTATATATATAGATATATATATATATATATATATATATATATATATATATATATATATATATATTATATATATATATATATATAATAGTACTAATCAAGAGACCTGATTGAATTGGCCCTGACCTGACAAGAGGTCCTGGATTGGCGGCGTCTTTCCTAGACTAGGCCTTCAGCTTGACGATGTCCTGTCATTTGACCTTATGAACTCTTTGCATACAAGACTCACTCTCTACACTCATACCATGCCTTTATTATTATTGGGCACATTCGTTATCCCGGCTTCCCTCTCACTTTTCAAACCATGCCTTTCTCACGACAAAGCTCTTGTGGTGTGGTGTGCGTAATTATGTGCATTTCCTAATGTTAGTTAGTTAGTCTTTCCTCTTTGAGCCTAAGCGGCGCATAGGGCAGACAGTCCTGTCTCTCCATGCCTGGCGGTTCGCTGCTACCTGTTGTAGATCTTGGATATTTACTTGGCCATTGAATGAGCCTTCTCTAATGATGGTTTCTACGCAGGGTCTCTCTTGGTCTTCCCCGTTTTCTTTTCCCTACTGGTGACCATATGAGGGGCTTGATAGGGGAGTCTTGACTTGTCATTCTGAGTACATGGCCGATGTAGTTCCAACGGCGGCTTCTTATGAAATTGGATACTGTATCTTGCTTAGTCTCTTGTCTTATTTGCGAATTGGTTCTGAAGTCTGTCCAGTGGATGTTTTAGAAGTCTTCTAAGACATTGTTCTCAAAATTGTCTAATTTTTTATCTAAAGCTACCGTTGATTTCCAACTTTCACATCCATATGTTAACACTGGAATCACACAAGAGTTGAAGATTTTAAGTTTTGTGTGTTTGCTGAGTGTCTTTGACTTCCAGATGTTTGACGTTTATTGAAGGCACTAGATGCCAGTGCGATTCTAGATGATATTTCTGGTGGTGAGTCCCCTGTAGATGTCATTTTGCTTCCTAAGTATGTAAAGCTGTTGACTTTTTCAAGAACGTAGCTGTTCAATTTGGTGTATTTCCTAATGTGCTTAACTAATATTATAGTAGTGGGTCTGCATGGAAAGAAGTGTAGTTCCCTATTCTCAGCAAGCATAGGAAAGAAGAAACTACTCCTTCCGGCCTCTGCTCTCGTCTGAGCTGTCGCCGCAATGTACCGGCAGTGCCTCACCTTACACGTAGAACTAGATGATCTTATCGACCAGTAACTATTCAGTTCACCCGGCTACCCCATCGGCTGTAAGACGCAAGAGATAGCACAGTGGACCCCTCTTCCGTTTTAAGAAGACAGAACATAAATGGTGGGAATCCGTGGATAGGTAAAGTTTATAGTCAAATGAAAGATGACAGTATGCAGAGTTCAGGCCGTAGGAGGAAAGATAGCCCCCGTCCATCTGCTGCCAAGAACAAGTGAAATCATCTGGGAAGCTATATTGCTCAGATTCGTTCCCAGGCAATGCCAAGAACAAGACGCTTAGCTAGATTGGCCAACGGTCAACCCACTCCCCAATATGGCAAGACTGCCGTTTCGCCAATTCGTCTCACTAGTCGAGACAACCAGTTAGCTTTATAGACCAAGGTCTAGCAGTATTAAATAAAACCCAATTGTTACCTTTCCATTCCCCAGTAGTAGGCTGCAGTGTTGTCCTAATCTTTGAATTAAATAGACATGCTGCAAATACCAAACGGTAAGTATTGGAACGGACATGAATTGCACCAGAAGTTGCACTGGTGTGTATTTGGTGTAAAGCGCCCTATCGGGTTTCCCCGAAGACAAGACATATATCTAATCGTTCTATTTCAAAGATCGTGTTGTTAAAGTATCCCAGAGAACTATCTTCCATAGTGATTGAGCGAATAAGAGAACTGAGGGTTCCCGAAAGCTGTTTCCCCCTGTTTACCCAAACCCAAAGAAGGCCTGAGGACATGGGCCACTGACGTTTTGTCACATAGGCCCCATCTTAAGAAAGTCGAACCCTACGAACTTTCTACTGTTCGAATGACCCCAGCCTCATATTCAATCATAGGATGCCGTGATAGAAAATCCGCTCCCACATTCTCCCTTCCGGGGATGTATTCAACCGTGAACTGATACGGTTGTAGGAGCAATGACCATCTCATTAACCTCGCTTTCAGTTTCTTAGAAGTTGCCAAAAACGTCAGAGGTTGATGGTCGGATTGTACCTTGAACGGTACTCCATACAGATAAGGTTGAAACTTCTGTACCGCCCACACTAGAGCTAGACATTCCCGTTCGACGGTGGAGTAATTCCGTTCCGCGGGTAACAGTTTTCTACTGGCATACGCTACCGGACATAGCACCGAAGGATCATCTCGCCCTTCCTGCAACAGAGTTGCCCCAATCCCTATGTTACTCGCGTCGGTTCTTAGAACAACCGTTTTCTCCAAATTTGGGAGTTGCAGGACGGGCCTATCCACCAAAGCCTGTTTCAGCTTCCCATAAGCTTCTTCACAGCTCGGGGTCCAGACTATAGGATCTGGCGATCCTTTCTTCGGGGTTTCGGTTAACGGCGCCCTAATTTCGTTGAACTTCGGAATAAATTTCTGGTAAAACCCACACAGAGACAAGAAATACCTAACATCCTTTTTGGATTTAGGACGGGGTGCGAGTCTGACCTTCTCAATATTCTTTTCTTCCGGTACCAGTCCCCCCTGGGTAATAGTATGTCCCAGAAATTCCAAGGATTGGTAGCCAATCATGCATTTGGCGGGACGGGCGGTTAACCCTTCCTCTTTTAACCTTGTGAAGATCTGTCCCAAGGACTTCAGGTGATCCCTCAAATTGTCAGACGCGATGAGAATATCGTCCACAAACGAGACCACAGAGGGATCCTTTAAAGGCTCTAATAACATTCTCATCATGCGAGTGAACACACTGGGTGCAGTGCTCAGCCCAAATGGCATCACCTTGAAGTCGTAATGCCCGCTCGGAGTACTGAAGGCGAGCAAGGGGCGAACCTCGGGCTTCACAGGGATCTGATAATATCCCCGGCTTAGATCAATTTTCGAAAAGTACTTTGCCTTATTTAGTCTGGCAAACAGTTGATTTGTGTTCGGTAACAGTTCAACTTGGAATGTCGTGCAACTGTTTAAATGCCTGTAATCAATACATAGGCGGTGCTCCCCACTGGGCTTCCTCAACAAGACAACCCCGGCATTATAAGGAGAAGTCGAAGGAGTGATGTCATCGTCCAGAAGCTTCTGGATTTCGGCTTCCAGGGCCTTCCCTTTCGAAAAGGGCACTGGATATATTTCTTGGCGAACAGGGTCTTGGGTAGTCAGAGTCATATCAAATTCGACCAACCCTGTCCGCCCTGGCCGATCGGTAAGAATCTGCTGATGGGACTCCAACAAACGGATGACCAGGTCTGTTTCTTCAGCCGACAGATCAGGATTTATATGTACATCCCTATAGGTTTCCCCACGGTGTGAAGGATACTCCCTATCCGCGTCTTCGCCCGATTCAGTTTCCATCGCGACCGCCATAGTTATGAGTGGGAGAGAAGTACCATCAGATCGTTCTTCATACTTTTTGAGGAGGTTAATGTGGACGATTTTGGATTTCCCCCTAATCCGGGTGGCATAGTTGGTGCGGGACACAACTCTTTCCACCGGGAAAGGCCCCTGCCAACCAATCTCGAGTTTACTGGAACCTACTGGAAGTAACAACAGAACCCGATCCCCCACTTTAAGAGACCTATCTTTCGTCCTTCTATTGTAGTAGGCCGCGTGTCTCTTTCAGGCCGCCCGCAGATTCTGAGCTGCCAAAGCCCAACCCGTCTGGAGTTTCTTCTTTAACTCTTCGACGTATTTATATGAGGATACAACTTCTTCGGAAGTTTCTTCCTCTGTCCAACATCTCAATAGGGCTTCTAAGGGACCCTTTATTGGCCTCCCGAATAGTAGAGTGGCTGGTGGCAACCCGGTCGACCCATGGGGAACCTCCCGATAGGCGAACAAGGCGGCTGGGATATACTCATCCCATCTGTCTGGTTTCTCTTGAGCCAGCTTCCGAAGCATGGTCATCAGGGTACCATTAAACCTCTCTACTTGCCCATTTGACTGAGGATGGTATGGGCTTGTGTGAATGTGGTTAGTCTGGAAGATACGAAAGACTTCCTCCATCAGCTTACCACAGAAACTGAGACCCATTGTCCCGTTAGGATCTGGTTTGGAAATCCCAACCGAGTAAACGTCTCCATCAGTGCATCAGCCACTCGCTTAGAGTCAATTGTGGCCAACGGTATCGCCTCACCCCACATGGAACAGCAATCCACCATCGTAAGAATGTACATATTCCTCTTCCTAGTCCGAGGAAGAGGACCAACAAGATCGATGGCAACTCTCTCGAAAGGAGAGTTCATAATGGCATGTCGCCCAAGATTACCGGAGCCGTCCAGTGTTTTGGTGCCACACGCTGGCACTCTGGGCACGACTTGACGTACCGACGCACGTCTCCAGTCATCCCTGGCCAGTAGTAATGGCAGGAAATGCGCTGGAGTGTTGCCCCGACACCCATATGTCCACTGAAAGAAATGGTGTGTCCCATATGAAGAAGCTGTTCCCGATAGGCCTTAGGAACTACCAGCTGTCCACGCTGGCGTTCCTCCACTCCGGCTCTCCGGTACAGTAACCGATTCTTCATATAATACTGACCCCGTCTTGGTGGGTCAGAACCTTTTGGCAACTGGTTGAAGCAAGGTTGCAAAGTAGCATCCTGGCTTTGAGCAACTCGTAACTCCCCAGGGATTCACGATCAAGGCCGGCGTCTGCTCATCTCCCTATTGAGATCTGGTTTGCATTGCCCCTACGTACATGGGTTCTGTTGGGATCCCTAGAAAGACGTAGCGACAACCCAAGATCATTGGGAAGATAGGATCAAGCAGAACGGCTGCCTGTATAGTGCCGGTAACATATTTCGATTTGATATCCACCTTCGCAATCGGAAGAGACATCGCTACTGCACTCTTGGTCGCCGTTTGAATCTCAATAGACTCCCCGGTTAGCTGCTCTGGGCTCACTAAGTGTGATGAAATTACGGCCTCGAACTGCAGACCGGTGTCATAGAGACACTCGACTGGTTGTCCGTTCACAAGTATCGTCTCTACTACTGGTGGTTTCTCTGAATCTTTGTTCTCAAGACCCTCCCTTCTACCTCCTTGTTAGACCCTTCCCCGGTTTCTACAAGACAGGCAGCATAGTGAGAGTCTTTCTGTTTGCGCCTGCAATCGGCCATATTGTGTGTGGGAGATTTGCAGTAGGCGCACCACTTTTCACTCCACTTTCTTTTAGGAGATCCAGGTGGACTCTTACCAGAGGGTTTCTTAATTGGAACTTTATCGAAAGGATCCTCCTTCTTGGTGTGGGCTGTTTTAGGGTTCTTCTTCTTTCCAGACCATGTGTCTGGTGGTCGGGGATTGGGTTGTGACTGTTCCCCATTATCCCCATGAGCTAGCACATACCTTTCCGCTAATGTGTTTACTACGTCTAACCCTTCTGCCCCATTTTCAAGCAAGAAGGTTTGCAATGGCTTAGGCATCATCCTTTTCATTTAGTCCACGACCACTAATTCTTCTAAACTTTCATAGTCGTTAGCAAATCCAGCTAATGACATCCACTTCAAAAGGTAAGACTTAAGTCTAACGCTGTAGGCTGCGAACATCTTCCCTGGCTCTCTCTTCGTCTTTCTGAACTGCTGTCGGTATGTATGGGCTGTCATCTGGAACCTTTTTAATAATGCTTTTTCCAGGGCCTCATAGTCATTCTCCATACCAGGTGGCAACCTTGAGTAGACCTCGTACGCTGTCCCACTCAGGCCCTGTGAGAGTTTCAAGTTCCATTTCCCACGTTCCAATCCCATAGCCAAAGCCATCGACTGAAATCTGTGAAGATACTGGTCGATCTTATCTTTGTGTTCATCGAACGGGAGCAATGGGAACTTCATTGCCTGGTATGGACCGCCACTAGAAGTTGTTGAGTCAGGGAGAACTGCGCCTCCCACTGCACCCTCGCTTTCCTTGGCAGTTTGAGTTTTCAGCTCCAACTCCCTCATACGGAACTCATGGTCTCTGACTGCCTTCTCTGCCTCCATCTTCCTAGCCTCAGCCTCAATTTTCTTAGCTTCGCGCACAGCTTGTCTGAAGTCTCTTTCCACTTCTTGCACACATTTCTGTAACTCCGCCCCATCATAGCCCATCTCACGCCCTGTAGCCTGTACTTCAGCAACATTACATTTAGCTGATGCCATCTTAAACTCAAAGGGTAAGTGACTAGGTAATTGTATATTAAATTTCTATCTCAAGTACACAACTGGTTAAATTACACGACCACAACACGTCTTATGTCGGTCAGTCTGTGTCAGGAAGAGTATAGACAATAGCCAGGCACGGTAGGCAGAACCTATTGATAGTAGACAAGAATATATGTCCCCTATCACTATATCAGCCAGAACTCCACCAGGATTTCAAATAATCCCGCGACGTGCCCCCAGAAATTGTACCAAGCTACGTGGAGGGTCCCAAATAGCCCTGTCACAATGTTTAAATAATCCTCTATAGCCCTAGCTGGGATAGGTCTTTGCTTGCCAACCCTCCTCCGTTCCCCGGACTCACTGTCACTCTCTCTCTCTCTTTCGACCTCGGGACCTATTCCCTGAGGTGTCTTTCTGGCTGACCCATAAATAACACGGTGATCGTTGGAGTAAACTAAAACGTGATTTATTAAATTAATAAAGAACAGCACAGGAAAACATCAAGGCAATTAAAACAGATAGTTCTAAACAGACACAACAAGGATAAAGTTCTTGAAAGGACTTGAGATGCGTCATCACTGCAAATTGTCATTTGCCCAAGACCAACCTTGCCTCTCTCTCAGAGTTAGTAACACCATGTGTGGTATGGTCAATACCTTGACCTGGCTTCATCAGGAGTATATAGCTTTAGCATAGAAGCTCTGTTGATACTGTCCGATTTAATCACGTCCAAAAGAAGAGGACCCTGGAGATGACAAACAATAGTGAAAGCCTCCAGCGTAAACTTCAGGTACAGACGACATGGAGACTCCTACTGGTCTCAGTATATCAGTTGTTAAAACAAAATATATATATATATATATATATATATATATATATATATATATATATATATATATATATATATATATATATATATATATATATATATATATATATATAATAGTACTAATCAAGAGACCTGATTGAATTGGCCTGACCTGACAAGAGGTCCTGGATTGGCGGCGTCTTTCCTAGACTAGGCCTTCAGCTTGACGATGTCCTGTCATTTGACCTTATGAACTCTTTGCATACAAGACTCACTCTCTACACTCATACCATGCCTTTATTATTATTGGGCACATTCGTTTCCCGGCTTCCCTCTCACTTTCAAACCATGCCTTTCTCACGACAAAGCTCTTGTGGTGTGGTGTGCGTAATTATGTGCATTTCCTAATGTGCTTAACTAATATTATAGTAGTGGGTCTGCATGGAAAGAAGTGTAGTTCACTATTCTCAGCAAGCATAGGAAAGAAGAAACTACTCCTTCCGGCCGCTGCTCTCGTCTGAGCTGTCGCCGCAATGTACCGGCAGTGCCTCACCTTACACGTAGAACTAGATGATCTTATCGACCAGTAACTATTCAGTTCACCCGGCCACCCTATCCGCTAAAAGATGAAAGAGATAGCCCAGTGGATACCCTCTTCCGGCTCAAGAAGATAGATCATAGATGGGTGGAACCCATCCCCACGGAGCCCTTCCCTCCTTCCGGCATACCGTAGCTATATACTGATTATCTTCCAATGAAAGAAGACAGTATGCAGAGTTCAGGCCGTAGGAGGAAAGATAGCCCCCGTCCATCTGCTGCCAAGAACAAGTGAAATCATCTGGGAAGCTATATTGCTCAGATTCGTTCCCAGGCAATGCCAAGAACAAGACGCTTAGCTAGATTGGCCAACGGTCAACCCACTCCCAATATGGCAAGACTGCCGTTTCGCCAATTCGTCTCACTAGTCGAGACAACCAGTTAGCTTTATAGACCAAGGTCTAGCAGTATTAAATAAAACCCAATTGTTACCTTTCCATTCCCCAGTAGTAGGCTGCAGTGTTGTCCTAATCTTTGAATTAAATAGACATGCTGCAAATACCAAACGGTAAGTATTGGAACGGACATGAATTGCACCAGAAGTTGCACTGGTGTGTATTTGGTGTAAGGCGCCCTATCGGGTTTCCCCGAAGACAAGACATATATCTAATCGTTCTGTTTCAAAGATCGTGTTGTTAAAGTATCCCAGAGAACTATCTTCCATAGTGATTGAGCGAATAAGAGAACTGAGGGTTCCCGAAAGCTGTTTCCCCCTGTTTACCCAAACCCAAAGAAGGCCTGAGGACATGGGCCACTGACGTTTTGTCACAATACTTAATGTCTAGAAATGGGTACGTGTAAACTGGGTGTCTAGAAATGGGTATGAGTACACTGGGTGTCTAGAAATGGGTATGTGTATACTGGATGTCTAGAAATGAGTACGTGTATACTGGATATCTAGAAATGGATACGTGTATACTGGGTGTTCAGAAATGGGTACGTGTATACTGGGTTCTAGAAATGAGTACATGTATTATGGGTTTCTAGAAATGGGTACGTGTATACTGGGTGTCTAGAAATGAGTACGTGTATACTGGGTGTCTAGAAATGGGTATGTGTATACTGGGTGTCTAGAAATGGGTATGTGTATACTGGATGTCTAGAAATGAGTACGTGTATACTGGATGTCTAGAAATGGATACGTGTATACTGGGTGTCTAGAAATGAGTACATGTATACTAGATGTCTAGAAATGGATGCGTGTATACTGGGTGTCTAGAAATGGGTACGTGTGTACTGGGTGTCTAGAAATGGGTACGTGTATTATAGGTGTCTAGAAATGGGTACGTGTATACTGGGTGTCTAGAAATGGGTACGTGTATTATGGGTGTCTAGAAATGGGTATGTGTATATTGGGTGTCTAGAAATGGGTATGTGTATACTGGATATCTAGAAACAGGTTGCACAATGTTTATTGACATTTGTATCGCAATGTTTTTATCTAGGTAACTGTTTCAGTACCATGATATGATATCTAGGTAACTGTTTCAGTACCATGAGATGATATCTAGGTAACTGTTTCAGTACCATGAGATGATATCTAGGTACTGTTTCAGTTCAATGAGATGATATCTAGGTAACTGTTTCAGTACCATGAGATGATATCTAGGTAAACTCTTTCAGGCATGAGATGATATCTAGGTAACTGTTCAGTACATGAGATGATATAGGTAACTGTTTCAGTACCTGAGATGATATCTAGGTAACTGTTTCAAGGCCATGAGATGATAATCTAGTCAAAACTGTTTCAGTACCATGAGATGATATCTAGGTAAATGTTTCAGTAACATGAGATGATATCTAGGTAACTGTTTCAGTGCCATGAGATGATATCTAGGTAACTGTTTTCAGTACATGAGATGATATCTAGGTAACTGTTTCAGTACCATGAGATGATATCTAGGTAATGTTCAGTTCGGTGAGATGATATAGTAGGTAACTGTTTCAGTACCATGAGATAGATATCGAGGTAAACTGGTTTCAGTGAAATGAGATGATATCTAGGTAACTGTTCCAGTACAATTAGAGATTATCTAGGTAACTATTTCAGTACCATGATATGGATATATAGTGATACATGTTTCAGTACCATGAGATGATATCTAGGTCAATGATGAGTTCACCACCATATCATGTATCCGCCATGATATATTAGGTAAAGGTTTCAGTGCCATGAGATGATATCTAGGTAACTGTTTCAGTACCATGAGATGATAGTTCTACGCTAAACTGTTTCAGTACATGAGATGATATCTAGGTAACTGTTTCAGTGCCATGAGATGATATCTAGGTAACCGTTCAGTACCATGAGATGATTATCTAGGTAAGTGTTCAGTACCATGAGATGATATCTAGGTAAACTGTTTCAGTGCCATGAGATGGATATAATAGTAACGGTTTCAATGATAACATGACTCACTCTCTACACTCATACCATCCCTTTTATTTTTTATTGGGCACATTCGTTTCCCGGTTTCCCTCTCACTTTCAAACCAGGGCCTTTTCTCACGACAAAGCTCTTGTGGTGTGGTGTGCGTAATTATGTGCATTTCCTAATGTGCTTAACTAATATTATAGTAGTGGGTCTGCAGGGAAAAGAAGTGTAGTTCACTATTCTCAGCAAGCATAGGAAAGAAGAAACTACTCCTTCCGGCCGTGCTCTCGTCTGAGCTGTCGCCGCAATGTCCCGGGCAGTGCCTCACCTTACAGTAGAACTAGATGATCTTATCGACCAGTAACTTTTCAGTTCACCCGGCTACCCCATGGGCCTGTAAGACGCAAGAAAAATAGCACAGGGGAAAACCCTCTTCCGTTTAAGAAGACAGAACATAAATGGTGGGAATCCGTGGATAGGTAAAGTTTATAGTCAAATAAAAGATGACAGTATGCAGAGTTCAGGCCGTGGGAGGAAAGATAGCCCCCGTCCATCTGCTCCCAAGAACAAGTGAAATCATCTGGGAACTATATTGCTCAGTTTCGTTCCCAGGCAATGCCAAGAACAAGACGCTTAGCTAGATTGGCCAACGGTCCCCCCCACTCCCAATATGGCAAGACTCCCCGTTTCGCAGTCTAAATTCGTCTCACTAGTCGAGACAACCAGTTAGTTTTATAGACCAATGTCTAGCAGTATTAAAAAAAAACCCCATTGTTACCTTTCCATTCCCCAGTAGTAGCTGCAGTGTTGTCCTATATCTTTGAATTAAATAGACATGCCTGCAAATACCAAACGTGTAAGTATTGGAACGGACATGAATTGCACCAGAAGTTGCACTGGTGTGTATTTGGTGTAAGCGCCCTATCGGGTTTCCCCGAAGACAGGACATTATATATATAATCGTTCTATTGCAAAGATCGTGTGTTAAAGTATCCCCGAGGAACTTATCTTCCATAGGTGATTTTGAGGAATAAGAGAACTGAGGGTCCCGAAAGCTGTTTCCCCTGTTACCCAAACCCCAAAGAAGGCCTGAGGACATGGGCCCACTGAAGTTTTTTTCACAATACTTAATGTCTAGAAATGGGGACGTGTTTAAAATGGGTGTCTAGAAATGGGTATGAGTACACTGGGTGTCTAGAAATGGGTATGTGTATACTGGATGTCTAGAAATGAGACGGGGTATACTGGATATCTAGAAATGGATACGTGTATACTGGGTGTTCAGAAATGGGTACGTGTATACTGGGTTCTAGAAATGAGTACATGTATTATGGGGGTTTTTAGAAATGGGTACGTGTATACTGGGGGGTCTAGAAATGAGTACGTGTATACTGGGTGTCTAGAAATGGGTATGTGTATACTGGGTGTCTAGAAATGGGTAGTGTATACTGGATGTCTAGAAATGAGTACGTGTATACTGGATGTCTAGAAATGGATACGTGTATACTGGGTGTCTAGAAATGAGTAAAATGTATACTAGATGTCTAGAAAAGGATGCGTGTATACTGGGGTCTAGAAATGGGTACGTGTGTACTGGGTGTCTAGAAATGGGTACGTGTATTATAGGTGTCTAGAAATGGGTACGTGTATACTGGGTGTCTAGAAATGGGTACGTGTATTATGGGTGTCTAGAAATGGGTATGTGTATATTGGGTGTCTAGAAATGGGTATGTGTATACTGGATATCTAGAAACAGGTTGCACAATGTTTATTGACATTTGTATCGCAATGTTTTTATCTAGGTAACTGTTTCAGTACCATGATATGATATCTAGGTAACTGTTTCAGTACCATGAGATGATATCTAGGTAACTGTTTCAGTACCATGAGATGATATCTAGGTAACTGTTTCAGTTCAATGAGATGATATCTAGGTAACTGTTTCAGTACCATGAGATGATATCTAGGTAACTCTTTCAGTGCCATGAGATGATATCTAGTAACTGTTTCAGTACATGAAGATGATATCTAGGTAACTGTTCAGTACAGAGATGATATCTAGGTAACTGTTTCAGTGCCATGAGATGATCTCTAGGTAACTGTTCAGTACCATGAGATGATATCTAGGTAACTGTTTCAGTACCATGAGATGATATCTAGGTAACTGTTTCAGTGCCATGAGATGATATCTAGGTAACTGTTTCAGTGCCATGAGATGATATCTAGGTAACTGTTTCAGTACCATGAGATGATATCTAGGTAACTGTTTCAGTTCTGTGAGATGATATCTAGGTAACTGTTTCAGTACCATGAGATGATATCTAGGTAACTGTTTCAGTTAAATGAGATGATATCTAGGTAACTGTTTCAGTACCATGAGATGATATCTAGGTAACTCTTTCAGTGCCATGAGATGATATCTAGGTAACTGTTTCGGTGCCATGAGATGATAACTAGGTAACTGTTTCAGTACCATGAGATGATATCTAGGTAACTGTTTCAGTGCCATGAGATGATATCTAGGTAACTGTTTCAGTACATGAGATGATATCTAGGTAACTGTTTCAGTACATGAGATGATATCTAGGTAACTGTTTCAGTGCCATGAGATGATATCTAGGTAACTGTTTCAGTACCATGAGATGATATCTAGGTAACTGTTTCAGTACCATGAGATGATATCTAGGTAACTGTTTCAGTGCCATGAGATGATATCTAGGTAACTGTTTCAGTACCATGAGATGATATCTAGGTAACTGTTTCAGTGTCATGAGATGATATCTTGGTAACTGTTTCAGTACCATGAGATGATATCTAGGTAACTGTTTAAGTTCCGTGAGATGATATCTAGGTAACTGTTTCAGTGCCATGAGATGATATCTAGGTAACTGTTTCAGTGCCATGAGATGATATCTAGGTAACTGTTTCAGTACCATGAGATGATATCTAGGTAACTGTTTCAGTGCCATGAGATGATATCTAGGTAACTATTTCAGTGCCATGAGATGATATCTAGGTAACTGTTTCAGTGCCATGAGATGATATCTAGGTAACTGTTTCAGTACCATGAGATGATATCTAGGTAGCTGTTTCAGTGCCATGAGATGATATCTAGGTAACTGTTTCAGTGCCATGAGATGATATCTAGGTAACTGTTTCAGTGCCATGAGATGATATCTAGGTAACTGTTTCAGTGCCATGAGATGATATCTAGGTAACTGTTTCAGTGCCATGAGATGATATCTAGGTAACTGTTTCAGTTCCATGAAATGATATCTAGGTAACTGTTTCAGTGCCATGAGATGATATCTAGGTAACTATTTCAGTGCCATGAGATGATATCTACGTAACTGTTTCAGTACCATGAGATGATATCTAGGTAACTGTTTCAGTACATGAGATGATATCTAGGTAACTGTTTCAGTACATGAGATGATATCTAGGTAACTGTTTCAGTGCCATGAGATGATATCTAGGTAACTGTTTCAGTACCATGAGATGATATCTAGGTAACTGTTTCAGTACCATGAGATGATATCTAGGTAACTGTTTTAGTGCCATGAGATGATATCTAGGTAAAATGTTTCAGTGCCATGAGATGATATCTAGGTAACTGTTTCAGTACCATGAGATGATATCTAGGTAACTGTTTTTAGTTCTGTGAGATGATATCTAGGTAACTGTTTCAGTACCATGAGATGATATTAGGGAACTGTTTCAGTTAAATGAGATGATATTTGGTAACCCGTTTCAGTACCATGAGATGATATCTAGGTAACTCTTTCAGTGCCATGAGATGAAAATCTAGGTAACTGTTTCGGTGCCATGAGATGATAACTAGGTAACTGTTTCAGTACCATGAGATGATATCTAGGTAACTGTTTCAGTGCCATGAGATGATATCTAGGTAACTGTTTCAGTACATGAGATGATATCTAGGTAACTGTTTCAGTACATGAGAGATATCTAGGTAACTGTTTCAGTGCCATGAGATGATATCTAGGTAACTGTTTTTAGTACCATGAGATGATTCTATAACTGTTTCAGTACCATGAGATGATATCTAGGTAACTGTTTCAGTGCCATGAGATGATATCTAGGTTTAAATGTTTCAGTACCATGAGATGATATTAGGTAACTGTTTCAGTGTCATGAGATGAAAATCTTGGTAACTGTTTCAGTCCCCTGAGATGATATCTAGGTAACTGTTTAAGTTCCGTGAGATGATATCTAGGTAACTGTTTCAGTACCATGAGATGATATCTAGGTAACTGTTTCAGTTACTGTGAGATGATATCTAGGTAACTGTTTTCAGTGCCATGAGATGATATCTAGGTAACTATTTCAGTGCATGAAATGATATCTACGTAACTGTTTCAGTACCATGAAGATGATATCTAGGTAACTGTTTCAGTACATGAGGATGATATCTAGGTAACTGTTTCAGTACCATGAGATTGATATCTAGGTAACTGTTCAGTGCCATGAGATGATATCTAGGTAACTGTTTCAGTACCATGAGATGATATCTAGGTAACTGTTTCAGTACCATGAGATTGATATCTAGGTAACTGTTTCAGTGCCATGAGATGATATCTAGGTAACTGTTTCAGTGCCATGAGATGATACTAGGTAACTGTTTCAGTACCATGAGATGATATCTAGGTGAACTGTTTCAGTTCTCGTGAGATGATATCTAGGTAACTAGTTTCAGTACCATGAGATGATATCTAGGTAACTGTTTCAGTTAAATGAGATGATATCTAGGTACTGTTTCAGTAACCATGAGATGATATCTAGGTACTCTTTCAGTGCCATGAGATGATATCTAGGTAACTGTTTCAGTGCCATGAGATGATATCTAGTAACTGTTTCAGTGCCATGAGATGATATCTAGGTACTGTTTCAGTGCCATGAGATGATATCTAGGTAACTGTTTCAGTACATGAGATGATATCTAGGTAACTGTTTCAGTGCCATGAATGATACCTAGGTAACTGTTTCAGTGCCATGAGATGCTATCTAGGGTAACTATTTCAGTGCCATGAGATGATATCTACGTAACTGTTTTCAGTACCATGAAGGATGATATTTAGGTAACTGTTTTCAGTACCATTAGATAATATTTAGGTACTGTTTCAGTGTCAGAGATGATATCTAGGTAACTGTTTCAGTGCCCATGAGATGATATCTAGGTAACTGTTTAAGTGCCATGAGATGATAACTAGGTAACTGTTTTACGTACCATGAGATGATATCTAGGTAACTGTTTCAGTGCCATGAGATGATATCTAGGTAACTGTTTCAGTGCCATGAAGATGATATCTAGGTAACTGTTTCAGTACCTATGAGATGATATCTAGGTAACTGTTTCAGTGCCATGAGATGATATCTAGGTAACTAGTTTCAGTGCATGAGATGATATCTAGGTAACTGTTTCAGTTCCATGAGATGATATCTAGGTAACTGTTTCAGTACCATGAGATGATATCTAGGTAGCTGTTTCAGTGCCATGAGATGATATCTAGGTAACTGTTTCAGTGCCATGAGATGATATCTAGGTAACTGTTTCAGTGCCATGAGATGATATCTAGGTAACTGTTTCAGTGCCATGAGATGATATCTAGGTAACTGTTTCAGTGCCATGAGATGATATCTAGGTAACTGTTACTCCGTGCCATGAATGTAATCCTAGGTAACTGTTTCAGTGCCATGAGATGATATCTAGGTAACTATTTCAGTGCCATGAGATGATATCTACGTAACTGTTTCAGTACCATGAGATGATATCTAGGTAACTGTTTCAGTACCATGAGATAATATTCTAGGTAACTGTTTCAGTGTACATGAGATGATATCTAGGTAACTGTTTTCAGTGCCATGAGATGATATCTAGGGAACTGTTTCAGTACCATGAGATGATAATCTAGGTAACTGTTTCAGTACCATGAGATGATATCTAGGTAACTGTTTCAGTGCCATGAGATGATATCTAGGTAACTGTTTCAGTGCCATGAAATTGATATCTAGGTAACTGTTTCAGTGCTATGAGATGATATCTAGGTAACTGTTTCAGGTGCCATGAGATGATATCTAGGTAACTGTTTTCAGTACATGAGATGATATCTAGGTAACTGTTTCAGTGCCATGAGATGATATCTAGGTAACTAGTTTCAGTACATGAGATGATATCCTACGTAACGTGTTCAGTACCATGAGATGATATCTAGGTAACTGTTTCAGTGACATGAGATGATATCTAGGTAACTGTTTCAGTACATGAGATGATATCTAGGTAACTGTTTCAGTGCCATGAGGATGATATCTAGGTAACTGTTTCAGTACATGAGATGATATCTAGGTAACTGTTCAGTACCATGATGATGATATCTAGGTAACTGTTTCAGTGGCCATGAGATGATATCTAGGTAACTGTTTCAGTGCCATGAGATGATATCTATGTAACTGTTTTCAGTACCATGAGATGATATCTAGGTAACTTTTCAGGTTCTGTGAGATGATATCTAGGTAACTGTTTCAGTACCATGAGATTATATCTAGGTAACTGTTTTCAGTTAAATGAGATGATATCTAGGTAACTGTTTCAGTACCAATGAGATGATATCTAGGTAACTCTTTCAGTGCCATGAGATGAATATCTAGGTAACTGTTTCCGGTGCCATGAGATGATAACTAGGTACTGTTTCAGTACCATGAGATGATATCTAGGTAACTGTTTCAGTGCCATGAGATGATATCTAGGTAAGCTGTTTCAGTACATGAGGATGATATCTAGGTAACTGTTTCAGTACATGAGATGATATCTAGGTAACTGTTTCAGTGCCATGAGATGATATCTAGGTAACTGTTTCAGTACCATGAGATGATATCTAGGTAAGTGTTTCAGTACCATGAGATGATATCTAGGTAACTGTTTCAGTGTCATGAGATGATATCTTGGTAACTGTTTCAGTACCATGAGATGATATCTAGGTAACTGTTTAAGTTCCGTGAGATGATATCTAGGTAACTGTTTCAGTGCCATGAGATGATATCTAGGTAACTGTTTCAGTGCCATGAGATGATATCTAGGTAACTGTTTCAGTACCATGAGATGATATCTAGGTAACTGTTTCAGTGCCATGAGATGATATCTAGGTAACTATTTCAGTGCCATGAGATGATATCTAGGTAACTGTTTCAGTGCCATGAGATGATATCTAGGTAACTGTTTCAGTACCATGAGATGATATCTAGGTAGCTGTTTCAGGCCATGAGATGATATCTAGGTAACTGTTTCAGTGCCATGAGATGATATCTAGGTAACTGTTTCAGTGCCATGAGATGATATCTAGGTAACTGTTTCAGTGCCATGAGATGATATCTAGGTAACTGTTTCAGTGCCATGAGATGATATCTAGGTAACTGTTTCAGTGCCATGAAATGATATCTAGGTTACTGTTTCAGTGCCATGAGATGATATCTAGGTAACTATTTCAGTGCCATGAGATGATATCTACGTAACTGTTTCAGTACCATGAGATGATATTTAGGTAACTGTTTCAGTACCATTAGATAATATTTAGGTAACTGTTTCAGTGTCATGAGATGATATCTAGGTAACTGTTTTAAGTGCCATGAGATGATATCTAGGTAACTGTTTAAGTGCCATGAGATGATAACTAGGTAACTGTTTCAGTACCATGAGATGATATCTAGGCAACTGTTTCAGTGCCATGAGATGATATCTAGGTAACTGTTTCAGTGCCATGAAATGATATCTAGGTAACTGTTTCAGTGCTATGAGATGATATCTAGGTAACTGTTTCAGTGCCATGAGATGATATCTAGGTAACTGTTTCAGTACATGAGATGATATCTAGGTAACTGTTTCAGTACATGAGATGATATCTAGGTAACTGTTTCAGTGCCATGAGATGATATCTAGGTAACTGTTTCAGTACCATGAGATGATATCTAGGTAAGTGTTTCAGTACCATGAGATGATATCTAGGTAACTGTTTCAGTGCCATGAGATGATATCTAGGTAACTGTTTCAGTACCATGAGATGATATCTAGGTAACTGTTTCAGTGTCATGAGATGATATCTTGGTAACTGTTTCAGTACCATGAGATGATATCTAGGTAACTGTTTAAGTTCCGTGAGATGATATCTAGGTAACTGTTTCAGTGCCATGAGATGATATCTAGGTAACTGTTTCAGTGCCATGAGATGATATCTACGTAACTGTTTCAGTACCATGAGATGATATCTAGGTAACTGTTTCAGTACATGAGATGATATCTAGGTAACTGTTTCAGTACATGAGATGATATCTAGGTAACTGTTTCAGTGCCATGAAATGATATCTAGGTAACTGTTTCAGTACCATGAGATGATATCTAGGTAACTGTTTCAGTACCATGAGATGATATCTAGGTAACTGTTTCAGTGCCATGAGATGATATCTAGGTAACTGTTTCAGTGCCATGAGATGATATCTAGGTAACTGTTTCAGTACCATGAGATGATATCTAGGTAACTGTTTCAGTTCTGTGAGATGATATCTAGGTAACTCTTTCAGTACCATGAGATGATATCTAGGTAACTGTTTCAGTTAAATGAGATGATATCTAGGTAACTGTTTCAGTACCATGAGATGATATCTAGGTAACTCTTTCAGTGCCATGAGATGATATCTAGGTAACTGTTTCGGTGCCATGAGATGATAACTAGGTAACTGTTTCAGTACCATGAGATGATATCTAGGTAACTGTTTCAGTGCCATGAGATGATATCTAGGTAACTGTTTCAGTACATGAGATTATATCTAGGTAACTGTTTCAGTACATGAGATGATATCTAGGTAACTGTTTCAGTGCCATGAGATGATATCTAGGTAACTGTTTCAGTACCATGAGATGATATCTAGGTAAGTGTTTCAGTACCATGAGATGATATCTAGGTAACTGTTTCAGTGCCATGAGATGATATCTAGGTAACTGTTTCAGTACCATGAGATGATATCTAGGTAACTGTTTCAGTGTCATGAGATGATATCTTGGTAACTGTTTCAGTACCATGAGATGATATCTAGGTAACTGTTTAAGTTCCGTGAGATGATATCTAGGTAACTGTTTCAGTGCCATGAGATGATATCTAGGTAACTGTTTCAGTGCCATGAGATGATATCTAGGTAACTGTTTCAGTGCCATGAGATGATATCTAGGTAACTGTTTCAGTGCCATGAAATGATATCTAGGTAACTGTTTCAGTGCCATGAGATGATATCTAGGTAACTGTTTCAGTGCCATGAGATGATATCTACGTAACTGTTTCAGTACCATGAGATGATATTTAGGTAACTGTTTCAGTACCATTAGATAATATTTAGGTAACTGTTTCAGTGTCATGAGATGATATCTAGGTAACTGTTTCAGTGCCATGAGATGATATCTAGGTAACTGTTTAAGTGCCATGAGATGATAACTAGGTAACTGTTTCAGTACCATGAGATGATATCTAGGTAACTGTTTCAGTGCCATGAGATGATATCTAGGTAACTGTTTCAGTGCCATGAGATGATATCTAGGTAACTGTTTAAGTGCCATGAGATGATATCTAGGTAACTGTTTCAGTGCCATGAAATGATATCTAGGTAATTGTTTCAGTACCATGAGATGATATCTAGGTAACTGTTTCAGTGCCATGAGATGATATCTAGGTAACTGTTTCAGTGCCATGAAATGATATCCAGGTAACTGTTTCAGTGCTATGAGATGATATCTAGGTAACTGTTTCAGTGTCATGAAATGATATCTAGGTAACTGTTTCAGTGCCATGAGATGATATCTAGGTAACTGTTTCAGTGCCATGAGATGATATCTAGGTAACTGTTTCAGTGCCATGAAATGATATCTAGGTAACTGTTTCAGTGCTATGAGATGATATCTAGGTAACTGTTTCAGTGCCATGAGATGATATCTAGGTAACTGTTTCAGTACAATGAGATGATTAATCTTCTCAAGCGACTTCCTGTATCTTTCATGGGCTTACCCATCGCCGCAATGTTGTCATTGTGTTATACTACGTCATGTCTGCTGCCATGTTAATAACTTTCAAGTCATAACTGCGGCACACCCCTTCATTCTCATTTTCCACCAATCCATTTTTGCTTAGTTTAAACCTACTTTTTGTTTGGCATATAATCTATTAAAAGGGGAAGGGTGGTAAGCTGTATCTATGGGTGGAGTTACTTGTATCCATGGGTGGAGTTACTTGTATCTATGGGTGAAGTTACTTGTATCCAAGGGTGGAGTGCTTGCTTGCAGCTTGCTTGCGCTCGCTGGCTGTGAACTCCAGCGTTAAATCCTATATGTCGGATGAATACACCCTGTTGTCCAACATCAGCGTGATGTCATACCGGACTGAGGTTTGCGTGAGTACCCGTTGTCCCATGTCAGGCTTATTGGCATGCAGACTGGTGGTTCCTCGCTGTGCAGGCAGACACTCTCCGACTTCGGAAGAATCAGCGATCCTACTACGTTAGCCAGGACCCCGAAGGGACCTGTTGCCCAGGACGCACGACTAGGACGTGTTTGTAAAACCTGGCCCTGGTGCCTTGGAAACATCTCTGCGTCCCCATGGGTGGAGTAACTTGTATCTAGTGGTGGAGTAGCTTGTATATTGGGGTAGAGTAACTTGATTACAGGGGATTAGTAACTTGTTTATAAGGAAAGGTGGTAACTTGTATATAGGGGTGGAGTAACTTGTATATTAGGAAGGGTGGTAATTTGTATCTAGGGGTGGAGTTACTTTTATATAGGGGTGGAGTAACCTGTGTATGCTGGTGGAGTAACCTTATGTGGGGGTGGAATAACTTTTATATAAGGATAGCGTAGTATGTGTGGGGGTAGAGTAACTTGTATATGGGGGTTGAGTGACTTTTATATAGAGGCGAAGTAGCTTGTGTATTGGGGGGGGGGGGGGGGGGGGAACTTGTTATTGAGGGTAGAGTAACCATTATATGAGGGTGGAGTAAACTGTGTATGAAAGTGGAGTAACATGTTGATTTTGGTGGAATAACTTGTATATACGTGTACGGACCGTGCGATAGATTTACTCAGTGTGATGCAAGTCTTCGAAATACCGCCCCTTCCATGATTTTTTCTTTAAAAAAGTCATCCCCTAATGAATCGCCCATACCGTACCGCTTGATGCGGCCGCTTCTTTTTATCATAGCACGGCACGGCCCTGATACAGGTCGAGTTACTGTAATGGGTTTGGAGTAACTTATATTTAGGGGTGGAGTGACTTGTAATAGGGGTGGAGTAACGTGTTTATGAAGGTTGAGTAACTTTTAAAAAGGGGTGGAGTAACTTGTATATAGAGGTGGAGTAACTTGAATACAATGGTGGAGTAATTTTAATCTGTGTGTGGAATAACTTGTACGTAGGGGTGGAGTGGTTTGGGTGTGCCACTGGAGCAGACCGTTTATGAATGGCGATGTGGACTTTTACTCCAGAAAATACATCTCCTTCGATCCTGGGCTAGTTTGTTCGGATGTCTGGCTTTCTCGGAGAAGGGTGTAAACTAGGAGAATTGTTAAGATTTATTTCTGGAATTTATTAGAAATGTCATTTACATGTGATATTCATACATGTATAATAGACACGATTTCAATAATGCTGTGGCATTGTTACATTACTATTATTAAAATATTTCACAATATCTCCTTGTATATTATGCTCATTATCAGTTACGCTGTCTGGCGACCTCTTCCAATGTATGGTCTATTCCAATGTTTATATGTCTCTAACATTTTCATACACTCTCTCATTGGTCACTCTCCCCAACTCTCTATCTCTTATCCTCATTTTTTTTTAAGCTGAAAAGTATCTGGTTACATACAAATCCACATTATGTTGCCATTACTGTGAGCAGCACTTTAACATGATTCAACCCAAAGTGATAATACCGCATGAGTTCGTGTTAAACATCTAAGATTATCATTCATGTTAAAATTCGCCATCTGGGCCCTGCACATTTGACACTGAAGTTCAACAAATGTTCACGTCAGCTCGGGTATCAGAAGGTTGTGTGACAGTTCGATAAAGTATCGATCAGAACCCAGCGCTAAGTAAATGTCATCACCATTTGTAATAGAGCGCAGGCTCCCTGAAACAAGAGCAGGGCTGCTGATCGTCGTCAGCGCCGTATCCAAACTGGCAGCGAGAAGTCAGCGACTTCCCCGCCTCGTCTATAGATTCAGGCGAAAACTTTCTTTGTGAAGGTCAATATTCTTGTGATAATGTCATCCGTGAATGTGAGATTGTTTATCTATGACATGTTTCTCGTCCACTGACCACGCTGCAACTTGAATTAGTCAACACTCGGCATCTAATGTGAATATAAGCGAAGTTTCAGCCTCTCCGTATATGGCGTATTCATAAGTGTATGTGTGGTCTCGCTGTCAACTTGATCAGATCTTGCACCCGGCATGTCATTGTGCGCTTGTAAGTACCCATTTTTATGTCATCTAATATTGGCTCTGTGCGAGCTCTTTCTGTGTATATCGATTGATATGCAAGCGTTGCACGTAGAGGGTGTGCTGGTTTCCACGACACTGCTCTTACTCTGTTGCATGCTGTATTAATATATTTCATTGTCAAACAGTCCATTACTTGATCTAGCTGCGTGTTTACCAGGCGCTCAATCAATTTGCAAATACTCTCACCATTGGTTTTGTCGACGTACACCTATCTCCCTATGGCTGTTTTATTGTATTTTTCATCAGATGTTCACCGCCTCTCCTTCACTTTGTTGAGGCTGGTTTAAACCGACGTACAATGGTAGTATAGATTTTCTGTGCGCGCTGTGCAGACATTCGAATGCGTCAGTGTTCTTCCAGAACATGGGTTACACTATAGTCTGCCCAGAAATGAATGTCTTCATTCACGATCAATTATTTTCAAAACTGTCTGTTGCATCGTTATGAAATTTTTCCTGCTGTCTTATATTTACCCCCACCAAAGGAATATGCCTTTGATAAGTCCAAAGGAAACTAAAATCATGGAAAGCGGCGACATGTTTTCATTGACAGAACCGTTTTGAGTCTTCGTGAAAGATTGTCTACTCTGCTGTTTACTGTTCAGAGACGGAACATGATTATTACCTGTTTTGCACGACGAATATTGCTGTGAATGTCTCTGTAGTGGGCTTCCTTCTTAACGGCCAAGATGTTGGTCCTCTTTTCATTGAAGTTTATAGACTGATTCGTATGTTCATGTGTTGTCCCCTCATTTGACAACGTTTTTGTTCTCACTTTTCTTGGAATGCCACACTATGTCAGCTTCCACCGCAATATTACTCTTCTGTTGGTATTCAATGTGTCTAGTGTTTTTTTTTCCCCAATACCAGTTGCTTGTCACCGTTGAGGGCTTGCGGATCCGAAAATTCATCACTGTGGAATACAAACTGTTGTCATTGACATTGTGCTGATGTTGTAATGCTTAGGGCCTGCAATTCGTCTGAATAGTTGGAGCAAAATACCTCACTAAGTGTGCATGTTGATTAATGTCTGCGATCTGCCCAGACCTTAATCTGTGTCGAACGATTCCAGTAGGTTGATGACTGCTCTCGGTTGCATAAAATTCAATCCATCCTTTCTCCACTAGTCCTCTTCCTCTTTTAACACATTGTCCTCGCATCTTTTCCAGTAACTTTTATCAATATTTAATAGCGCAGACTGGGTTAGTATCTTGACGTCAGATAATTTGAATGTAGTATTGTCAGCTGCCACCTGTCCTTTAATTTTAGCCCACACAAGTTCTACAGGGTTTAAATGAGAATGGTACGGCGGAAGTCTCAAGCACCTATGGCCATGCTCTTCTATCAACTTGTCGATCTGATATTTCTTGCTTCTTTTGCGACTGTTTTACAAGGGACAACAACTGTTGCTTAAAATATGTTTCTGGAAATGGTATATTTTCCCTTCGGAGCCATATCTTTATTGCTTCCTTTGTTCTCGATGCCGGTTATGCTCAATATTTAAATTTCAAATCCCGAAACAACCAAATAATCAATTTGATTATTGTTCACTGGATTTAGGCGGCCTGGTGTGCCTTGCCAGTGAGAAGTCCTGATCGTTCGGGTCCACATCGATTGACGGACGTCAGTCGCGGCGATCGGGCAATCTTGAGCTATAGCCTACGATGGGTGACGTAATATTCTGTTGTGATAATTTGGTCGTGTCCAGCGTGTGCCGCGTAGTTACACACCCGCTTCACACGCCATTGATCAGGGGCTTGTTTCCGGATCCGGTCAAGGATATGCACTACTGACGAGCTCAAACGAGAGCGAAACTCGAGTATAGTCTTTCCATATTGACGTGGATGGGCCTTAGGTTCATACCAGAATACGATCAGCGTTGCTCAATATTTACATTTCAAATCTCGAAACAATCAAATAATCAATATGATGCATTGTCCAGGATTAGACAAGACGGTCTTTCAAGGGATGGAAGTACTGTATTCTCGTGCCAATCTCTAAATATATTACCATTCATCTCATTATGATAATCCCTATTGTCTGTATGCTTTGATACGAACAGCATTCTGTAGTAAGCCATTATGAGTACTACCAGCATGGGCTATGACCAAACGCTGTCCTTTACTACTGGGCACATATCGCTTTATCTTACCATCCACTGATTGCCTATCCTTTCCACTTCTGTTGTGCGCATTGATCCACGTTTCATCCAAATACACTATGTCATAAATTTCTTTGCGCATTTCCCTTATTTGATGTAGGTATCTGCTCCTCATGGCTCCTAAATGACGATTGCTCACAAAGGATATTTCTACCTCCCTCTGAATACTCCCATTTAAACTGAGCGGGGATTTGCCATAAGAAAATGCCACTTGCACCGCGGAAAATATTCAATATTGAACGCTGATTTTCTGGGTCAAGATGTCATCTATTTAATATTATGCACTTCATCTCTGACCAGTAAATTATATACCACATATAAACAAACATTGAAATCTTCTGTACAATCTCCAGAACAAAAATTGTTTTTGTTGGGTGGACATAATGATAAGGTTATATGCTAAATCTCATCATTTTCCCTCAGTTGGTTACTGAGATATGGATTTTTAATGGAGGCAACCAATATAAATGCACTATAATATATATCTACTAGCTTTTGGACATTCTAGGTTCGGGTTCGTTATCTTATTCTCTCTCTCTCTCTCTCTCTCTCTCTCTCTCTCTCTCTCTCTCTCTCTCTCTCTCTCTCTCTGTCTCTCTCTCTCTCTCTCTCTCTCTCTCTCTCTCTCTCTCTCTCTCTCTCTTCTCTCTCTGAACAGTTAAGTAAACCAGTTCACATTAACTTAATTTAAATTGACCAGATACACACCTCCCTTCTAAGTTAGCTAGCTAGTTAGTCGACAGATCATCCTCGTTGCACATCGAACCATTCAGTCCATAAGTGCTCGGATCCCCTCCTCAGCAAATCCCGCAGCGTGTAGCGGCTAACGACGCCAGTTCTGTGTTGATTTATCAATCTTCTTTGGCTTCCTGCGTAGTGTTCTTGTTTGGCCACCCCTCTTTTAATTTGCTGCTCTAGCAGTCTGGCCATTGTTGTAGATTCCCAGTCATCACTTGGTTCTCGCAAAAGTCTCACTTCTCGTAGAGCATTCAGAATGTCAGCCTGGTCCATGGCGCGTCCACCCTCCACAGTAGCCTCACCTGCGAGCTTGTCAGCCCGCTCATTTCCTTGTACTCCCGCATGCCCTGGCACGAAGATGAAACCAATCTTTGCCAGCCGAGACTGCTCCAGAGGCAGCAACCATTCTCTTCGGATCGACCCCTCCTCTACCTCTTGATCATGTTCATTGAGTCGCTAAGGAAACAAGCCCTAGTGAATGTCTGTGTCTCGAGCCATGTTATTGCTTTACTTACTGCCATGACTTCCATGGTCAGGCTACTTGTGGTTTCAGTGAAAGCACCAGAGTCCTCCTTCACAATTCTCCCTCCGGCCCGAGCTGTAAAGGCCCAAGAGCTTCTCACATGTCGGACGACCGACCCATCTCGAATTCTCGAAAATCAACGCTTGTACTTCAGCCTCCACAGCAGCCGGATTTTCTTGTCTGCATTTCCTATCTAGTTGGATGCAAACTGAAAAGGATGTGCAGAAGTCTGTTGGCACTTGCACCCACTCCTCGCCAGGTTCTAAGTCCTCAAGTGAACACACCTGTTGAAGAATGTCTTCGGCTTGACCCATCCACGACCGTCCTCTTTTTAACCTGCTGCCCTTCACCTTCCTAATTTCACTATGCAGTGGATGTTGTGTGTTTGCGTTAATTCTGAGGTAGGCGCGTGCCCTGCAAACTTGTATTCTCTCTTCAATGGTTGGAAAATCAAGAAGGTAGCGCATCGCCCTGCATGCTGTATCTCTTGTACATCCAAGAATAATGCGCATAGCTTCATTCTGTATCCTTTCCATCCTTTCTATCTGCTTATGGCTGAGAGTCAGGATTGCCATTGCATACTCCAAAACAGACATGACCAGCCCCTCGTACAGAAGACATAGATGGCGCTGCTCACAGTTTGCTGCCACCATCACCCTCATCGCAGCCAAACCCCGCTTGGCCTTTGTTATCACCTGGTCTATGTGCACATTATAAGCAAGGCTTCGATCAAACCGTATCCCCTAGGTAATTCATTGCCTGCGTTCTTTCCACCGTCTCTGAACACAGCATTACAGTTGGTGTTGGAGTGTTGACAATATGATTATTCAACGAGAACCAAGTCACTGTTGCCTTTGTTGGGTTGACCATTGCCCCAGCTTCATCACACCAAGTACTTATGCGATTGAATTCGGTTTGTAGTTCCACAGCAACCTGCTCTCTATCCTTACCCTGACGATACACTAAAACATCATCGGCATACGACAATGTCCTGCCAGGTCCAGTGATCTGCTCACTGGTGATTCTCACTGTGTAGGCGTTGAACAGTACCGGAGATAATGGTGATCCCTGTGGTAGTCCAGGATATATTGTTGTTGGTTCCGAAGTCCAACTGCCACATCTAAAAACTACTTTCCGTTGGAAGAGGGCTGCAGCGATCCACCTAAGGAGGAATGGACTTACTTTTAGTTCAAGAAGCTGAAACATTAAAAAATCCAATGGTACTCTGTTGTATGCGTCCTCAAGATCAATCGCTGCAGAAAAGGTTTCAATGCCTGAGTGGAAACCTTCATAGACATCATGGGCAAAGACTGCTGCATTGGTCCAGGTTTCTCTTTTTGGACGGTACCCACCCAGGGTAGGTGGGAAAACACCTTGCCTGTCTAGCTGGCTTGATATCTTCCTGGCAATTACCTTCTCCAGCAGCTTGCCTATTGTATTCTGCATGGTTATAATTCGATATCCCTGAATTTTTTTGTGGTCTTTGTCAGGCTTCGGCAAGGGAATCAGATAGCTGTGTAACCATTCCTCCTTGATGCTAGCACTCACTATACTGTTGTTGTACATGTCTGTTAGTTTCTCTAGCTCATTGTCGGTACACTTACTGATGTCGTCGTATCTTATGCCATCAGGACCTGGAGCGCTGTTTTTTGATCGTCGATTTCTTTCACTGTCACTGTGTCTCTCCCTTCTAACTTAGTTCTTACTAATTAATAAGTGCTACTATAACCATTGATATTGAGAAGGCAGTGGAGGGGAAGGGGCGCAGACTAATATGCGTTATATTAGTCAGAGATGAAAAAAAACACGGCAAGGTATTGGCAATTAGCAGCTGCGGGTGTTTAAAGGTTCATGTCAAAATTATACATGGAACAGACAAACTAAATTTCTATTTCTATTTTTTAAAAAAAAAAGGTCAGTTGGTGGAACTCTAAAGGAAAATAAAGAAATTTTGAAAATGTAGAACAAATTTCGGGAAGATAACCCAGCCAACAGATGCCTGAAGAAGTCGGTTGTGCCGAAAGGTTCAAATATCGCAGGTCTTCTGTAAACAGTACACAACGCAATTACGTCTAAATCAACATTAAGGACGAATGAAGAAGGAGAAGAAGAAGAAGAAGAAGAAGAAGAAGAAGAAGAAGAAGAAGAAGAAGAAGAAGAAGAAGAAGAAGAAGAAGAAGAAGAAGAAGAAGAAGAAGAAGAAGAAGAAGAAGAAGAAGAAATACTGCGTTTAAATAAACAAAATAATAAGGATGGTTACGGCAAAAATATAAACAATGAAATGCCAACACAGAAGGAGCCAGTTCCAACATTAGATGACGTTGAGTGGGCCATAAATAACCTCAACAGAATAAAAATAAAACAAAGGAAAACACCACATGTGATATCACAACATAGTTTATTAAAGCTGGTGGGGAACAAAGCGATGATATCACGCCTTTTGTAACAAGACATGGGAGGTTGGAATATAGCCAAAGGAATAGACGAGAGAGAATAAGATATACTTCAATTAGACCCAAAAAAGGTGGAATAACATTATGTAGCAATTACAGAGCAATTGCGTTGATAGGTAACGTGAGCCAAATGTGTATTTAAAATAATCATGGGAAAACTTTATATGCAAATAGAAGAAAACGTAAAGATAATAAAAATTGGCCTCAGGGGAAACAGAAGTGTGGGGGACAAAGTACTACAAATTATGAAGGTAATTATAGGATTATAGAATTCTTCTTCTTCTTCTTCTTCTTCTTCTTCTTCTTTCTTCTTCTTCTTCTTCTTCTTCTTCTTCTTCTTCTTCTTCTTCTTCTTCTTCTTCTTTCTCCTCCTCCTCCTCCTCCTACTCCTCCTCCTTCTCCTCCTCCTCCTCCTGTTTAGCGAAGAACGTTTACTGTTCGTCTATTCTGGCATGGATCACACACAGAACGGTTCGCTTGACGTCCTCACAGGCCCCCGAGAGTTGTTATCGAAGTGTCGCTCCTGCCGGCTGTCCTCTCTCAGTTCGGCGACACCAGGACAGTATTGTAAGACGTGGAATTAGATATGGAATGCAGGACAGAGGATTTATAACAAACTTGTACTGGGGGAAAATAGCAACAGTAAGACTGTGAATGCGTTAATGGTATTCTTACATATTTATAGATAGGTGTGACATTATCCCAATAAAAATGGAGTTTAAAAAGTAATGAACCCCTAATCACGCGATGAAGCATAATGTACATGTGAGGATTACCCCTTCTTCTTCTTCTTCTTCTTCTTCTTCTTCTTCTTCTTTCTTCTTCAGTTAAGCAGACATTGGCGATCCTCCCAGTTTTTATGTTTAAAAACATGCTTTCGCTTGTATTATTATTCGTTGCACACCTATTTGAGTACTACAAATACACCTTCCTCTAGCTTCTTTTGCCTAGTGTTTCCACCATAAGAGTAATATTTATATCCCAGCTCTTCTGTTGATAACCCAGTATATTTCATTGTCCTTTTCGGAGGTTAGCATGGCTGAATGCATGAGAGCGTTGGTCCTTAAATTTCCGGTGTACTTATGCCGAGATAGCGGGTTCATTCCCTACACCGGTCAGCTGGACAAAGATGTTGACTTCTCGTCCTTGACTTGGGGACTTAAATTACAAATACCTCAGAAGTCGGAATGGGTTCGCCTGATGGCTAGGGACACTAGTAATATGCATAGCTAATTAGTCGTGGATCAACTCAGTGTTCTTGTCTCGACCATACCAAGTGGCCATGCCATCCAGCTATTTACTTCTCTGCTTTCCCCTTGTTTTCTTCTCCTCAATCTTTTTAGCTGTCACCAAGTTCTTCAATTTATTTCTTCTCATAACATGTCCCAACAAACAACCAACTGTGACTGTCAACATCTAGTTTCTCTAATCAGCTTACGGTTTTCATTTGTTTCTTGTAGGGCTTGGTCAATGGTTTTTCTGTCTGTCCATAGTATTCGTTGCATATTCCTCAGAAACCACATTTTCACAGCCAAAAGATGTTTTTCAGCGTGTCTGCTCATTGTCCACGCTTCACATCCGTAAAAAAGTATAGGTTTTATGTAGCACCACAGCACTCTTTTTCTGGTTGTAAATTACATTCTTTTTATTGGTCAGTATGTTTTCCATCTTGCAAAAGGCTCCATTCGCCTTGGCAATTCTTGTTCTAATCTCTTCAAGGCATCTTCCATCAGATGCTATGTCTGGTCCGAGATAATTGTACCGATTCACTTGTTTAAGAATATTCCCATTATGTGTATATTACATTGTTGTATTTCCTTCTTCCTAGTGACGACCAAAATCTGTGTCTTCTTACAATTTAATTCTAACCCTAGTTGTTCACCGTGTGAACATCTATTACATCTATCTATCTGTGTGAACCGCATCTATTATGGGCGTTCATTTGAAACCCGTTCCAATGACTTTATTACAAAAGCATGAAAGAAACATTATCAGTTGTGGTAAAATTAAACAAAGCATTCATTTTGAATGAATTATGCACCATGGGTTGGTCAGAAGAAGTCGCCGTAGGCATTCAGGCAAGCATCCCATTCCTTAGGTAGGCGGCAAACGCCGTCCGCAAAAAAAAAAAAAGGATTGTGGTTGCTCACTGAAACAAGTATTTACCGCGTTCATTATGTCTGCATCTGTGTGAAATCGTTGCCTCTTGAGAGCTTTATTTAGAGGTCCAAACAAATGAAAATCACATGGTGACAAATCAGGACTATAGGCTGGATGTTGCAGAATTTCCCACTTCTTCTTCGCTAATGCTTCCTGCACAATCTTTGCGACATGCGGACGTGCATTATCATGCAACAAAATCACTAGAAAGCATGCCGGGTAGTTTATTCTTGATGGCTTTTTGCAGCTTGTCTAGTGTTTGCAAGTACTGGGTAGAGTTGATGTTGACACCGGGTTCTTTAAAGTCGGCCAACATTAGCCCTGCATGGTCAAAAAATGCGCTCAGAGGAAAACTGTAACTTGAATTTTTTTGGATTTTGGTGATCCGCATGCTTCCATTGCATGCTCTCTTGCTCAGCTCAAAGTGGTGACACCATGATTCATCGCCTGCCACTGTGCGGAAGAGAAATACATCACCCTCCACTCTGTAACGCAACAATTGGTTCCTCTTTTTGGTGGTCGGTCAACATCCGTGGTACCCACTGTTAACACACCTTCCGACATTGCAGTTTCTTACGAACGACCTTTTTAATTGTCACAATTGACACATCAAATTCTTTCGATAGCGAACGTATGCTTCGACAACGGTTCATCTGTACTGCTGCGTCAATTTTGGCGATGGTGTTTTTTTGTTTGCTGTTGTTGCAACAATATGCACTTGACCCGGCCGTCGAAGATCTGTTATAAACTAACGTCCTTTCAGAAACATTCGTGCCCAGTCTGTCACTGTTGTCTTCGACACACATTTGTTACCGTACGTTGCCTGCATTCTTCCATGAATGTCCACTGGTCGACATCCTTCAAATGAAAGAAACTGAATCACGGCTCTTTGAGCTTCTTTGGACGGATTTTGGATCAATCCGACCATTTTCTCAAAGGTCAGAAACAGAACATATGCATCATGGGACGATAAGCACTTGCTCTTTTATTCATTGGTCAGTACTGGCCTTGTATGTGATATATAACACCATTCGACAATTGCTACATTGGTATTATATTCGAAATTCAAACTAGTTGCATATAATAAATTAATCGATCTTGTAATTTATCTTCATTAAAAATTATATTAGTATCTGTTAAATATGTATAATACTTTACTTTACTTACTAATCACATGACTATGACATGATCATGTTCAACGTACGCAATTACGCACGGTCGGGCACGAACGGATTTCAAATGACCGCCCCTTATATTAAATGTTGCAGATCCTGTTCATTGTCTGCAATTTATACTGTATCATTCGCATATCTAATGATGTTGATGGTATATCCCCCAGTGGTGATTCCTTTCATATCTTCTAAATTTCTGAAAATATTTTCACAGTACAGGTTGTTGTGACAACCGGAAAGATCTGCGGAAAGAAAGATAGAGGAAGACATTGTGAAAAGATTCTTGACAGTCTTGTGTCGTGGCACGGAAGGAAGTCAACACACGAATTCATGCACATCGTCGGAGATCGTAATTTATGGAGAGGCATGATCGCTTACGCCAGTCGGCAAGGCACTACATGATGATGGTACAGGGGAAAAATGATCTGGAGCCATTACACATCCCTGTCGCACACCTCTCTTAATAGGCTGATATTGACCTATTTCATGATCAGTCTTTATGGCAGCTTGTTGTTTCCAATATATGTTTTTAACAAGTCTAAGGTCTGTCCATCAATGTGTAGATCTGCAATCATCATTATCATGCGACATGTCTTACGTTATTGAAAGCCTTTGTGTAGTCAATAAAGCAAAGATGTAGGACTTTGTTTACTTCTATAGAACGTTCAATTAATGTTCTCAGCATCTCCGCAGCATTTACTGTACTCTTGCATTCTACTAACCCACACTGTCCCCCCCCCCCCCCTATTTCGGGTTGTATTTTCATTCTAACTCTTTTCGTGATGATTCTTAGCCAAATCTCCGTGATGTGGCTCATTATACTAATAACTAATTGTTCGATGTTGATCAAATTCCAAATAGTGGCAACTACTGGAATAAGTAGAGCGTGAATGGGCTAGGCTTGAGGTCAAAGTGAGGCACGTGGATGGGCTAGGCTTGGGTTTAAAGCCAGAGAAAGCCAAATAAAAAATAATTGTCCTTTTCTGATTGTTTTGATCCGTGATGTTGTGACGTCAGCGGCAGTCAGTGCCTCGGCCTTTGGTTTCAGACAATATTTGGCAGGGGTTATGATTTAATGCACGTTCTCAACAACTGTTGAGAAGTCCTATATAGGTCCTCTAGCACTGATGCTATGACAATGTCATTTCTTCTACCTATATCTGCAACAAATACTAACCGAGTATCTTTTGCATTACAATCCTACAGATTCATTTGTTAACGTAACTCATTAAATGGATTGTTCTGGTGAGCCTCATTCCTTCGTCCCAGATTTTTGTAGGTATTGTGGTAAACACTGATCTGCATATTTTTCAGAAGATCTCGCCTTTTCTTGAATACGCCATTTTAATTTGAGTAACAGACAAGAACACAAAACATTTGCGTTAAAACCAAGAATAAGCTCACACGGATTACAGATGATAGAACACAATGGTGCTTTTAAAAATACACTCAACGCGAAGGATGGCTACAGTTTGCTGCCAAAATATATGATTTGAGTATCCCTTACCTACACACACTTTCGCCAAATAATAGGAGTGTAAATAATTGTTACCGTTGGATAATCACAGAATAACTACTGCAGTTTGTGTATTGTAAAGGAATCTCGTCTTTTGATGAAGCTTATAAAGACATGGAATTGTATCATTTAGTAATGCAATCATGTTTGATCTTATCATATTTTGTATATACATGCCTGAGCACCATTATCTGCCATATACAGGGAAACACACACACACACACACACACACACACACACACGCTCGCTCGCTCGCGCGCCCGCACCATCTCTACACATAATTATACACGATATCTCTAGACAAACACAGAACTCACACACACACACACACACACACACACACACACACACACACACACCATATCTACGTACATATACCGTATCATAATTATTCAACTGGTGTAGTGGATACTGCGTCCCCACAGCGTCCGTTCTCTGGTAGTATGGTGTGTTCACAACGAAGAACCGAAACAGTGAAACTTAATGCGGTGTTATTAACACTTCAGAGTATCGTTGTACTGGCCACGAGTGGAAACTGCAAATCAGTCTGGGCTTTTGAATCCCTGGGTTAAAAAATAAAAAATAAATGAAATCTCAGTGATACGGAAACTATCTAGCTTCATAAGTAACACGAGGTTACCAAAAGATTCTCAAAGTACACATGCGTCAGGGTATTTCGTAATAAACAGTTATCTTTCTTCCATGACTCTAACTGTTGACAATTCAGCCGTGAGTTCAATCTTACGTTGCTCGACGTCTAGCCATACATCTTTGAACAACCATTTATGTGTATCGACCGCCATTCCATTTCGAAACACTTGTTCAACCCCCCCCCCCCCCCCCCCCCTAAAAAAAAAAATGCTTTCTTCCGTTGATAATACCATTCTGTTTATAGAGTGCAAAGAATTACTCAGCAGACGACAGCCATTCGCTGCATATTGCTTCATGATGGAATGTGGAGCACATTTTTGATAACATCACGAACTTAATTTTTCAAATTTGTTCTACATACAAAGTGTAGTGAGACTTTACAAACACCCTGTGCATTTTGCGAGGAAAAAAAGAGCACATATCACTGTCTCACTCCTATATTGACTGTGAACATATCTGACATACTGTGCTCTTACTGCACTTTGGCTCGAGTGGTACATCACTATGATGTTTTCTAGCAATTGTCCTTGTATCCCGCAGTCTTCAAGGATGGTCCATAATTTATATCTAACTTCTCTATCGAAAGTCGTTTCCTGATCTGCAAACACAGTATGCTGCTGGTCATTGTATTCGATGGTATTGTCACATATTTGTCTTAATGTGAATAACGCATCAGTGCAACTTTTACCTTTCCTGAAACAAAAATTGTACTTTGCTTAACTGTTGTTCAACTATGGGTCTGCTCTTTGCTCCAGTAGATTTGCGTACATTTTCCCTATATGACACAGAAGTGATATACCCTTGTACATTGTTCACTATTTCATATTGCCTTTCTTTTCCTATATTGATACTATTATTGCTTGTTGCGAAGAAAATTAGAAGACACATTAAAATGGCAATTCATTTTCTAATCTCTATATATAGTTCCAAGATATTTACTTGGAAGTTGCATTGTATAATAATGGCATCCACTTAACGCTGCAGATCTTGTTCATTGACTGCAATCAATACGGTATCGTCTGCATGTCTTATAGTGTTGTTTGTCAAAGATCTGCCTCTTTTTCCAAAGGAGATGTGATGCTGATAAAAAATATGAATCGTTGTAATCGTTGGTGGTGGTTATGAATTCGTCGTACTAGTAGAAGATGTTTAACAAAACTGTAATGATAATCTACACAACACAGCACGCAGCAGCAGTAAATGACAATTTATGTACAAATGATCACACTCTGTGTGTTTGGGGGGGGGGGGGGGGGAATTCCTTGCAATGTCATAGATAATGGGCTTCCAACTACTCTAAGCTGTCATACAGCCTCTTTCATACTAGACTTGCACGCGGCCCACACACAATTATTTACACTATCTGCTTCAAGTGTGCAGTCATTCTCTTGTAAGCGTAGCTCTCACACACAGGTATTGCCGTCCTTCAGTGAATTAACGCTTCCTACAGCTCACAACACTGATAATTCCACAGTTACAGTGACAGCATACCTGAAATGCTGCAGACAACTGGAACATACTGGTGCCACCAATGACTAACATTGAAAATACAGTAGCGATGAGACCCTTGATACCAGTTCACAAAAGACGTTTATCTGTCCGGCGATCGTGACAAAGAGTGAACTAAGATTGTATCGCACTTTCTTTTAATGACGAGGCGATTCCTCTCCTATCTCTTAAATTTCTCAAAATATTTTCACTGTGTAGGGAAGCAAAGTCAGCAAACATTACACATACCGGTCACACCTCTCTTCATTGGCTGGTATTGTCCTTCTTTATTATCAGTTTTTGACATTTTGACAGCATGGTATTTCTAAAATATAGTCTTTTCACTTCTAAAGTCTTTCCCGTCGAATTGAAGATCTGCAAAAATTTGTATCACGTGAAGGCCATTGCTTAGTCACAAGCAAAGATGTTGATTTGTGCTTACTTATATTACGCGATATATTAGTGTTCTCAGCAAATACGCAGTATTTGTTATGTTCTTGTCTTCTACAAAACCATTTCATTCTTATTAATTTTTCGCCCTTTATCCCCCATTGGAGCACAGGCTGACATATCCATGCCCAATCATCTCCATTCAATTCTTGCAGAATGATGACATCAAAGTCATAAATCAGCTTCTCCAGCACAGGATCTCTCTGCTTGGCATTGCGACAATTCCAATAGCCCACTCTTATATTTGAATCCTAGGCGTTGTGTTTTTCCTCTTACTCTTCGCCCCCCCCCCCCTTTTTTTTCTATTTCTATGAATTATTCTCTTTCCATTCCCCTGCCTGCTTTTCTTCACTCCATCTACACTGCCCGCTGAAGATGATAATAAGCGCAGAGCACGTACTCCGTAGTTCCAGCGATGATTCTTAGAAAGGAAATTTATTACCATATTTGGTGTAGTGTATGTGAGGGTTCATACATCGCCACCCCAGTAGTGCCTTCGTGCTGGGGAAGGTGTCTGGGACAAGATGTTCATCAGCCAGCGCCGTCCCTGCCACAGCTTGACTGCCACCGTTATCGAATGTGCTCTCCACAGCCATACAGTTCCTCGGCACGCAGGATACACCTTGAACTTGGGATGTAACCCTGATCGGTAGGGGATAAACAGGTGTTCCACCTTGCCCAAGGATGTCCAGTAGGCTAGCGGACGGAAGGTAGCGCCTTACTTCTCCTTTGATAGCGGGATACCCCTACCATGTTACCCGAAAAACCAACAAGGAAATGCCCTTGCAGAAGCCATGGTGGAATCAAAAGTAGTCTGCATAAATGAAGAATGGGAATGAGGCCTGCTGATACAGATACGGCAGTTGACCTGGCATTTGTTACCCAGTCTGCAGTATTGGATATAAAATGGACTATCCTGTGTGATTATGGGAGTGACCATCTACCTCAGTGGTTCCCAAGCTTTTCAAGCAGAGGGCCATATCTACTATTTTCGGTAGTTAAGCGAGCCACAACATTATAAATGATAAAAGTCGTGCAATATCATTCTTACCTTTCTTAACTTTCGTCAACAAAATTCTAGAACTTTAAAGGCAGTCAGTTTCAGTACTACACTGCGGTCATTTTTTGGTTTAAAATCAAAAGTTCATTTAACAATAAATTTTTAACCAGTTTCGAAAATCGCTATTAATGTAATTAATTTACAATTGTAACTTTCTTCATAACCAGTTACTTAAGTTCAGATGCCAGTTTATCAATGTCTGGGCACAAATCTGTCGTGCCCAAAGTCATAAGAGCAGCTAGGTTACTGTCGGTGAGTCTGGAACGTTGTTTGTCTTTAATAATGGTCATTGCGGAAAATATAGTGAGACATGGAGGTGTGCTCTCTCCTCTGTTATTTAATATCTACATGGACAGAATATCCACAGAAGCAAGCCTTGACAGAACAGATTCAGAAAATTTAGAACTCTTCACTCCAAATGAAACAGCTGATTCACAGGAAATAAATGAACTTCTATTTGCAGACGATCCCTTACAACGATGAGGGCAGACTACAAAATCATATTAAGAATCTGAATTCAATTCAACATGCAGCAGATACAATATGAGTATGAATACAGCCAAAACCGAAGTAATGCAAGTTAGCAGATCGCGGGGTCCACTAAGTATACAGATAAATAGCACAACTCTGAAACAAGTTAAAGAATTCAAATATCTTGGAAATATGATCACAGAAGATGGCAGATTGGCAGTGAAATCGAATTCAGATGTCAAAAAGCTAGTGCACTTACATATCAATCTATCACCCTTACTGAAACATCTAAACATACCCATGTCCACAAAACGACAGTTAATAAACAGCGGACATGGGTATATTTAGATGCTAGCAATCTCTTTCTCTCTCTCTCTCCTCCCTCCTTCCCTCTCTCTCTCTCTCTCTTTCTCTCTCTCTCCCTCCCTCTCTCTCTCTCTCTCTCACTCTCTGTCTCTGTCTCTGTTTGTCTGTCTGTCTGTCTGTCGGTCTGTCTGTCTGTCTGTCTGTCTGTCTGTCTCTCTCTCTCTCTCTCTCTCTCTATATATATATATATATATATATATATATTATATATATATATATATATATATATATATATATATATATATATATATATAGACGGTACTACCTGCTTCCTGTTAGCGCCGAATTTTGGGCGGCGCTTACCAAACCCGACACCCGACATATTGCCAACGGCTTCGGGCGGTAGAGCACAACTGGAAGGGTACAAGCCTTATCCTGGTGCGAGGAAATGCAATCTAAAGACAAAATGTCATGGCAGGGCAGACCAGGCCCTAAGCCTTGGTTGGCGGCTGGTCTAGGATCGAAGCTCCGACAGGCGGACAGTTAGAGCATTGCTTTGCTGATCCGGCAGCTTCTGCAGCTTGTCTTGTTCCAGGTGTATTGGTGTTACCTTTCCTCTGGAGTGAACTAGGCAGACCGAGAGAGGGATCATGCTGCATGGGCAACACATGGTCTCTATATTTTAGCCCAGGCTTTGTGTTATGGAGAGACAATAACTCCATCCCTGGTCTTAACCGGTCTCGGAATCAAAGCGAGAGGCAACATTTATGGGTTATAAGTCCTTGTCAATTGGCGTAGACATGGAGCTCCACGGATTGCCTCTGACGGTGGGAGACACCTACAGGTGTCACTGATCAGCTACCGCCCGTCTCAAGCTGGGCAGCCCACGGCCAATTGGGTGATGATCCGCCACAGCCTGCCTGCTTCAATGGGTGCTTGGGGCTAGGACAAATTCTGAATCGCAGGCTGTAAAACCAATGCACCAGGCCCTAATAAAAAGAAAAATAGTAACCTCAAGCTACGGCTTGCAACCTGGAACGTTAGAACCACGTGTCCAGGATTGTCCACTGACTTGACGAATATTAACAATGTGAGAAAAACGGCTGTGATTGATGCCGAATCTCAATCGTCTTAACATTGATATTGCTGGTCTGCAGGAGACTTGCCTCGCGGAGAAAGGGTCACTCAAGGAAAGCAATTACACCATATTTTGGAAGGGTAGAGGGCAGACAGAAAAAACGCAACATGGTGTGGGCTTTGCGGTGAAGAATTCGCTACTGGGAATGATTGAAATTCCAGCTGGAGGTAATGACAGAATATCATCCCTGCGCTTGGCAACCTCTTGTGGTCTTGCCACAATTACTACTGCATATGCACCGACACTCGCTTCCTCTGATAGTGTGAAGGATTCGTTCTATAAGGGGTTAGACTCCATGATCAAGTCAGTTCCAAATTCTAACTACATTTAAATGCTCGGTGATTTCAATGCTTGTGTAGGCAAGGACTCGAGTTCATTGCCAGTGTGCCTTGGAAAATACAACATCGGTCGCATGAATGAAAATGGGCAAAGGCTGCTGGAGCATTACACCAGAAATGCCTATGTATTACAAATTCCTTTTTTTAAAACCAAAGAGATGCATAAGGTCACATCCAAACATCCAAGATCATCACATGGAGACAACATCTGAACCATACATCATTAACTCGAAGTTACCACAGTGTTGACTGTGATACGGATCATTCTTTGGTTCTTGCAAGAGTTAGACTGAGACCAAAGATAATCTACACAGCTAAATACAAATCTAGCCCCAGGATTCATATAATTAACACTCACGATCCTTAAAAGTGCTTTGAGTTTCAACAGGAACTTGAAGACGCGTTCACTGATACATCAGAAAATTGTACAAGTAAGTGAAAAGTGGGGTAACTTAAGGAAACTCGTTGACACAAACTCTTTTGTACCACACGAAGAATGTTGTTGTCTAGGGTCTAATACTTCTACTATCTCACTGTAGAGTGGAAGCTCAGCTATCCACCTATCTCACACTACAAGTCACCACTGCAGCACACATCCATCACTCAGTGAATAAGATTGAGTTTGCGCACATAATATTCCCTTAATTCTGAATTCACACGGACACACGTAACATATAAATCCAGGAACAATAATTCTCTCAGAATATATCTTCATCCCAATGGAACAACACTGCCTCTCAAGGCCTACTAAATCTCATCCCACACGACAGGTATACTAGCCTCTCTCTAGGCCCGACTCAAAGTAACCCACTCTGGGTCTCGAATTTTACTCACTATTCCTGGAAACCCACAGTGCGGAGTTCTCTTCCTAACTCCGTCACAATTCTTCACTTTCTCAGACCACGACCGACTCCTAGTCGTGTCTCAACTCAAGTCTCCAAAACGATCCGACCCTCAGTCGGTCTCAGCTTCAACTGTCCTCCAGTCAATGTTTTCCACTGTCTTTTTAACTTTCTTTTCCGTCCTCCCTGGGCTCTCCATCACATTACTACCCAGCCTAAAACTGTCTCTCTCCCCATCCATACTAGCGGGCTGAAAACCCCTTCATACCCCTTAACTCACTGTCTCCACCTTTCGTCTATTCTTTCTCATGCCCGGTCACTTGTTTATGTACTAGCAAGGTCACTCTCCTTAATGTCAGTGAACCCAGGCATATGTCACTCGTTATAAAACTGCCGTAGGGTTTTACGGCACTGTGGATCACAAGAGGCAGGTCTGGTTTGCGGCAAACAGCCAGATACTACAGCCCTTGATTGATAAAAAGAAGATAGCTCTCTTAAGAAACAAGGAAAGACCAACGCGTATTATTATTGGATCAAGTTATGTGAGTCCATTCTAATCGCAAGTGATAAGGGAAACATCAGAAGCATGTATGAAGTGATAAAGAATGCCTGTGGTCCAATGATCAACAGAAGTGCACCACTGAAAACCTTGACTGGAGAAATCATCACTGATAAGAAACAGCAGATGGATAGATGGGTAAAGCACAAGAGCTTTACTCAAGTGAGACCAAACTAGCGGATGATGCCCTCAACGCCAACTCTTGACCACCTGGACACACCTCCTACCATAACAGAAGTTAAGTGTGCTATAAGTGAACTTGTATCTGGCAAGTCTCCAGGTAAGGATGGGATTCCAATAGAGGTAATCAGGAGTGGGCAAGACACACTCACTCTACAGATCCACCAGCTAATAGAGCTATGCTGGCGAGAAGGACAAGTCCCACAGGATTTCAAAGATTCAAGCATCATAACACTGTACAAGAACAAGGGCGATCGGAGCGACTGCAACAACTATAGGGGTATCTCAATTCTGTGTATTGTTGGAAAAGTATTTGCCAGGATTGTTCTGCGCAGACTTCAAGTCCGAGGAGATCAAGTCTACCCCGAATCACAGTGTGGCTTTCGACAGAACCGGTCTACCATTGATATGATATTCTCATTGCGACAAATGCAAGAAATATGCCGTGAACAGAATCAACCACTGCTTATTACCTTCATCGACCTCACTAAGGCATTTGATTTGGTCAGTTGTGAGGGTCTGTTAAAGGCACTAAAGAATATTGGCTGCCCACCAACTCTTCTGTCCATTGTGGAATCAGTTCCACACAGGCATGAAGGGTATAATCAAGTTTGATGGTGCAACTTCTGAAGAGTTTGAAATCAAGAGTGGAGTTAAGCAAGGTTGTGTACTAGCTCCCACCCTCTTTGGAATATACTTTTCACTTCTACTGAAATATGCCTTTCGTGATCAGGATGGTGGTATATACATTCACTCACGCTCAGATGGCGGCCTCTACAATGCTCAGAGATTGAAGGCCAAGACCAAAATTAGGAGGGTACTGATCAGAGAGTTGCTTTTTGCAGATGATGCTGCAGTTACGACCCACTCTGAGGAAGAATTGCAATGTCTACTATCTGCATTCTCCAATGCTTGTTCTGAATTTGGTTTAACAATTAGCAAAAAGAAGACACAGATTATGTCACAAGGTGCACATGGGGTACCATCAATCTTTATTGACGACGCCGAACTAGAGATGGTAGACCATTTTACATATCTAGGATCAGTGGTAAATAGCAAATTATCCCTAGATCAGGAAATCAACATCAGGATTGGTAAGGCAGCAACAACAATGAACAGGTTAAGAAAAAGAGTCTGGGAGAACAGGAAGCTTACTGCCAAAACAAAAGTCCTTGTCTATCAAGCCTGTGTCCTTAGTACTCTTCTTTATGGCTGTGAAACCTGGACAACTTACTCACACCAAGAGAAAGGTTTAAACAGCTTTCATATGCGGTGTCTGCGAAGAATACTTGGTATTAAGTGGCAAGACAAAATCACAAATACTGAAGTATTGGAAAGATCAGGTTGTGTGACGGTTTATTCCATGCTCAGTCTTCGTAGACTTAGATGGATAGGACATCTTAGGAGGATGGATGATGGTAGAATACCAAAGGACATCTTTTTTGGTGAATTACAGATGGGTAAGAGATCTCAGGGTCGGCCTCTACTACGATACAAAGATGTGTGTAAGCGGGACATGATTGATACAGGCATTGATAATGCACAGTGGGAGCAAGTCGCCGCTGAACGTGTTGCATGAAGATCAGAAATGGAATAAAGACAAAGGAGAAAATTATTCAGATAAGTCACACACCGAGCGTGTGAGACGTAAGATGGTGCAGGATGGTGGAAATGACCACGTGTTCACATGCACCCACTGTGAACGGACATTTACAGCGCGAATTGGCCTTATCAGTCACATTCGCTACTGCCATAGGTAAAAGTTATTATGCCTTTTTAAAGCACAAACTATCGTCGGTCAAGACGGCAAGGTGCTAATGATGAGCTTAGTGAAATTCGTTGGTAAGGAGTGGGTAGCAGTTATTAGTTGTATGTAGATGGTCACAGTGGGTAAACACTATCATCACACAGGTTACAAATGAAAACCTTAAAAAGATTAATGATGGCCGATAGTATTGATTGTAGCGGGAATAGCTTAGTGAAATTCGATGGTAAGGGGTGGGTAGCGGGTATTAATGATCTGTAGAGTGTCGTGGGGACGTATACACTATCATCATGCGGTTTCAGGGTTTCAACCTGAAAACCTTAAAATGTAAAGATGGTCGGTATTATTGACTGTACCGGGTATGGCTTAGTGAAATTCGTTGTCAAGGGGTGGGTGAGTGGTGGGGTATGCTGATAATTGCTTCCTAACACTATCATCACCCATTTTTCAGAGCTTCAAATGATAACCTTAAAAAGTAAAAATGACCGATATTATTGAATGTAGCGAGTATGGCTTAGTTAAATTCGTTGGTAAAGGATGGGTGCGTGAAGGAAATGCTAGATAGGTGCTTCTGATCATTGTTAAGAGGTGGTCGAGTGGCGGGGTGGCTAGATAAATATGTCCGGTCCTTGTTAAGAGCAAGAGGAGATGCTAGATAAAGACTCTCGGTCGTTGTTAAAGGGTGGGTGAGTGGAAGATGGTTAGATAGCTGCTTCTAATCATTGTTAAGGGGTGGTCGAGTTGCGGGGTGGCTAGATAAATCCGTCTATTCCTTGATAAGAGCCGGAGGTTAAGTCTCATATTAAAGTTTGAGGCATGAACTCATAATTGGTTGAGCTGAGGGTGACCTCCTTGGTGACTCAACATGTGGCGATGCCGTCAATGAACGTGCGTGAACGTGTACAGACATGTCTTTGGGGAAACTCGGAGGATGACTCCGAGCGTACTTACCGCATAACGATACAGCCGAAACACTTTGGTAATGGTCACATCGGATAAAATATGGCTCTGCTTCCGGTCGCAAGAGTAATGACTACACAACCAGACCACGTGGGCAATACTTACATCCTGTGAAAGATGACGCTGCATCCAATCACACTTGGGTAATGGCCACATCGGATCGAATATGGCTCTACTTCCTGTCGCATGTGTAATGACTACATCCAGACCACGTGCTCACTAGCTACGAGTGGTCATATATGGCTCTGCTTCCGGTCGCAAGTGTAATGACTACAACCAGACCACGTGGGCAATACTTACATCCTGTGAAAGATGACGCTGCATCCAATCACACTTGGGTAATGGCCACATCGGATCGAATATGGCTCTACTTCCTGTCGCATGTGTAATGACTACATCCAGACCACGTGCTCACTAGCTACGAGTGGTCAAATATGGCTCTGCTTCCGGTCGCAAGTGTAATGACTACAACCAGACCACGTGGGCAATAGTTACATCCTGTCAAAGATAACGCTGCATCCGATCAGACGTGGGTAATGGTCACAGCCTATCAAATATGGCTCTGTTTCATGTCGCATGTTTAATGACTACAACCAGACCACGTGTTCACTGGCTACGAGTGGTCAAATATGGCTCTGTGTTCGGTCGCAAGTGTAATGACTACAACCAGACCATGTGGGCAAAATTTACATCTGTCAAAGATGGCGCTGCTCCCGATCACACTTGGGTAATGGTCACAACGGATCAAATATGGCTCTGCTTCTGGTCTTATGACTAAGGGATACAACCAGACCACGTGCTCACTGGCTAAGAGTGGTCAAAGATGGCGTCGTACCCGATCACATGTGGCAATGGCTACAACTAGAATACGTGCTCACTGACTAAAGCCGATCAAAGAGGGCGATGCTTCTTGTCACATGCATAAGGGCACAACCAGACCACGTGGCTAATGACTCAACTGGTCAAATACGACGCTGCTTCCGCTCGCATCCATACAAATACACCTAAAACACGTGGTTAAGAGGGATACTACAGAAAAGCTGTCGATTGTCGAACCAGGGGACCTAACACATGATGATCACCGTGTATGGGAGTGATTCCACTACATAGTCAACAAGGCATCTGAAGACTAAAACGGTCGCCCTTCTCTCTCTCTCTCTTTTCTATATCCGTTAGGGAGGTCTACCTAGTAACACCAAAGAACATCCCACCCTCAATAAACGTAAGACACTTTTGATTGTAGTGTGGACAACTATAACCAAGTCATCACAGTGGTTGACTAAACCTTTCTCATAGTCGCAGTGCATAGATGTGATCACCGACGTCAGTCGAGGAAGACATGCATTTTACCTATCAACTAGATTGTCATACAGCGACGAGTGCTAGCGCAACCTATCAGATGTATAATATTACACACGAACACAACAAACTAGCCCGACTTAACCTTAGGTTCTCATGTAACATGCCTTGTCACGTGTCCACTGTCATAACCAGCGATGGTAGCACGACTCAGAGCATGCATTTTACACGTTCACTACCTCTCTATGTGTCTATACGGGACTTTGCATCTTTCCATAGAAACACATTTCCAAGACCAATATACGTTCTTCAGCGAGGGTGCTCATTGCCCCGTATCACATCCAGACAAAAGTGCATTTCAACAGTCAAATAAGAAAATATGTTAGCCAAATGGAAAAATATAGGTCAAACTTATAAATATCTCAACAAAATTTATGAAAAATAGGGAAAGCTGATACCCAAATGGAAAACCTTTCGCCACATTTCAACCAAAAGTATGAAAAGTAGGACAATTGTCAGCCAAATAGGAAACGGTTAGACCAAACTTATAATTATCACAGCCAAACTTATGAAAACTAGGCAACTTTGTTAGCCAAAGGGGAAAAAACCTAGGTCAAATAGGAACATTTGTTAGCTAAATGTAAAAAATGTCGACCACATACAGAAACAGCTCATCCACACTTATGAAAACTAGGAAAATTTGTTAGCCAAACAGGAAAAATATTGACCAAGTAGGAAAACTTGTTAACCAAATGTGAAAAAATATCAGCCAAAGAGAGAAATATTTCGTCCAGACTTATAAAAAGTAGGAAAATTTGTTAGCTAAATGTAAAAAATGTCGACCACATACAGAAACAGCTCATCCACACTTATGAAAACTAGGAAAATTTGTTAGCCAAACAGGAAAAATATTGACCAAGTAGGAAAACCTGTTAACCAAAATGTGAAAAAATATCAGCCAAAGAGAGAAATATCTCGTCCAGACTTATAAAAAGTAGGAAAATTTGTTAACCAAATGTGAAAAAATATCAGCCAAAGAGAGGAATATCTCGTCCAAACTTATAAAAAGTATAAGAATTGTCTGCCAAATGGGAAAAAAGTTAGACCAAACACAGAAATATCTCACCCAAACTTATGAAAAGTAGGAGACTTTGTTAGACAAAGGGAAACAAACCTAGGTCAAGTAGGAAAATCTGTTAACCAAATGTGAAAAATGTCGGCCAAATACAGAAATAGCTCGTCCACAATTTATAAAAAATAGGAAAATTTGTTAGTCAAAGAGGAAAATATTGGCCAAGTAGGAAAATTTTATAACCAAATGTGAAAAAATATCAGCCAAAGAGAGAAATATATAAACCAAACTTATAAAAAGTAGGAAAAATTGTCAACCAAACGGGGAAAAATGTCGGCCAAGTACAGAAATATATCGGACAAACTTAAGAAAAGTAGAAAAATGTGTTAACCAAAGGGGAAAATGTCGCTCAAATACAGAAATAGCTCGTTCAAACTTATAAAAAGTAGGAAAAATTGTTAACGAATGGGAAATTTTTTTGGTCAAGTAAGAAAATTTGTTAGCCAAGTGCGAAAAATATTGACCAAGTAACGAAATACATCGGCCAAATGTATGAAAAATCAGAAACTTTGTTAACCAAAGGTGAAAAAAATATCGACCAAAGAGAGAAATATTTAAACTAAACTTATTTAAAAAAGGAGAATTTGTCAGCCAAATGGGAAAAAGGTCGGCCAGACACAGAAATATCTCATCCAAATTTATAAAATGGTGGAAAAAGATTGACCAAGTAACGAAATATCTCGTCAAAACTTATGAAAAGTAGGAAAATATGTTAGCCAAATAGGAAAAATCTTGGCCAAGTAAGAAAGTTTGTTAACCAAATGGGGAAAATATGGTACACGTAACGTAATATCTCGTCCACACTTATGAAAAGTAGGAAACTTTGTTAACCAAAGATGAATAAATAATGTTGACCAAAATAGGAAATAGCGCATACTAACTTATGAAAATTAGGAAACTTTGTTAACCAAATGTGAAAAATAGTCGTCAAATAAAGAAATATTGTGCCTAAAATTATAATAAGTAGGAAACTTTTGTTAACCAAAGGCAACAAATATTGACCAAGTAAAGAAATATCTTAGCCAAATTTATGAAAAGTAGGAAACTTTGTTGACCAAAGCGTAAAAATGGTGGTCAAATTTCATCCAAACTTATAAAAAGTAGGAAAATTTGTTAACCAAAGCAAAAATTGTTTGCTAAACTTCATCCTAAACTTATAAAAAGTAGGAACATACTACTTTGTTAACCAAATGTGAAAAGTTTGGCAAAATTTTAACCAGACTTATGAAAAGTAGGAAAATGTAGTTAACGATGGTGAAATGTTTTGGCAAACATTCAACCAAACTTATAAAAATCTCAGTCAAACTTATGACTTATGAAAGATTACTGTTTATTGCCTTCATCGACCTCACTAAGGCATTTGATTTGGTCAGTCGTGAGGGTCTGTTCAAGGCATTAAAGTAGATTGGCTGCCCACCAACTCTTCTGTCCATTGTGGAATCGTTCAACACAGGCATGAAGGGTTATAATCAAGTTTGATGGTGCAACTTCAGGAGAGTTTGAAATCAAGAGTGGAGTTAAGCAAGGTTGTGTACTAACCCCACCCTCTTTGGAATATATTTCTTAAATCCTACTGAAATATGCCTTTCGTGATCAGGATGCCGGTATATACATTCACTCACGTTCAGATGGCAGTCTCTATAATGCTCAGAGATTGAAGGCCAAAACCAAAATTAGGAGGTTACTAATCAGAGATTTGCTTTGTGAAGATGATGCTGCAATTACGACCCACTCTGAGGAAGAATTACAACATCTACTATCTGCATTCTTCAATACTTGTTCGAACGTGGTTTAACATTTAACAAAACGAAGACAAAGATATGTCACAATGTGCACATGGGGTACCATCAACCTTTATTGACAACGCCGAACTCGAGATAGTAGACCATTTTACATATCTAGGATCAGAGGTAAATAGCGAATTATCCCTAGATCAGGAAATCAACATCAGGATTGGTAATGTAGCAACAACAATGTACATGTTAGCAAAAAGAGTCTGGGAGAACAGGAAGCTTATTGCCAAAACAAATGTCCTCGTCTACCAAGCCTGTGTCCTTTGTACTCTTCTTTATGAAACGTTTAAACAGCTTTCATATTCGGTATCTGCGAAGAATACTTGGTATTAAGTGGTAGGTCAAAATCAAAAATACTGAAGTATTGGAAAGATCAGGTTATGTGACGGTGCGTCCCATGCTCAGTCTTCGTAGACTTAGATGGATAGGACATCTTAGGAGGATGGATGATGGTAGAATACCAAAGGACATCTTTTATGGTGAATTATAGATGAGTAGGAGATCTCAGGGTCAGCCTCTACTATGATACAAAGATGTGTGTAAGCGGGACATGATTGATACAGGCATTGATAATGCACATTGGGAGCAAGTCACCGCTGAACGTGTCTCAGGGAGGTCAACTATCAGAATTGGAATAAAGACAAAGGATAAAATGATTGCAGGTAAAGCACACACAGAGCGTAAGAGACGCAAGAGGGGGTGCATGATGGTGGAAATGACCATGTTTTCACATGCATCCACTGTGGACAAACATTTACAGCACGAATTGGCCTTATTAGCCACACTCACCACCGCCATGGGTTGTAGTTATTAAGCCTTTTTGAAGCACAATGTATCAAACTGACGTCTGTCAAGACGGAAAGGTGTCATTTGAAACACACACACACACACACACACATATATATATATATATATATATATATATATATATATATATATATATATGTATGTGTGTGTATGTGTGTGTGTGTGTATGTGTGTGTTGTATGTGTGTTGTATGTGTGTATTAGTGTTCATTTCACGAGCAATATTGTTTTTAGCAGCTATGCCATAATTAGTAGGTTAAAATTCTTATTTTGTATTTATTTGGTGATATATTTTAAAAAGCGACATTAGATATACAGACACGCTATAATTTAATTTCAGAGAGGATCTGGCCTGTCTTGAATAACTAGGTCACATCATGACGGCGCTGCCAGATCTCCAGCTGCATCTCATTGGTGACAATGATGGAAACGTTGATCAATGCTGTGGTGCTGGTTCTAGACGGCCATCCAATGTGTCTTTGTCTCGGTCAGTCTCGGCTTTGTTGTATATAATTATATCAAGAACATCAATTGCTTTAATAGGTGCACTGGAAGAAAACTGGGTCATAAAAAGTATAATGCCCAGGAAACTAAAATAAACCAAACGTTATAGTGGCTTAGAAAGATCTTTAATATAAGACACTGTTCCCTTAAGAGAGGACAGAGGCCGATCAACACGGCGATGAGTGAAAGATGTAAAAGGCACCATGGGCACGAAAGTGCATGAGGCAGGGAAATGGGTAAATATCGCATATCGTTTTGACTGACGTGATGAGAGCCATGTTCTGCAAAGCACTTGCTACACGAAGAAGCAAACATTTGAAGGTTACATCAAGACAGTTTGTGAAGTTCCCCTATTTAAACAGTGAAACGTGTGGTCATACAAAATAAATTCAAAACATATTACAAGAAAACATATTCTTATTTGGATTTTCTTAAAACTTACTATCAGATTGGCTGATTAAAATATTTAAATACTTGGTTTTTCCACTTTTCTTCGTTCATCTTGTATGGAAAAAAAAGGAAGCAGACGTACACATTTAAAAGCCATATGAGTATATTCAAAGAACATGACCGTCTGCTTGACCTTGTTGACATCTGCATAGAGTTTGTCTTCAAATGGAGCGAATGCAGGCCACAATAGTTTTCTCGGTTCTGCATATGTTGGTCACTCCTGCAACAAATTTTTAGTTGTCGTTCTTCTAATTCCACAAGTTATATTTATCAGTATCTCCTATCTTTAGTTTAGTAAACATGTGGAACTTCAACCTCCTGTATGATGTGTCCAGTCTGAAGATTATTTATTTCTGTTCATGAAATCATTAATACGCATCACTTTCTGGTGGCCTTCTAACTCAAGCTAGTCTCTTTGTAAAGATGTTCACAGTTTCAAGTCAACCCTCCTTAGACGCCTGTTACTTACTAACTATATGCTAGCTTACAGTGTTACTGTTCTTTGCTTCCATTCTGGGCCACATTAACACAAGGGAGTGGTTTTGTCATTGCTTTTTATAAAGCTCTTGCCCGCATCTTGAGTTATTTCTGTATCAGGCTGAGGTAATCTTGCACCATGTTTGCTAATCTGTCGACCTCTTCATATCCAAGTATGCTGCAATGTGAGGGAGTATTATAACTATTTTTTTTTAAATTTCTGACGTAGTCCACGGAGTGCTTGCTGTACTTAGGTCTGCTAGTTCTGCAATGTTTCTGCTCTTCATTATTGAAACAGCTGTCTTCGTATCTCTAAAAAGGGATGTGTGTCAACAGCATTTCTATTCAAGGCCTTTATCACTGCCCTGAAGGTAGCTGAGAATTTTTCCAGTTACCACTGACTATTTACTTTGCCTCCAATTTCTTAGATTCAGAATTCCTCCACCTTTATTTTCGATTGAGTGTTTTTCTGATTCGTCTATATATTCATCAGTGTGTAACATGGAACAAGTAGGTATGCGTTAATGGGTCTTGAAAGGCGAAGACTAAAGCAACTTGACTTTGCTTCGCGCACCTTCATGTATCAGAGGCCCAATGGTCTTGAAAGAGGAAACTAAAACGATACAACTTAGTAGAATCTGCAAAGAGAAAAATTAGGACAGATCCAAAACGCAGTGTATCAACAGCCAAACCCATTAATAATGGAAACATACTTACAGCTTGGGGACAACAGTGCCTGTCTGAGGTGATGGAAACATTTCTGGCATTGCGAAAAATAACATTCAGATTGTATTAGAAAGAAGACAAACAACCATAAGTTACACAGAAGTGCATTACCCAAGCAGCACCTAGACCTAAACATATACATATGGATCAGCACAAAACTCAACAGAAAATAGAGGCGGGGGGATTTTCCTTAATCTAAGAAAATGGAGCAAAGAAGTCAGTCAATAGCAAATGAAAATGTCTTAAGTAACTTCAGAGCAGAGACCTAGGCCTTAAAAACTGCAGCAGAAATGTAGTTTACAGAGAAAAACTTAGAGAAATAAATAGCCCTCTTTACAGATGCGAAGTCAGTTTGAATACTGAAGGGCAGAAACAGCACAGAAATAGCTGACCTAAGGGCGGCACTACATGAGTTATGCCAGATAACCAGGAGTTGGAATAAAATTGATTTCTACACATTACAGCATACCTGGAAAGGAAGAGACTACCTCAGTATGATACAGACATAACTTATGATGAGGCCAAGAGATTTATATGAAGCAATTGTTCAACCAAGTGGACATCAGAGCATCCAGGCCACCACCGGACAGATGATGAATTTCACCTATTCAACTGAACATAACAAGTATTAATGCTCAGACTCCTCACATGACATAACAGACTGAAATACCATAAGTTTTATAAACTAAAAACATGCGATTCTGATGTATGTAACTGTGGAATTGGTAAAATGCCAGGAGTGTTCAACATATGCAGAACAGAGAAAACTATATTGGTCTACTCCAGCTCTATTTGAGAACAAACTTTACGGAAATGTCAACAAGCTTAAGTTGACTGCTGCTTTCTTTGGATTAATTTATATTTACGTCTGACAGGGAACGAAGAAGAAGTGGAAGATATGCGTCGAACCTGCGGAAATACGACCAGCACAGACATACATGTACCATAGAAGCTCAGGCCTGGGTTCTCCGTATGTGTATATGTGTTTGTGCTTGTCGTGTTCTCGCAGGATTGACATATAACTATGTTTCAGTATGCATCGGTGTGTCCTGCTGCTGCCGTGTTTTCACTTTGCTGTCATTGTATGGGTCCAACCACTGTTGTGGTAATGTTCTTGTATGCACTTTACAGCTATTTTTCTTTCCGTTTTACCCTGAATGTTCTTCTCCTAAATATCAGTAATGTTTCCTATCATCTCAGATGGGCGCTGTCTTCATCTTCAAGTCGCTGTGTTCCATGTGAAGAGGTTTGGCTGTTGATATACTGAGTATACGATATGTGCCAATCTGTTATTTTGCACTCTGCAAAGTTAATTAGCTTTAGTCTTCCACTTTCAAGACCATTAAACCTCTGACGCATATGGTGGTCTTTACGTGTTCTTCTTGTTGCTTGGATCTGCTATCTCTTCTATCCTGCATAGGTTGTAGACATCCCATCCTTTCCAGTTTTTTTTTTTTTTAATAGACGTTCATTCCACGTCTCCTTGCCGATCCGTATTCCATGATTTTGCACTTTGATTATGTTATTAAGGTGTGGAGTAACTATGATTACCCATGCTGTAAGGCTGTATTCAAGGATTTGCCGCACTTGTCCAATATTTAGTTTCTTGAGAACTTTCTCGTTTATTTCCATTGTTGCACCAGTAAGATTTTTCATGGTTGCCATTCTTTGTGATATGTGGGTGGCAACTGGTTCTGACAGTTCTCTTCTTTTCGTTGTCATTGATATTAATATAGCTTCTCTTCATGTCCGCTGGACTACTCCTCTTTCCCTTTTGTAATTTAGGATTGATAATAGTTTCTTTTTGCTTTTTACCCAGTCCTATTCACATTTCATTTATATGCCCATCTTTTCCAGGAGATCTCTTGTTTTTCAGGGCACTTATTACCTGTTCCATTTTCATTTTACAATTTGCCATCATATATCCTACTGCTATGTGTTATTATTATGTGTCTGCTCGTCTTTGATTGCATTTTCATGTTCTGCTGTGACATCAGTGTAGTTTTTATATAGATACTAGCTGACCCGACCCGGCTTCGCCCATCCCTGGTGGGGAGCATCTCATTTAATTCATATAAGTAGTCATATAAGTTCTCGTTCCCGTTACCGACTGTCTGTCTGTCTGTCTGTCTGTCTGTCTGTCTGTCTGTCTGTCTGTCTGACCCGGCCCGGCATCGCCCAACTCCTGGTGTGGAGCATCTCATTTAATTCATATAAGTAGTCATATAAGCTCCCGTTCCCGTTCCCGACTATCTATCTGTCTGTCTGTCTGTCTATATGTCTGTCTGTCTGATCCGGCCCGGCTTCGCCCAGCCCCTGATGGCGAGCATCTCATTTAATTCATATAAGTAGTCATATAAGTTCCCGTTCCCGACTGTCTGTCTGTCTGTCTGTCTGTCTGTCTGTCCGTCCCTCCCTCTCTGTCTGTCTGTCTGTCTGCCTGTCTGTCTAATCATTTATTGGTTGCAGTTAGAACAACCTTAGATAAACGAAGACCAACTTACAAAAAGCATTAGAAAGAGCACTTGAAAGATCTTTACATCTTCCCCAACAATTAACTTGGGTAAATGGAGCGGCGGCAGCAGCATCAGCAGAAGAAGGAAAAGGAGGAGTAGGAGCTGGGAGGAGGAAGAGGGAGGTGGAGGAGGGAGGAAGAGATAGGCGGAGAGAGGAGGAGGAGGGAAGAGGAGGGAGGAGGAAGGAGTAGGGAGGAATAGGAGGGAGGAGGAGGGATTAGGAGGAGAGAGGAGGAGGAGGTAGGAGAAGGGAGGAGGAGGGAGGAGGAGGGAGGAGTAGGGAGGAATAGGAGGGAGGAGGAGGGATGAGGAGGAGGAGGGAGGAGGAGGGAGGAGGAAGGAGGAGGAAGGATGAGGAGGCAGGAGGAGGAGGCAGGAGGAGCGAGGAGGAGGAGGAGGAGGGTAGGAGAAAGAGGGAGGGGGAGGCGGAAGGAGAAGGAGGAGGAGGGAGAAGGAGGGAGGAGAAGAACGCAGGGGGAGGAGGAGGAGGGAGGAGGAGGGAGGAGGTGGAGGGAGGAGGAAGAGGGAGGAGAAGGAGGGGAAGGATGAGGAGGGAGGAGGAGGAAGAGGGAGGAGGAGAGAGGTGGAGAGAGGAGGAGGGGGAGGAGGAGGGATGAGGGGGAGGACGTAGGAGGAGGGAGGAGGAGGGAGTAGGAGAAGGGAGGAGGAAGGAAGAGGAGTGATTAGGAGGAGGAGGAGGAAGAGTGAGGAGGAGAAGAGGGAGCCTTTTAGGAGGGGATGTGGAGGAAGGAGGAGGGAGAGGTAGAGGCGAGGAGGAGGGAGGAGGAGAGAGGATGAGGAGGGGCGGAGGAGGAGGATGGATGAGGAGGAGGAGGAGGAGAGGGGAGTGAGGAGGAGGAGGGATGAGGGGGAGAAGTAGAATTAGAAGGTGGGAGGAGAGAGGAGAAGGGAGGAGGAAGGAAGAGGAGTGATTAGGAGGAGGGAGAAGGGTGAGGAGGTAGGAGGAAGAGGGAGGAGGATGAGGAGAAAGCGGGATGAGGAGGAGGGAACGAGGGAGGAGGGGGCAGAGTGTAGGGAGGAGGAGGGGAGAGGAGGAGGAGGATTTTAACGCATATGCCTGTAGACAACTGCAGCGAAAAGGTGGGTCTGTCTATCTATCTGACCCGGCGTGGCTTTGCCCAGCTCCTGGCGGGTAGCGTCTCATTAAATTCATACAACAAAAAAAGTAACTTAAAAGAATGTCCTTCCACACACCATCCATTATTTTTAATGAAAACTCTTTCTAATCACCTGCATGACTACAGTAACTTCTTAAGCATAAAAAGATGAGTTACAATGTTATGCATTGTGCATTATTTTTATGAAAACTTTGAAAATGCCTTAAAGATTGTATCATTATTTATTATAACTCATATGCCGGTACATAACTATAGACACAGAGTTTATAAATCTTTGAAAACGATGCAACAATATGACTATAAGTTATACAGAAAAGTTATTAAAAGTTATGCCCCTTGAAATAACTTTTACAGAGTTAAGTCCCCTTGCTGTATAGAAATTATAATGAAAAATGGAAAATTAAATAATATTCAGTAAGCAGCCGATTTCACACTAAAAAAATATCACAGTTGGCTGCGCTGGAATGAAAGGAAGACGTGTAGAATATTTCATCTCAATCGGATGGGCCGTTCGCGAACGCATAAAGGACATACGGACGGAGATTGCCTTTTATATATAAGAAGATTCGATTTGTGCATTTGCACTTGTTCCCCGTGTAAACATACCTTGCTTAATGATTACCCATTACCTCATTAATAATGGTTTTTACCAGTTTCCATTGTTTTTCCAGCTTTAAGTTCAGATTTTATAATTTTTTGTTGTTGTTAACCAACAGTCTAGTGTTGATTGCTTTAATATTCTTTGTATGTTTCTGACATATCTTTGGGCAACATGTTTGCTTCGATTGTTTGTTCTCTCCTTATTGTCTTCCTGACATCCTCGACCGTTTTCTTTAGAATTTGCAGCTGATGGATTGTTTCCCTAGGACATGTTGGTGTGATGGGAAACGAGCAGGCATACAGATTGGCTGGGTATGCACCTCTTGGTGGCGTATTGGTGCATAATCAGGAAAATGTGGTTGGGGACCTTGGGAATCGTCTGTATAGTGCATAAAAAAGAGTAGATCATGACCGCTTGGGGAGAATGGTGCTGCAGGCAACTACCAGAGGGTCTGGCCGACACGCAACATGCCGACAGATACATACTCTGACTGCTATTGGTACAATTAATATTGGGACTCTTTGATGGCGGTTTCTATTGAGGACAGAGCACGTATAGGAATGTCTCTAGTGCCGTGTTATCGGTTCTTGATTCAACTCAACTCATTCTTTTGTTATGAGTTTCCAACATTGTTTTCATTTTGCCGAATCATGTTTTGATGTTTTCACAGTACTTGCCTTATAGTATGGCATATCTGTCCTGATCAGCTCGTGTATAATTCTGGCGAGACAATAACTTTTGCTCTAAATGGAACATATACAATATTACTTGCTTTAATGGTTGTGGTGAACGAGCTATTGCTATTATTTGTGTTTCACCATGAGCAAGAAATATGAGAAGTGGTGAACGAGGCTGCAGAAAGGACCAGAGATCGAGAAGATTTTTAACGAGCCGTGATGAGAGCAACGTTCTGCCATGGACCTTCTATTCGATGGATAGAATCAATGCATTAGATTCTTGTATTTCCCCTGGGGCAATAGCTTGAGCTTCTTTGATTGAATCAGAAAGCGATAGCTGACAGGGCTTCATTCTCATTAGATAGTTGAACTACTTCATTCTTTTCTCTCTAAAAACTTATATTAGTACATACCATGGTGCCTATGCTATTACAGAATACACACTTTTCGGTTATGTCTTTTTTTTTTTCTATTCCAGCCAGAAGAGTTTTTAAAGCATTTCATTTCAGAAGCGATGGGGATCCTCTTCTTTACATATATTTCATCTATTTGGCATTATAATGAGATACCCCAACACTTACAGCAATTTCGTGTAAAATCTTTCATTTTCCATAATGGTACAACTGATGCAGTCATCAGGCAATTGCCGTTTTAGAATTTTGGCAATGCATGTAATCTGCTTAAACTATGTGGTTGCGGCCTTGTGGGAGCACGTGTACACCTCGGAGGAGCAAATGGATCACCATCGTCTGGTTAGAATGAGGCAGCGAGGAGTGACGAGGGGATCTGGCCGACGCTCGACGCTCAGAGGAAAGGCGAGACGGACATATAATCAGATTGCTACTGGAACTATTAGTGTTGGAACTCTTCGCTGGTTGCTGAGGATGGGGACGGAGCGCTTATGGGAATGTCCCGACTGCTGTGATGTCGGTTCCTAAATCAATCAATCAATCAATCTGCTTAAACTTATTCACGTAGATAGAGCCGGTTACCCGGGATGGAATCTGTCTAGAACAGAGGTTCCCAAACCAGGACCCGCGGGCCATTTGTGTCCCGCCAGCTGCCATAAAGTGGCTCGCGAGGCCTCGTTATTTAATATACTATATTTAATTATATATATATAGTTTTATAATGTTGTGGCTGGCTTAACTACCGAAAATAGTAGATATGGCCCTCTGCTTGAAAAGCTTGGGAACTACTCGTCTAGAAGAAGGACACCTGACAGAAATGTCGACGTGGCGCACACGACCAAGTGTGACATACTCCTCTGACACAAATGTCGACGTGGCGCACACGACCAAGTGTGACATACAGTGTTGCCATGTTAGTACTTTCCGCGCTAAATTTAGTGCTTTTTCAAGTCAGTTAGTGCGAAAATTTTCCTTTTAGCGCGGCCGCGTAAATTTAGTGCTTCACAAAATTTTTTTGGTGCTTTGTGGTGCTTTTTTGGGGTGGGTAAAAGTTACTTTAAAATTCATTTTGGGAACACTAAAAAGCGGAATTTGAACTGAAGCAAGGGAATAAAACAGTCTTAGTACGTTACCGCGCAATATTCAACTAATTTAACTCCCTTTAATACGATTTAGCTGAAAGCGAACGCCATCTTGCAGACAAGTCCAAACGTCAATACATTAGCTTGTAATCGAGTTCATAATTTTGTGGTGTCTACATTATCCTTTCATTTAAGCTTATTTGTGTTTCACCATGAGCAAGAAATATTGTCAAAATTTCAGAGAACAGTGGCCCAGTGACACGAGATTTCAAAAATGGTTGTTAAAAGTAGAAGGGGATAATACTAAGTGTTTTTGCAAATATTGCAAATGTTCCATTGCAGCCAGGTTAAATGATATTGAGAGGCACAAGAATACAACGAAACATCAGAAAGCCGAACAACCATTCAGTACACAAAGGCAAACAACAATTGCATTTGACAAACTGAAAGATGATGTCAAAGAAACAGAAGGATGCATGAGTTTGTTCATAGCTGGCCATTTTTCGCTTCGCGTTGTTGACCATTTAAGTGAACTCTGCAAGGTACACTTTGTTGACAGCAAAGGTTGCAAGAACTTTAAGCTTAGGAGAACTAAGTGCAGAGCAGTTATTTCAAATGTACTTGCATCATATTTCACAACAGACTTGACAGCTGATATTGGCAAAAGTAAATACAGCTTATTGATTGATGAGAGCAATGACATTTCTGAAACTAAGCTACTTGGAGTAGCTATTAGGTAATATTCAGAGACAAGAAAGCAGTTTGTGGTTACTTACTTAGATTTAGTTGAACTGAGTGACTGCAACGCACAGGCAATATGCAATGCGTTAAAAGATTGTTTAAACAAGAATGGACTTGAGTTGCAAAGACTAGTTGCACTCGGCACTGACAATGCGTCTGTCATGACAGGTGTAAGCAATGGAGTATATACAAAATTAAAATCCGAAGTTCCTCATCTGGTACTAATTAGGTGTGTATGTCATTCCCTTCAGCTAGCAGTGTCACAGGCTGCAGCTGCTTGTCTGCCCAGGAACATCGAGTTCATGATTAGAGAAACATATAACTGGTTTTCTCACTCAAGTCTTCGTCAAGCAAAGTACAGGGAACTTTTTGCTTCAATAAATGATGGACAACATCCGCTAAAGATTGTTCAATTAAGCCAGACACGATGGATGTCCATTCTATCTGCCATTGTCAGAATATTGCAGCAGTGGGTCGAGCTCAGAACTCATTTTGATGTAGCAAGACTCAGCGAGCGCTGTTATACAGCAGAACTTCTACATTCTATGTTTAGCGACATGAAAAACTATGTGTATCTCATATTTCTCAAGCATATTCTCGGAGACTCGGAGAAGTTCAAATTGTGAATAAGAAATTCGAAGCAGATATACAGGATCCAACAAAACTACTCAGCGATCTTGTCCAACTCATTGATTCTATCAGTTCAAAGATTGCTATTCCTGGGGGAAAAAATAACAGAAAGTGATGCTATTCAAGATTATTTAGATCCTAATCCCAATCTAGGTTATGCGTTTGAGAAAGAAATAGCAGACTACAAGTTTCCCGATGAGAAAGAAATTCGTGAAAGGTGCATCCAGTTTTTAATAAAGCTATTGACACAGCTGCGTTTACGTACACCCGATAACGTTCGAGTGTTGCAGTCCATGTCATGTCTTAGTGGAAGTGAATGTCTACAGCAGTGTTTCCCAACGTGGGGCCCACGCCCCACAGGGGGCAATTCGACTGTTGAGGGGGGCAATTCGAAAATGGAAGAAATCGGCTGAATATAACAAAACGGGGAGACTTGAGACTGAAGTTAACTAAATTGGAACCTGACATAAGATCTCTTTGCAGCAAGCATCAAGCGCAAGGATCTCACTCAATTTAAATAATAAATAATTACTAATAATTAAAATAATATAGAAAAATCTTTCATGAAAATTATTTTGTACTTGAATTTCAGTTCTCCATTATATGTTTTGAAAATTTACTTACTGTGTTTGCTCAATAATTACCTAGTGATTTCTTCCTAAAACCTATCATTCAAGTTTCTTTAGTGAACATGGCGGGAGAGGGGGGCAATATGAATTTTAGAAAGGCTTAAGTGGGGCATGGCACAAAAAAGGTTGGGAAACACTGGTCTACAGCCAATGAAGCCCTGTATATTGGATCTTGCTAAAATGTTTGTAGAAGATGCAGCTACTCTCACCCGCATCGATTTCCAGTGGAGAAAACTTCATCATATGCAGTGGACACAGACCTCTGACACACTTGGACTGTGGGCAGAAAAAGCCTCATACAGGGATGCCACAGGTGAAAATCCTTTCAATGATCTTACAGATTTAGCTTTAACTGTGCTCATTTGACCTCATTCTAATGCGGACATGGAGAGTATTTTCAGTCAGATGGGAGTTATAAAATCAAAATTGCGGAATAGACTTAGCATAAAGAGTTTGACAGCTGTTTTGACTATTAGATATGGAATGAAAAGATATGGCAAATGCTGTCATGATTATAAACTACCTACGGATATTCTGCGAAAAATTGGATCACAGGAGGCATATACATGTTTCTTTCAATCATCCTCCTCATCCTCATCATCGCAGGAGCAAACACAGCAGGAAATAGCTACAGAAACTGAAGAGGAGTGTTTGACTGGGATTTGGCAGATATGGAATAAACTTTATTCTAATATTCAGTGATAATAATAAATTATAATGTGCTCCTTTATAACATTTTGAATGAATACCACCAGTGCTTGTTTTAGCGATTTCCCAAAAAAATAGTATTGCAATTTGGTGCTTTTTTGCTCGAAAGTAGTTCTGATTGGGATTTGGCGGATCTGGAATAAACTTCATTGTAATATGAAGTGATAATAATAAATTATACTGTGCTACCTTGTTACATTTGTAATAAAAACAGTTGGTGCTGTTTTTTTAGTGCTTCCTAACAATATTTGGTGCTTTTTAGTGCTTTTTTGGGTCGATTTTGGTACTTTTTCATCAAAGGGAGATGGCAACACTGGTGACATACTCCCCTGACACAAATGTCGACGTGGCGCACACGACCAAGTGTGACATACTCCCCCGACAGAGGAACGAAGAAGAGGAAGATTTCTGTCTGTCATAGTTTCACCGTGTTAATGGTGACACTTTTCTTTTTCTTTAGTCCCAGATTAAAGATTGACATTGTTGTTTTCTCATTTAACAGAATTCGGTCGTGCCCACAGCTGGCTGTGTTGAGGAACCGTGATCAGAACTCGCCGTGTAGTGACATGGCACCTATCACTGACGAGCAGGGAAACATTATCCACATGTATCCAGCGTTAAAACATAATCTGTGCGTAGACGTCGCTGCACCCGACACAGGGGGAATTCGATCTGCTGCAAGTACGCCAACACCACCTTCCACACCAGGAAGTCGGCGAAATTATGTCATTACTTCATCTTACATTTCAAAGTCTCAAACACATAACAGTGACTCGGCTCCACCCTTTGTGCCAATGTTACAGAATCAATCAAAAACATATTCGGTGTTAGAAAACACGAACCACGCCACTGACAGTCAAACCAGGCATTTGGATGGTTGGGTACCGCTAGGAAATGAAAATCTGCAGCGACACGATAAATGCTATTTTAGGAACAGTGGCAGCTCCATGAATTTCCCTTTCGGTGATTTTAGCAGGACAGATAATGGATGATGAGAATGCCAGTGACGCAGGCGATGGTTCGTCTGTGCATATCAATGGGCGATTTCCCAGTCACGGGGATTATCACTGTTGCCATAATTACTTGCAGGATGTCTCGGGTGATGACTGCATTGACAAGTGTAATAGATGGCTACAAAGTTTACAAATTAAAACAGCCGATAAAGTGAAATCCCGTAGTCACATCCAACTACCCACTGCATGATTTTATTCACACGAGATTATGTGAGCTTAAACACAGACGGTATCAATAAAATAGAGCACGAGTTCTTACCTGGCATATCCCGCTGCATCTGGCCGGGTGATTACTACAAAGGTATATATTACGTTATGAGGAACAAGTGAGTGATACTTTGGCTGAAATATGATTTACACTGTTGCTAATATTGCGCAAGTGTGTAGAACGTTATATCCACAAAAGTCTAATAGTTAGCAGGAAGTCCTTCTGATTATACAGTAATGGCTGAAGTCGACTAATTTATCATCATCATCATCATCATCAAGTGCCCTGCCAGCTAGTGTAGGCGTTCATGTCTCTCCGCATATCTCGATTTTTGGTGTTCTGGATCAACTATGCTGATGATATTCTTCCCTTTCAATTCATCCAGCATAATTTCTCTTGGTCTACCTCTGCCTCTCTTCCCTTTGATCTTTCCAGTTGTCACAATGTTCTCCAATGCATCCCTTCACATCACATGATCAAAGAAAGCTGTTTATCTCTTCCTTATTGTTGTATATAATAATTCTCTAGGTTCATTAGCCTCTTTCATGCAATCGTCGTTAGTTACTCTGGCAGTCCAAGGAAGTAGCAAAATTCGTCTCAGGAACCACATATCTCTTGCTTCCAGGTTCTCCCTAATTTATTTATTTACACTCCAAGATTCACTGCCATACAGCAAGACAGGCTCTATATACCACTTCAGAACTCTCTTTCTTACATTCAATAATAGTGACTTATTGCATAAGATACTCTTCATTTTCTTAAATGCAGCTTTCTCCTACCCTTTTCTGTTGTGCACCTTCTTTCTGATGTTATAAATGTCCCTAGTTTTTAAAATTATTCACTTGGTTAAGAATTGTCCCTTCTATTTTCATTTCACATTTTGGTGTCACCTTTTCTTTTAAATCATCATTGTTACTGTGTTATTGATATTCAAGGTGAACTCTCTGTTACTACAATGTCCAACAATTGTTGTAGATCTTTCGCCATCAATACTGAGCCATTTGCACAGCGTATATAGTTTATATTATAACCTCTGATTTGTATTCTCGGCTTCTCTTTGATCTCTCTCATTGTTACTTCGCTATAGCGGGAGAAGAGATCCGGTGACCAAGTACATCCTAAGTGTACTCCTAGCTTTATTTGTTCATAACTGCCCTCTTTATTTCCCGTTTTACATGCTGCTTATTGGTTCCGGTAAATATTTTTATTGTTCCGAGATCTTTCCCATCAATGTTGATATCTTCCACCAGTTTAATTAGTTCATTGTGTGTTACTTTATCAAATGCCTTAATGCAATCTATGAAGCGCAAATATATGTCTTTATGTTTCTCTATTGATCTTTCTATTAGTTTTCGTAAAGCATATATTGCATTGTTCGTACCCTTTCTTTCCACAAATTCATACTGTTCTGCATCAATTTCCATTTTTACTTTCTCTCTTGTTCTTCTTATTATAATTCTGAGAAGAAGGTTAGTGAGATGGCTTATGAGGTTAATTGTACGAAAGTCCTCGCATTCAATTGCTCCTGGTCTTTTCGGCACAGCTATAAATACAGATTTCAGCTTGTCACTCGGTAAATGTCAACTGCTATAAATATCATTCAACATTTTGGTTAATATACCTATATAAATTATCCCAGTACTTCTAATTCATTTATTGTGATTCCATCTGGCACAGCTGTTTTTCCTTTCTTCATATTTTGACAGCGTCAGCGACTTCTTCTTTTAGAATAGGTGGACCTTATAAGTTACTTTCTTCTGTTAATTCTTCCCTTTCTCCATCATATAATTATCTTATATACTCATTCCACCTCTTCATTGTAGCACCTTCTTCCAATAATATCTTTCCTATTATATATTTCAAACACCTTTTATTTTCTCATATTTTTCTTCTCGTGAACTCAATGATATATTTGTGCATATTTTTGGTATCTTTAATAGAATTAACTTAATTTTCTTGCACTGCTCATTTAATCAATTTTCTTTTGCCTTCACACATTTCTCTCTTATTTCTTTATTTATCTTATCATACTCTTGTTTTGTCAATTTTACTCTGTTTTCTTTTGTCTATCCACTTTAAGATTTCTTCGGTCATCCATTGTTTCCCCTTAGCTTTTGGCTTCTCTCCGGTAATATGTCTATGCTTGTTTGATGAATGGAGTCTCTTAACATTTCCCATTGTTCATTTATACACTGTGTTTTAGCTATATATATTTTGCATAGTCACTCTGTATTGTTCTTCAATTTCTTTATCTGCTTTCAGAATATATTTATTAAGTCTCATGATCTTAACCACTTTTTCCTTTTTTCAGTCTTATTTATTTTTGTCCACATAGTGGTACATGATCACTGTTACAGTCAGCACCAATTTATAATACTTCTATATATTTGAGCAATCGATTATTGTTCGTAGAATACAGTATCCGCAATTCGAATTGCTTATTAATTATATGATTGCTAATAAGCAAATGTTCCGTGATGGCCGAATTCGAAATGTTATGACCTGTCGACTGCATATGGATTCTTGAAGAATGATTAACTCTTGTTTTCCACCCACAGCTGTATGTTATTATTAAGTGTCTTTCTGTTATATCTATATAAGTGGCTTGGCACTCATACTGGACAATGGTTCTTTCACAGATGCAGTAGGTATCGATGTGGTTTTACATCTGATCATTTGTTCAACAACAAAGAATGTGCGGTTAATAGCCTATGTAAGTCCATCTTGTATTCGTTTCATTACATCGTCTCCTCTAAAGGTGAGTTAAAGAAACACTTTAAGTTTGGGGACCGTTGATTCTGTTGGGATAGGTTTGGGTGGCTGGCAGTGACGCTTCATGAAACCGGTTGGATATCCATTAGACTTCAGAGTCTGGTGAAGGGTGTCTAGTTCTTCCTATAGTGTGTCGTCGGAGCAAATCTTCCTAGCTCTATAAATAGGGTCCGCACCAACCGACGTTTATATTGGAGGGGTGCAAAGCTATTGAAATTCTTGTATTGGTCCGTCCATGTTCCTTCCCGATAGTCTGCTCTTTGGAAGCACTTTAGAACAGCTGATTGAATGTAAAATTGAAGAAGCGTGGTTCCAACAAGATGGTGTAACATCACACACAGCTAAAGCATCACTGAATGTTTTTTTTAAAGACGTTTTCTCAAATCGCATAATATCACGTGGAATTTGGTCGGCTGGTTCTCAAGATCTATCCCCAATAAATTATTATCTATGGCGTTTCTTGAAAGGACATGTTTTCAAAAATCATGTACTAACAGTTGAGAACTTAAAAGAAGCAATCAGAATTACCATTCAAGAAATAACAACAGACATATTACAGAAGGTATTTGACAATATGAAGAGACGTGTATAGTCATGTCTTGAAGCCCGTGGTGGACATTTCCAACACCTGTTATAATAAATACTGCATTGCTACTTTCCAGCTTCCCCAAAACAGCATTAGACCATAACAGTGACTATTATAACTAACTTAATGAATTTTTGAGCACATTTTTTATGACATAATTTACTTCATTTTACAAATTTCCTCTACATACAAAGTGTAGGAGACTTTACAAACACTTATTATATATATATATATATATATATATATATATATATATATATATATATATATATATATATATATATATATATATATATATATATATATATATATATATATATATATATTAAGGGGCGTTCAGTTTGTGCCGCACTGCGCGTAATTGCGTACGTTGAACATGATCATGTCATAGTCATGTGATAAGTACTAACCAATGAATAAACGAGCACGTGCTTATCGACCCATGATGCATAGGTTCTGTTTCTGACCGTTGTGAAAATGGCCGGGTTGATCCAAAATCCGTCCAAAGAAGCTCAAAGGGCGGTGATTCAGTTTCTTTCATTTGAAGGATGTCGAACAGTGGACATTCATCGAAGAATGCAGGCAGCGCACGGTAACAAATGTGTGTCGAAGACAACAGTGACAGACTGGGCACGAATGTTTCGGAAAGGACGTCAGTTTACGACAAATCTTCGACGGCCGGGTCAAGCGCATATTGCTGCAACAGAAAAAATCCATTGCCAAAATTGATACAGCAGTACAGATGAACCGTTGTCGAAGCATGCGTTAGCTAGCGAAAGAATTTGATGTGTCAATTGGGACAATTCAAAAGGTCGTTAATAAGAAACTGCAATATCGGAAGGTGTGTTCACAGTGGGTACCACGGATGTTGACCGACCACAAAAAAGAGGAACGCGTGGAGTGGTGTTTGAACCACTTGCTGCGTTACAGAGTGGAGGGTGATGCATTTCTCTTCCGCATAGTGGCAGGCGATGAATTATGGTGTTATCACTTTAGGCCGAGGGGCAAAAGAGAAAGCATGCAATGGAAGCATGCTCGATCACAAAAAGCCAAAAAATTCAAGTTACAGGTTTCCGCCGGTAAGGTTATGCTCAGCGCATGTTTTGACCAAAAAGGACTATTGTTGGCCGACTTTAAAGAACCTTGTGTCAACATCAACTCTACCCACTACTTGCAAACACTAGACAAGCTGCAAAAAGCCATCAAGAATACACGGCCCGGTGTGATTTTGTTGCACGATAATGCTCGTCTGCATATCGCAAAGATTGTGCAGCAAGCATTAGCAAGGGAGAAGTGGGAAATTCTGCAACATCCAGCCTATAGTCCTGATTTGTCACCATGTGATTTTCATTTGTTCGGACCTCTAAAAAAAGCTTTCAAGGGGCAACGATTTCACACAGATGCAGACGCAATGAACGCGGTAAACACTTGGTTCAGTGAGCAACCACAATCTTTTTTTTTTTGCGGAAGGCATTCGCCGCCTACCTAAGCAATGGGATGCTTGTCTGAATGCCTACGGCGACTTCTTTTGACCAACCCATGGTACATAATTCATTCAAAATGAATGCTTTGGTTAATTCTACCACACCTGTTAATGTTTCTTTCATGCTTTTGTAATAAAACCATTGGAGCGGGTTTTAAATGAATGTCCCTTATATATATATATATATATATATATATATATATATATATATATATATATATATATCTGTGTGTGTGTGATTTGTTTGTTTGTTTTTTTTTTGTTTTTTTTTTAAAGCAACAAAGATGTGAGATGACTGTTGCGAATTCCTTGGACAGCCAAAGTAACTAACAACGACTGCCTGAAAGAGGCTAATGAAACTAAAACAATATATACACAGCAATAAGGAAGAGACAAATAGCTTTCTTTTGTAATGTGATGAGAAGAGAGGCATTGGATAACATCGAGACAACTGGGGAGATCGAGTGGAAGAGAGACAGAGGCAGACCAAGAGAAATGATGCTGGATGGATTAAACGGCGGCATAGAGGAATGTCATCAGCAGAGTGGATCCAGAAAATCAAAGATCAAGATGTGTGGAAAGTCATGTACGCCAACGCCAACCGGCATGGCACTTGATGATCGTATATATATATATATATATATATATATATATATATATATATATATATATATATATATATATATATATATATATATATATATATATATATATATAACCATCACGCATGCGTATATATGTCACACGGGTAATACGTTCTACACACTGGCGCAATATAAACGACGATGTACATCATATTTCAGCCAAGGTATCATTCATGTTGTCCCATAACATGATATATACCCATAACATGATATATACCCATAACATGATATATACCCATAACATGATATATACCCATAACATGATATATACCCATAACATGATATATACCCATAACATGATATATACCCATAACATGATATATACCCATAACATGATATATACCCATAACATGATATATACCTATGCAGCGCATTATGCCAAGCAAGAAAACGCCCAATATGTTATTTGTGGCCTCTGTGTTTACATTGGGAATACGTGGTTTTGAATTATGTGAATCATTGTTTCGAACAAACCCGACTTTAAATCTGCTGGGATCGTTTCCAACGTGAATGTTCAAAATATGGCGGAGCCCATCTTCATTTAGTATTAATAACGTGATTGAAAGAACGATACGATATTTCCACAAACTTCTACGATTTCAAGAGTTTTTGAATTGTTATTATTAAATAAGAGGATAATATACAAGTCAGTCGGTTTGTGTCTTTCCAATATACTAGCTTTTGTGGGATGAAACTATTCATTGTTCAATTGGAACATGTGCTGCTACTAATAATTCCCATCAATGATAATGTAAGATCCCATACTGTAACTAAGATTTTCACTTGTAATTATCTTTCACACCCATTATTATCCTTTCTACGCTAAAAAAAAAATCATATGTCATTTTGAGCTAAATCTGCCATGTAAAAGGGCTAAAAGCGACCTTTGTATTAACTAATATCATTTTTGTAGTGGCATTCCATGATCTATTGAAGTAGCTATACTGTCAATCATTATTTGAGCACACTATGCGCTTTTAACTCCTTGTATAATGATTGATTGTTATCGGAATCTACTTTAGCTTTAGAATTGTTGAGGCATAGTGATTAGTACTCTTACGTGTCAAGACGGTGGTGCGGGTTCAATCCCAAGCAGAGGTAGAACTGTTATTTTTATTTAGGCCATTAAAGCTCTGGGGTCGATTGAACCTCTTAAAAACTGTTATCGTATTATTTTCAGAATTCTCTGGAAATTGTCATGGAAGGAAAGGCAACGAGAAAAGGAAATGGTCACCAACATCATCGGTCAAGGCCTAACTTAATTGAAAGCCTAACACTCCACACCCCAATGGCAGTTATCATGTGCCCTGCCGACTGGCTTGGCAGATAACATCTCTTCACAGATATCGGTCTTTAGTATTCAGGTTCAAGTCTGCTGATGATATTTCTCCATGTCCATCCAGCACCATTTCACTGGGTCTGCCTTTGCATCATTTGCCACTGATCTTTCCGTCTGTAAAAGTATGGAGCTAGCAACGTGTGCCGATTACGTCCCAAAGCGAATAAAACGGTTGTTTTATTTCTTATTTTACTGATAAAACATAAACTACCAATTAACCTGTCATTTAACCACAGCCAAGATATTTGGTGCTCTAAGAATTACTTTTCTCTTTTGTAAGCAACATTCACGTCATTTGGTGATATTCTTCCTCTTTATGTAACTACATTCATGTTATTTGGTGATCTAAGTACTACTTTCCTCTTTATTTAACTACATTCACGTCATTTGGTGATCTAAGTACTACTTTCCTCTTTATATAACTACATTCACGTCATTTAGTCATCTAAGTACTACTTTCCTCTTTATTTAACTACATTCACGTCACTTAGTCATCTAAGTACTACTTTCCTCTTTATTTAACTACAATCACGTCATTTGGTGATCTAAGTACTACTTTCCTCTTTATTTAACTACATTCACGTCATTTGGTGATCTAAGTACTACTTTCCTCTTTATTTAACTACATTCACGTCACTTAGTCATCTAAGTACTACTTTCCTCTTTATTTAACTACAATCACGTCATTTGGTGATCTAAGTACTACTTTCCTCTTTATTTAACTACATTCACGTCATTTGGTGATCTAAGTACTACTTTCCTCTTTATTTAACTACATTCACGTCATTTGGTGATCTAAGTACTACTTTCCTCTTTATTTAACTACATTCACGTCATTTGGTGATATTCTTCCTCTTTATTTAACTACATTCATGTTATTTGGTGATCTAAGTACTACTTTCTTCATTATTTAACTACATTCACGTCATTTGGTGATCTAAGTACTACTTTCCTCTTTATTTAACTACATTCACGTCATTTAGTGATCTAAGTACTACTTTCCTCTTTATTTAACTACATTCACGTCACTTAGTCATCTAAGTACTACTTTCCTCTTTATTTAACTACATTCACGTCATTTGATGATCTAAGTACTACTTTCCTCTTTATTTAACTACATTCACGTCATTTGGTGATCTAAGTACTACTTTCCTCTTTATTTAACTACATTCACGTCATTTAGTCATCTAAGTACTACTTTCCTCTTTATTTAACTACATTCATATCAGTTGGTGATCTAAGTACTACTTTCCTCTTTATTTAACTACATTCACGTCATTTGATGATCTAAGTACTACTTTCCTCTTTATTTAACTACAATCACGTCATTTGGTGATCTAAGTACTACTTTCCTCTTTATTTAACTACAATCACGTCATTTGGTGATCTAAGTACTACTTTCCTCTTTATTTAACTACATTCACGTCATTTGGTGATCTAAGTACTACTTTCCTCTTTATTTAACTACATTCACGTCATTTAGTCATCTAAGTACTACTTTCCTCTTTATTTAACTACATTCACGTCATCTAGTGATCTAAGTACTACTTTCCTCTTTAACTACATTCACGTCATTTAGTCATCTAAGTACTACTTTCCTCTTTATTTAACTACATTCACGTCATTTTGTGATCTAAGTACTACTTTCCTCTTTATTTAACTACATTCACGTCATTTGGTGATCTAAGTACTATTTTCCTCTTTATTTAACTACACTCACGTCATTTTGGTGATCTAAGTACTACTTTCCTCTTTATTTAACTACATTCACGTCATTTGGTGATCTAAGTACTACTTTCCTCTTTATTTAACTACATTCACGTCATTTGGTGATCTAAGTACTACTGTCCTGTTATTTTCCCGAGAGGAGGTTGGAATCAACAAGCACATCTTTAAACTTATTATCTGTTGGGATTATTGACTGACTTTGGTCTACACTCCTCTCTTCTGTCTTCCCTTCCATATATCTATTTCTTTCCCTCTCTCTGTTATTCTCTCAACACATACTCAGACAACAGTTCCTTTCAACAATAAATAAAAGATTTATTAATAAAAACTATGTCTGGTGTATGTATGGATATTGTCTATGTAGTTGGTATGTTCTTCTAGTGTGGCTGCCAGATAAGATGTTGATAGATAGTCTCCGTGTCTTCTCTCGTCTCTTCTCTCGGCTAAAGTACAGGACGGTACATAGATACAACAGAACGGTCTCACCCTGAATGCTCCGTCTGCTTGAGTCTGTAGATATATCCGTTTTGTTTTTGTAATGAAAAATGTTCACCACTGTATCAATGTACTTAAACCGATCACTATATGCTGTCAGCTTAAACTGAATGTTCGTTATTATCTTATATCTTTCTTAATTCCATCCTGGAAAACACGTCGAGTTTCTAGTATTCTCTATTTTTGTCCGGTAAAAGTTCTACACTGGATAGTTCTTAATTGGTATAGGCACTTTGTATGCACCTTGCAACTCTTTGATACTGAGTCCTTTGGGTTTTTTCTATTAGTTTAAATGATCTCTATTTTCCGTTCTCTGTCCTCCTTACTTCTTACGATGACAATTCTTTTCTTTTCTTTCTTATGCACAAGTGTCGTGCTTTATTACTTTAAAGTGCTTTCTTGTGGGTTATCAACACTGAGTGATCTTGACCACAGCCATCTGTGTTATCTCTTAGTTGATAAGTCCCGCACTGGTATGGAAACCTGTGTGATATACATTTAATAATGAGATCTGTGTCTGCTTCCTCTTCTCTCCTATGTGAGTGTCTTTTCCTCCAGCCGAAATGAAAAGGCTTCCGAAAAAACCCACTCTGACATAGGATAGAAGATTCACCTAACGTCTATACTATTCCTACTAATAGAAAGCAATGTTAAATGCACTTCACTCACATCTATATTCCTATGCTAAACTATACTCTAATATATTAATACCTTATAAACATCCTTTACTGAATTGGGAGTACTAATGCACCATAAATACACAAACGTTCTTCTGAACGCAGCACATCCCTTTTCATAATCCTTCTCTCCCGAAACCTAAGAAACACACTCTCCCTCACAAAGACGTAGCCACTCTTTATAGGTCATCTTTGCCGCATAGTCCTTGACATTGCTGGACACCTCACCTCCAGACTTCATTATCATCGTTAGTGGAAAATTACAGCTCTGAACCGTTTCACTATCCATACCGCAATATGCTGTCCAATAATACTCTCTGCTTTTGTCGCAAACCAATTTTTCCACTCGACAGTTTACCTGTGCGGTTAGCGGCCCCCTTTCCTGTCTTGACCTATAAACACATGCGCCTGGTCACTCCTTTGTTTGTTACTCTTACTGCTTCGTTTGTTAACCCTTCTTCTACCTGGTTAGTCGGTGTATACAGTCGTCTATCTGGGAATCATTAACTCTCAGTATTCCACGACATAGGCCCCCTCTTAAGAGATTAGACCGCGTCGAATCTTTCTCACTGTAGGTTTGATTCCCATGATCCACAACCCTAGTCTTCTTCCTCCGGAGCTGGATGTCTGGATAATAAATCTGCTCCTACATTTTTCTTACCATAGTATTCCACTGTGAAGTCCAGTTGCCGCAACAACTTCCATCACATCCATCGTGCGTTGAGCTTCTGCTAAGTATCTATGACCATCACGTGCTGATGATATGATTGGATCCTCACATGGCTCATCTCATTATCCAGTAGGCGCTCTAATTGACACCCTACTATACTACTCACGACTGAAACTAGTGTTGGCTCCTCGCTCCTGTACGTCCGGTCGACCTACTTTCGACTTGCGTCAGCGACGGCTCACAATACAGACGGATTGTCCCATCCTGATTGTAACACTGCTTCCATGTCCTCTTGGTTTCCCCCGGCTTTGCCTCTGGGGATGTTCCACCTCGTCCTCGATGGACCGAGTCGTCTTTCCCAAATCTCCTGGACTTTTGCTTCCAGGACCATCTTGGGCGATATTGTATCTGGTCAGCCAATCTTCGGTTGGAGTCCTGGGTAATTCTCGCTTTTCCCGACGCTACCCACCCCTTCTGAACTTGGTTACCGGTGAAACTTTCACTCTTGTCCTTTCCCTGACTTGTGATTTCCCTCCTCCTGTCGTTGGGTAAATCTGACCTATCACGTACTGTCCCATAGGCCCTCCTATGTTGTACTGGCGATCTCTGGTCTTCGTCTGGACTGGTAACCTTTGTCCCCATGGCTGCCATCACCATAAAGTGCGAAGCTTTGCTCCCGGATCTCTCTTCATATTTCCTAATGAGATGTCTAGGGAGATTTTTCTTCTCTTCCCCGATCCGTATTTTGTAGATGTTCTTGGACACCACCTTTTCCACAGGATAAGGTCCTTTCCATCCTACTTGGAGTATATTGGTCTCTGCTGGACTCCACACTTCCACTTTGTCTTCCACTTTAAGAGCTAGTTTCCTCTTAATTCGCTTGTTGGGTGGTGTTTTCTGGCACTCCGAACAAGACTTCACCCACCGGCGTACATCTCCGGTCATTCCTGGCCAGCAATAATGGCCGGAAATTTGCTGCAAGGTCTCTCTGACACCCATATGTCGATTCTCGCCTATGATGTGTCCACTCTGAAGAATGTGAGGACGGTGGGTCTCTGGAACCACCCACTGCTCGTGCAGGTTATCTCCCCTCCCAGCTCTCCGATAGAGTAGTTGATTCTTCAGAAAGTACTGTCCCCGTTCTGGTGGCTCAGCACTTCTTTGCAGCTTCCTGTAGCAAGGATGCAACGTAGTATCCTGCCTCTGGGCAGTATGCAATTCTCCTCTCCCTGAGTTGTCGCATAGTGTCTCTGCCTCTTTTTCCTTCCCTTGAGATCCACTGACTACTGTTCCCTTTTGGGCTGGCTGTTTGGGCATCCCCAAAAAGACATATTTCGTGCCAATAATCATGGGAAATAAGGAGTCAGATAATACAGCAGCTGGAATAATGCCCGTGACGTACCTGGATTTAATCTCCACCTTGGCGATTGGCAGCGTCATAGTAACAGCACTCCTCATTGCCGGCTGTATTTCTATGGTCTCCCCTGTAAGTTGGTCTGGGCTTACCAAGCTGGCGTCCACCACCGCTTCCCCATCCAAACTGGTATCGTAGAGACAAGCAACCTGCTGGCCATTGACTTCAATAAGTTCAACCACAGGTGGTCTCTCTTGGTCCTGAGTGTCTTTCATCTCCTTGACCGTTTCCTTGCCTTCCTCTTTTGATTCCTCGAGGTTGGTTATGCAATTGGCGTGTTTTGCCTTGCATCCGCAGTCCACAGTATTATGTGTTATCGACTGGCAGTGAGTGCACCCTGTTCCCTTCCTAGGTTTCCGTGTGTCCTTTTTGTTCCTTTCTCCTTCGCCGACCTCAGCCTTGTCTGTGATCACCGATGTAGGAATCACTTTGCATGCTGCGAAGTAAGAACTTTTAGGTTTCGATCTGCAGTCTTTGGTGTTGTGAGAAGCCGCCTTGCAAAATGAACACCACTTCTCAGACCACTGTCGTTTCGCTTGAGAATTCGAGGTGCTCTGGTTTCCTACCTTCACCTTCTCTGAACTCTCCTCTGTGTGCTTTATATAAGGTTCCCCTTTTTCTCCTTCCCAGTTTTTAGGTTTCTTTTTCTCTGGTTTCTCCTGACCTTTGGTTTGTGTACTTAGTTCCTCAGTTTCACCATGTACTTCCACGAATCGTTCCGCCAGCTTATTCACAACATCAATCCGTTCCGCCCCTTGTTCTCCCAAGAAGGTTCTGAGAGGTTTCGACATTTGCTTTCGCATCTGGTCTACCACCATCATCTCTTCGAGACTCTCATAATCCCTCTTGAATTCTGCCAAGTCCATCCATTTCTGGAGATAGGATTTCAGCCTCAGACTGTAGGCGGCGAATAGTTCTCCCGGCTCTCGTCTGGACGATCTAAACTTCTTCCTATACGTTTGTGCTGTGATGTCAAAATGTTTCATCAAAGCGGCTTTTAATTCCTGGTAATTATTTTCCTGTCCTGGTGGTAAGCGTGTGTACACCTCAAATCCCGACCCTATTAATCCCTGGGATAATTTAAGAGCCCACCTGCTCCTATCCAGCCCCATAGCGACTGACATTGCTTCGAAACGAGATGCGTACTGGTCAAAGCGTTCCTTAGACTGATCGTAGACAGCTAAGGGAAACTTCATGGCATAGTAACCATGTCCACCCATGTAGGTTGCACCAGGTGAAGATGAACTTCCTTCTGCTGCATCTATTTCACCCTTAGTTTGTGTCTTGAGTTCTAACTTTTTCAAACGGTATTCATGTTCCATTTCTTGTCTCCTGGCAGTCTGTTCCATTTCCAGTTTCTTGGTCTCCTGGTCCATTTTCTTGGCCTCTTGTTCAATGTCCAGTCGCTTGGTCTCCTGGTCCATTTTCTTGGCCTCTTGTTCCATTTCCTGTATGTAATCAGTTAAGTCTGAACCAGCCAACCCAATTTCCTCTCCGTTTGCCCTCAGTTCGGCTGTAGTTAGTTTGGGAGTGGCCATAGTTAAAGCAAGTAAGTCAGCACGTTGAGTAAAGACACCTCAAGGCAGTAAAGAGTACTCACTATAAACCGATAATCTACCTAGAACCTATATCATTTATCTATGTCTATTAAATATTATTAATCTACAACACCACACAGTACATCACAACCACTCTCTCATCCACAAGAGGAGATATAGGATAAAGACTTATGTAGACGTGTGACCGTGTGACTAGGTATGTAATGTGTCTTACCACCTATCCACATTCACTCTGTCTGGAACTTTCTCACTGTAAAGTCACCAGCATTAATGAAATGTTTCTACCATAAATGTAATGGCACCATATATCCAATGGACGTCCTTCCATTAAAAGTCATAAATATATACTTATATTTATTCCAATCAGTATGTCCCAACATGTAGGTACTCCGCTATGCCTGTGCCAATATGCAAGTACCCCTTTATTCATATGCCATGTTATGCCTTCCGGTCATATGGGTATTCTGTATGTACGTATCCCGCTCGCTCCACCAATTATGTCCTGTTATTTTCCCGAGAGGAGGTTGGAATCAACAAGCACATCTTTAAACTTATTATCTGTTGGGATTATTGACTGACTTTGGTCTACACTCCTCTCTTCTGTCTTCCCTTCCATATATCTATTTCTTTCCCTCTCTCTGTTATTCTCTCAACACATACTCAGACAACAGTTCCTTTCAACAATAAATAAAAGATTTATTAATAAAAACTATGTCTGGTGTATGTATGGATATTGTCTATGTAGTTGGTATGTTCTTCTAGTGTGGCTGCCAGATAAGATGTTGATAGATAGTCTCCGTGTCTTCTCTCGTCTCTTCTCTCGGCTAAAGTACAGGACGGTACATAGATACAACAGAACGGTCTCACCCTGAATGCTCCGTCTGCTTGAGTCTGTAGATATATCCGTTTTGTTTTTGTAATGAAAAATGTTCACCACTGTATCAATGTATTTAAACCGATCCTATATGCTGTCAGCTTAAACTGAATGTTCTTTATTATCTTATATCTTTCTTAATTCCATCCTGGAAAACACGTCGAGTTTCTAGTATTCTCTATTTTTGTCCGGTAAAAGTTCTACACTGGATAGTTCTTAATTGGTATAGGCACTTTGTATGCACCTTGCAACTCTTTGATACTGAGTCCTTTGGGTTTTTTCTATTAGTTTAAATGATCTCTATTTTCCGTTCTCTGTCCTCCTTACTTCTTACGATGACAATTCTTTTCTTTCCTTTCTTATGCACAAGTGTCGTGCTTTATTACTTTAAAGTGCTTTCTTGTGGGTTATCAACACTGAGTGATCTTGACCACAGCCATCTGTGTTATCTCTTAGTTGATAAGTCCCGCACTGGTATGGAAACCTGTGTGATATACATTTAATAATGAGATCTGTGTCTGCTTCCTCTTCTCTCCTATGTGAGTGTTTTTTCCTCCAGCCGAAATGAAAAGGCTTCCGAAAAAACCCACTCTGACATAGGAAAGAAGATTCACCTAACGTCTATACTATTCCTACTAATAGAAAGCAATGTTAAATTCACTTCACTCACATCTATATTCCTATGCTAAACTATACTCTAATATACCTTATAAACATCCTTTACTGAATTGGGAGTACTAATGCACCATAAATACACAAACGTTCTTCTGAACGCAGCACATCCCTTTTCATAATCCTTCTCTCCCGAAACCTAAGAAACACACTCTCCCTCACAAAGACGTAGCCACTCTTTATAGGTCATCTGTGCCGCATAGTCCTTGACATTGCTGGACACCTCACATCCAAACTTCATTATCATCGTTAGTGGAAAATTACAGCTCTGAACCGTTTCACATCCATACCGCAATATGCTGTCCAATAATACTCTCTGCTTTTGTCGCAAACCAATTTTTCCACTCGACAGTTTACCTGTGCGGTTAGCGGCCCCCTTTCCTGTCTTGACCTATAAACACATGCGCCTGGTCACTCCTTTGTTTGTTACTCTTACTGCTTCGTTTGTTAACCCTTCTTCTACCTGGTTAGTCGGTGTATACAGTCGTCTATCTGGGAATCATTAACTCTCAGTATTCCACGACAACTACTTTCCTCTTTATTTAACTACATTCACGTCATTTGGTGATCTAAGTACTACTTTTCTCTTTATTTAACTACATTCACGTCACTTGGTGATCTAAGTACTACTTTCCTCTTTATTTAACTACAGTCACGTCATTTGGTGATCTAAGTACTACATTCTTCTTTATTTAACTACATTCACGTAATTTGGTCATCTAAGTACTACTTTCCTCTTTATTTAACTACATTCACGTCATTTGGTGATCTAAGTACTACTTTCCTCGTTATTTAACTACATTCACGTCATTTGGTGATCTAAGTACTACTTTCCTCTTTATTTAACTACATTCACGTCATTTAGTGATCTAAGTACTACTTTCCTCTTTATTTAACTACATTCACGTCATTTAGTCATCTAAGTACTACTTTCCTCTTTATTTAACTACATTCACGTCATTTGGTGATCTAAGTACTACTTTCCTCTTTATTTAACTACATTCACGTCAGTTGGTGATCTAAGGACTACTTTCCTCTTTATTTAACTACATTCACGTCATTTGGTGATCTAAGTACTACTTTCCTCTTTATTTAACTACATTCACGTCATTTGATGATCTAAGTACTACTTTCCTCTTTATTTAACTACATTCACGTCATTTGGTGATCTAAGTACTACTTTCCTCTTTATTTAACTACATTCACGTCATTTGGTGATCTAAGTACTACTATCCTCTTTATTTAACTACATTCACGTCATTTGGTGATCTAAGTACTACTTTCCTCTTTATTTAACTACATTCACGTCATTTGGTGATCTAAGTACTACTTTCCTCTTTATTTAACTACATTCACGTCATTTAGTGATCTAAGTACTACTTTCCTCTTTATTTAACTACATTCACGTCATTTAGTGATCTAAGTACTACTTTCCTCTTTATTTAACTACATTCACGTCATTTGATGATCTAAGTACTACTTTCCTCTTTATTTAACTACATTCATGTCATTTGGTGATCTAAGTACTACTTTCCTCTTTATTTAACTACATTCACGTCATTTGGTGATCTAAGTACTACTTTCCTCTTTATTTAACTACATTCACGTCATTTAGTCATCTAGAATTACGTTTTTTAAAGTGACATTCATCTTATGTACTGTGATCTACAGCCAGAGTTGTGTGAGAAAATGTGCGTCTAGAAGACAATTATAAACTTGAAAGCACATTTCTGACATTTCTTATTCGCTACAGTATTTATTGCGCCTGTTACACTCAAACTTTACTCAAAATATGCCATATACCATTTCTTAATGTAAATCATTTCATCATTATAACTTTTACAACATCCATACTGCTGAATATGCTTTCAACTTCAGCATTACAGTGAGCCAAAATGAAAAAAAGTAAAATGTTTAAATACTGAAGAAGAACTACGAAAAGTAATGTACCACATCGTTGTTTCCATGAGCTGTTAATTCAAAAAGCATGAAATGTATACACAATATACATTGATATTGTATTATTTTACATACTCCCCATCAACGGCCGACTTCCTGGCCTAGAGGTTAGCGACTTTTCTCCGTAATCTCGTATACTCTCGTGGTTCGAATCGCGTCGGTAACTTACGGGGTATGTGAGCCGGCCGCTCAGAAAGCAACGGCAAACTACTGAGCGCAATCTTGCCAAGAAATCAACAATCAGCTGAAAGATGCTGATGTTGACAGCAACGTCCTGTAAAGGATATGCAAACAATTTTTTTCCCCATCAACGTGTATAGCTTTATGCCAGCGCGAAATAAATGTATGTATTTCTTGCCCATGCCAGAATTTGTCTTGATCATGTAACCATTTCTTTGCTGTATAAATCACTCATTCATCATCTTCAAATCTTGTCCCGCGGGGTGCATCTTTAAGTGAACCATATAGATGACAATCAGAGGGTGCCAAATCGGGACTATAGGGTGTATGGGGTAGTACAGTACAACACAAATTGGTGATTGCTTCCCGTGACTTATGTCAGGACGCGCATTGTCGTGAAGGAGAAGCAGGTCTGTTGGATTCTTGAGCGGCCGAACTCTGCGAAAACGTTGATTAAGTTTTTCCAATGTCTTAATATAAATTTGCGAATTGATTGTAACTCCTCTTGGCATAACATCCACGAGAATCACACCTTCAATGTTAGTTAGTTACTTACTTACTTACATTGGCACCTTACCGTCTTGATAGACGATAGTTTGTGCATTAAAAAGGCATAACTTTTACCTATGACGGTAGCGAATGTGACTAATAAGGCCAATTAGCGCTGTAAATGCTCGTTCACAGTGGGTGCATGTGAACACGTAGTCATTTCCACCAACATGCACCATCTTACGTCTTACACGCTTGGTGTGTGACTTGTCATTAATAATTTTCTCCTTTCTCTTTATTCCATTTCTGATAGTTGCCCTCCCTGCAACCCGTTCATCGGCGACTTGCTCCCAATGTGCATTATCAATGCCTGTATCAATCATGTCCCGCTTACACACATCTTTGTATCGTAGTGGAGGCCAATCCTGAGATCTCCTACCCTTCTATAATTCACCATAAAAGATGTCCTTTGGTATTCTACCATCATCCATCCTCCTAAGATGTCCTATCCATCTAAGTCTACCAAGACTGAGCATGGAACACATCGTTACACAACCTGATCTTTCCAATACTTCAGTATTTGTGATTTTGTCTTGCCACTTAATACCAAGTATTCTTCGCAGACACCGCATATGAAAGCTGTTTAAACGTTTATCTTGGTGTGAGTAAGTTGTCCAGGTTTCACTGCCATAAAGAAGAGTACTAAGGACACAGGCTTGGTAGACAAGGATTTTTGTTTTGGCAGTAAGCTTCCTGTTCTACCAGACTCGTTTTCTTAACCTGTTCATTATCGTTGCTGCCTTACCAATCCGGATGTTGATTTCCTGATCTAGGAATAATTTGCTATTTACCACTGATCCTAGATATGTAAAATGGTCTACCATATCTAGTTCGGCGTCGTCAATAAAGATTGATGGTACCCCATGTGCACCTTGTGACATAATGTATCTTCTTTTTGCTAATTGTTAAACCAAATTCAGAACAAGCATTGGAGAATGCAGGTAGTAGACATTGCAATTCTTCCTCAGAGTCGGTCGTAACTGCAGCATCATCTGCAAAAAGCAACTCTCTGATCAGTACACTCCTAATTTTGGTCTTAGCCTTCAATCTCTGAGCATTGTAGAGGCCGCCATCTGAGCGTGAGTGAATGTATATACCACCATCCTGATCACGAAAGGCATATTTCAGTAGAAGTGAAAAGTATATTCCAAAGAGGGTGGGAGCTAGTACATAACCTTGCTTAACTCCATTCTTGATTTCAAACTCTTCAGAAGTTGCACCATCGAACTTTATTATACCCTTCATGCCTGTGTGGAACGATTAGTTAGTTAGTTAGCTATTTAGTTAGTTAGCTATTTAGTTAGTTAGTTAGTTAGTTAGTTAGTTAGTTAGTTAGTTAGTTAGTTAGTTAGTTAGTCGTGGTTCCAACTTCACAACAAAGGGTCGCCACATAATGCTCTGTTCCTGTGCCAGTGAATAGCATACAACATGCTGCTCACTGCCCCGTGTGAAAATTGGAACAGACAGGAGTCTTGAAAAACTAACAGCTCACATAAGTATACTATTCATACGGCTGCTGCCAGAATACCAACTCAAAAGTCCGTCACGAAAAATACACTTCATCGTCGATGGAAGCGGCAATCACTAGAAAATCAGCAGATAACACTAACTGCGTCCGTAGCCACTTCACCACAGAGCCGGCTGTTATGGCAAACAGTGAATTAATTGTTGGGAATTTCTCATACAAAACCGACGTCACATCACTCGTAACCTGCCATATGTGCTCAGGCTCTCTCGGAAGATGTCGAAGAGTATGGATATTTATATTACCACTAACTAGTTAGTTACGCCTGCATCAGCTCCGTCGTCTGCCCCATTCATTCATGCTAGTCCAAAATTTGATGCCTGATAGCATCAGTTCTAGTCGAAGGTGTTTTCTCATTAAAATTGTTATTATTTATAGACAGTACCATATCTCTTTTGCTCAAGCAGTGTCTAAACTGAAGGCCAGGCACAAGTTCTTTAATTTCCACGTACACCGGCATAAATATACAGTATAGCCACTTCAGCTCTAGCAGGTCTAATGATGTGTATGTCAATAATTCATGACACAAATATGTAGCTGAACCTGGCGCATTGAATGGACTCTACACAAATCATCTCAAAGCTACAGTTATGTGGGTGTCGTGTTTGAATACACTGCTGTGTGTTGGGATAGATGTGCCCATCCATCTGGCTATGAAGACATCCTAATTTCTCACCTCGGCCCACGAATCCTTAACACTACTGCATCATTCTCCTTCCATCTCTCCTATCCCATTACCATCCATCCATCATGTGCCAAGCCGGTAAGCGTGGACGGTCATGATTCGCCATTTCACTCGATCACCAGAGTCGTGGATCAGTTTAGTGTTATTCTCTCGACCATGCCACGTGATCAAGCCATCCAAGTATTTCCTTCTCTGTCTTCCCCTTATTCTCTTCCCCTAGATCTTGCCAGTTGTCACCAAGTTCTCCAATTTATTTCTTCTCATAACATGTCCAAATAATTTCGACTGTCTCCGTCTAATTTCTCTAATCAGTTTACTATTTTCATTTGTTTCTTGTAGAGACTTGGTCGCTGGTTTTTCTGTCCATGGTATTCTTTGCATTCTCCTCAGAAACCACATTTCAACAGTCATCAGACATTTTTTTTCGGCTTGACTGCTCATTGTCCGCGCTTCACATCCATACAAAAGTAGAGGCTCTATGTAGCACCTCGACACTCCTTTTCTTGCAGCAACTGACATCATTTTATTGGTCAGTATGTTTTTCATCTTGCAAAAGGCAACCTTCGATATGGCGATTCTTCTTCTAATCTCTACAAGCCATCTCCCATCAGCTGTTATTACTGTTCCGAGATAATTTTACTGATTCACGTGTTTAAGAATAATTCCATTTACCTGTATATTACATTGTAGTATTTCGTTCTTCCTAGTGACGACCATAACCTGTGTTTTCTTACAATTTAATTCCAACCCTGGTTGTTCACTGTGTACACCAACGGCATCTACTAAATGTTGCAGGTCCTGCTCATTGTCTGCAATCAATACTATAGCATCTGCTTATCTAATGCTTTTGATGTGTCTCTCTCCAATGATGATTCCTATCATATCTTGTACATTTCTGAAAATATGGTCATTATACAGGGAAAGCAGATCTGGAGACATTACGCATCCCTGTCTCACACCTCTCGTAATAGGCTGATATTGACCTTCTTCATTATCAATTATGATGGCAGCTTGTTGTTTCCAATATATGCTTTTACAAGTCTAAGGACTTTCCCATCAATTTTTAGCTCTGGAAGCATCTCTATCATGTTGACATAACTTAATCTATCGAAAGCCTTTGTGTAGTCAATAAAGCAAAGATGTATATATTTATTTACTTCTAGAGAACGTTCAGTTACTGTTCTTAGCATGTACACAGCATTTACTGTACCTTTACCTTCTAGAAACCCACATTGTTCTTCTCCTATTTCGGGTTGTATTTTCTTCCTAACTCTTTGCATGATAATTCTTAGCAACATCTTCGTGATACGGCTCAATATACTTATTGTTCACATTTCAAGCCTCCTGATTTCTTTGGGATTGCAATAAATACAGTATTACATAATTCATGAGGTATATTTCCAGTATCATATATTGTATTTAGGAGTCTGGTAACTTTTTCTATTTCGTTTTCTTCTAAAGCATTAATCATTTCTGTTGTGATGTTGTCTGAACCGGGGGTCTTGCCAGTTTTCATATGGTTAGGAACATTCTGACCCTCCATCTTCAAAATTGATGGTCCTTTATTATTATTTCGAATATCATACTGTTCTTCTATGTTATCATCGTGAAGGTTGTTCATATAATCTAACCATACACGTAAAATCTGATCCTTTTATATTATGATTTTTCCATCTTTTGTTTTTAGGCAGCATGCTTATCTACAGGTTCTTTTATTAGTAATTTCCTGAATTCTTTCGCGCATTAATTTGGTGTTTTTACTGTTGTGTTGTTTTTCAATTTCTATGCAATTTTGTCAAGCCTTGCCTCTTTTGCATCCTTACATAATGTTCTGACTATTCTGTGAATTTCTTCACATTTGGCAGGATTAATTTTGGTGTGTCATCTTGTTTACATTAGTTGTAAAATTTCTTCAATAATCCATTTCTTACGACCCACTTTCTTTCATTTTGGAATAGTTGTTTCTGCAGCCAAACTGATTGAATTCTTCAAGATTTCCAATTGATCATCGGCATCTTGAAATAGGATCTCTAGATCAGACATTATATCAAATCTGTTCTTTACTTCTATGTTACAATTGTCTTGTATTACCTTGTCATTTTTCAATGTACACAGATCATATTTACTGCTTCCTGGTGAATATTTGACTTTCTTTAACTTTACCTTCAATGTTCCTGTAATCAATCTGTGATCACTATAACAGTCAGCATTGGAAACTGTTTTTTTTTTTCAATCTGTTTTCTAATTCTGCTATCAGGACTCCTCCATGTCCATATTCTTCTAGGATGTTGTTTAAACCATGTGTTTCCTATAATCATTTCTTGCTCTTTTGCCGATTCTACAGGTATGTATCCTCTTTAGTTTCGCTCTCAAAAACCATGGTTGCCTACTGTGCATCCATCGCCTTGATTTCCCACTTTTGCATAATGTCACCCATTATGATATTTATTTCTAAATTTTTACATTTCTTCAAAGCAGACTTTGTGTCATTATGAAATTCCTCTATACTATCTTCACTGCATTGTCCTGATGGGGCATATATTTGAACGACGTTTATGTGAAAAGGTCTGCCGATACTTTACCAATAGAGCCGTGTCTGACACGGCCAAATATCCTTGAACAGATTTTGATGTTTGCCGATTCAAAATAATTGCTACGCCTCTTTGCAGTTCTTCTCCTCAGAATAAATAATATTACAATCTTCCCTGTCATTATCCCTGGCCCTTGCCATCTCGTCTTGCACATTCCTATTAAAGTAATCTTCTCTCCTTCCATTTCTTGTTTGATGTTATTTAATTTTCCGTCGTCGCTTAACGTTTGAACATTACACCAATCCCTATATTTGAGGCCAAGTGTAGACTTCATATTAAACGCTGTCTCCGTTGAGACAACATTCATCCCAAAATTGCTAAATTGACAGCTCTTTCGTAGTAATCTCTAAAACTTGACCAATTTGCTTGGTTTTCTATCCTGAGATCATTGGCCGGCGTTTACAAAAAATATAAACAGTAACATTTGCACTTTTTTTGTTACTTCCGTGAGGAGATAAAATGAAAGTGGGTCTATTTTATTGCACCGAGGTCTGGTGATCTGGCTGTCTCTCTCCGCAGAGCTGCTAACTGCCTGCCAAAAGCATCACAGCTGCGGAGACAGCTCCATAGGGTTTTCCGAGAAAACTACAATCGAAAACCGAAAGAAGGAAATTACAACCTTTTTAGCATGAGGCAGACAACATAACCACTCCTCCACAAAGACGGTTCCTGTCCTGGTTACTTCCACAGCTAACCTCTGTGATAAATACAATATGTGTATGTGAACGTGTATGTATGTCGTGATCTCTCGGCTGTTCTGACACATACAAAACATGCATACATAGACATGCTCACCATGCCAGATATGATGTCTAGTCTCAGTTTTCTAGTCTTCAAGATGGATGATGTCTCCTTTGCTAATCAGCATTTGTCGTTTTGCATAGGAGTGAGATTGGTCTAACACTTCATTTGAAGGTCAAATGCATTGCCTTGGTTGCTCCGTATCCAAGTTTATTTGTTGTATAATGCTATCTATCCGTCGTGTACCTGGTCTTCCTCATTTCTGGTAGCATGCTTTTGTCAGTAGCTGCTCAGATTTCTATCCCATAAGATGCCAAAACCATTTTATTGTTGTTTCTAGATAAACTGGATGCACGATGTTGTGTTTATCACATTCTTGTCGATAACTTGTCTTTCTGTCCCCGCTGCAGAAAATATGCTTCTCAGCGACTAGTCTCCTGTTATCTGCGTTTTGTCAATCGTCAATGTGTTATACCGCTTGCGGCTTGTCATTTGTGTTATGCCTAATCTGTATCCATGACCAGCTCCGTGGCGAAGGTGTCACGGACGCAGTTCGTAATCCCGCATACCTGAGTTCGAAACAGCTGCGGGCGAGTTGGCAGCAGACCGTCTTGCGTTGTGTTTTATGAAATGGTATGGGTGCCGTTCGTTCAGAAAGCAATGGCAAACTACTAAACGTAAACTTGCCAAGAGATCACAACAGCAACAAATGCTGGTGTTGACTGCGACGTCCTGTGAAGGATATGTTATGCATATTTCTTTTTCCATCTCAGAAGTTGAGGCTCACGATTGTTTTAATATTTGTCTTTGTGTGTATGCTTTGTTGTATTGTTAGAGTTGCACAGCTCCTGAAAATATTCTGTCCATCTCCCTTGCTGTCATCCCCGCTGTGTTTATGCCTTTGATTTCTGTTATGAATGATTATAGCAGGGTTGTAACTCTCGTCTTACACTCTAGTTGCTTTCACACTTTTTCAAACGTCTCTTGCCTTTTCTCCATACACATATAGTTTGTTGTTCTCCTTTATGGACCAAGAGCTAGATTTTGTTTGCTAGATCGCACGTTTTCCATTTTTCTTCTGGCTAATCGGTATTGAATGTACCCATTTTGATTTTTGGATTTCAACAATATTTTTTAAAGTTAATTTTTCATTTGCGTGACTTTGTTTATATGATGTTTACTTGACATGGTGTCGGGAACATTAAATGGATACGCGTATTTAAAAAAAAATACACACTTGCACCCGGTCACTGCACATTATTAAAAATATAATAACGTTCTTATTTTCAATGTTACTTCTTGACAAAAATTGTTATAACCGAAACATCGGACATGTGTGCCGTGTTTTAATGTATTTCTTATTAGTTTTGTTGGGCGCTGGTGTATAATTTGCATTCATTACCCCAACAATCTCAAACTTGGACTTAATCCAAATCACACTTTCGCAAAGTCAACACCTGCGAGATGAGATGCCTGAGGAGAGCTGCCAACTTAACAATCCGAGACCGAGTAAGAAATGCTGTTATCAGACAGACAGTGGGATCAACACATTGTGCCACATTTATTGAAAGACAGAAGATCAAGTGGTTTGGCCATGTCGTTAGAATGCAACATCAACAACTACTATCACTGGCCTTACATCAAAGATCATCTGCGACGAGACCAAGAGGACGTCCAAGAAGAAAATAGATTGACGACATCAAAGACATTGTACAATCACACAGAATGACACTATCCAGTGCCGCCCACCGGGCGCTGGAGCGCAAATTATTCCTCCCCACTACGCTTGACGGCAGAAGTGGAAGATGATGATGATGATGATGACCTCAACATTTAAATGGTGTGTGATTTCTGTTCACTTCTCCTGAGGTTCTTGTACATACACATGCTTGCGCTGGTTGATTCTCCTTTAAGTGTCATTGAATTAATTAATTAAAGCTCGATGCACAATGAACTCGTTTATGGAACAAAACAATAACTTATACGTTCATCTATAATACATGACGAAGGACCAAAGAACAAGAGCTTAACAACAACAACAAACGACGGGTAATCTGATAAAATTGTAGCCGCTCCTATAAATGGACTTCATATTGTATTAAATGCATTGTTTATGTATGCCAGCGAGTCATGTTGCTGCTTCAGACTTATGGACATTGTAACTGCTACCATTCGTGGACTTTTTGAGGACTGAATTGGTGTTACCACAAAGATGCAAGACATAGAGTATTGGAGACACATTACAGCTGACCTTCAATGCCGAGACGGCACTTGATTCGTTGATTTGGAATGCTGTTGCAACTGTCTAATCGGCTAGCAATAATGCATGTCGTGTATTTTGAAATACAATTCGCTGTACATCTCATAGTGTTGTTATGTTACACTCTCTGTGTTGTGCTCTGTGATTGGCCTAGGCTTCGGGGAATATTAAAATGTTGGTATTGTTTATTTCTGTGTTCTGGTTGTGAATAAAATGTACAATAATATATATCAGCGAGTTATGTCGCTGCTTCAGACTTACAGGCATGTTAATTACGTTACTGTCACAACTGTGCGCGCTCAGTACACTACTCGCCTCGTTTTACCCATTGTACCCATGCTGATTGGCTTTACTGGCCTAAGCTAATCAGTGTGTATTATCTGTTGCTTCACCAGCTTTGCCTTTCAAGATATCAGGATCACCCGAGATACACAGCAATGTTTTCGTATGAACGACATTGTTGATGTGGCTAGATCGATAATAAACGTATTGTGAGAAGTGGGGGTGTGTGAAGGTACTACGTCTGCCTGTAACCCGAGAAGACCTTTCCGAACCACTTCTAGTAGCGTAGTGACTACTAAAATTTAACAGAATTCAACAACAAAACTATCCATCACTAGAGGACATTATTAAAATATCCTCCTGTCAATATTTGATCAATGGAACACAGTGGAGCAAGGCATCAACTCAGTAATGTTCGATAAATACAGTTGACTGATGGCAGAAATTCCAAATAGGTCAAACGTAACGTTTTCTCTACAGATTTTTAAGTGCTTAAACGTGCCTTTAAAGTCCCACTAAATGATCTACGAGTCTCAAGTGTTAACTAAAATACATATAGATTAACACCAAAAAAAAAAAAAAGCAACCCCCCCCCCCCCCCCACCCCCACCCCAAAAAAAAACAACACACACACAAGGATACTTTACCTTTTTTCGTTATTAAAGACTGGGTGAAAATGCTTGTATCTGTGTGTATCTTGGACTAATGTCAACCCTCACACAGCAGGTTGCATTCGATAGGCTATGCTCAGTCCAGTAATGACGCCTAAGCAGATGAATATACATTCTGACCACTGACCTTGTAACACAGATCCACCAGTGCACACCATAGCGTCCATTCCAGCACATGTCCAATCTGCAGGCCGCCCTACTATCGCTCCCTCGAGTGCCATGTTCATCAAGTAGCAACTACTTCTACCACTGCCATTGTGTACTCAGGGCATCCTCCTATAGAAAGAAGAAGAAGGTGATGATGATGATGATGATGATGACGACGACGACGACGACAACGACGACGATGATGATGATGATGATGATGATGATGATGATGATGGTGGTGGTGGTGGTGGTGGTGGTGGTGGTGGTGGTGGTGGTGGTGGTGGTGGTGGTGGTGGTGGTGATGGTGGTGGTTACTCGTTGTGCTTAGATTATTCACATAAATAATTACTTTATTCATTAGGACAATAGGCCGTAATCTTATATTTTCTTGTTTCTAGTGCTTTATGCTGGTTCTTAAAAGCGTGTTAACTTGCTCCAGGCTTACAATCTTTACAACTAAATCTAAATTAGTACCACATAATAATACAGGCTACCCTATATAATTCACTATTTGGTTTCAGTAGACAGATCAACATGGTATAATCGATGGCAACAGGCATCTTAAAGACCCTAATCATAACTCCGCCGCGGAAGCAAACACGGCAGGGACTTCTGATCGTCAAAAGTATACCCACTTCCCAAGTGTTTCGAACCATTAAACCCCTAACACTTTCCGGGGGCGGTTCCGTCATTCCGACATTCGGTCACATTCGTTGTCCTTGTTGTTGTGCTTGTCTCTTCGCTGTTATCCTGTCCATTCTCAAGCCTCCCCTCCCTCGGCAAATGAATCACCGAAAAACGAGAAGTAGATTGTGAGCTTTACTAGAGCACAACTACAAGAAACAAAATGGACGTTGCGGTCAAAGCCTTCGTCAGCACAGAACATACAAACAAAAATAGTCTACCAAATACACGAAAGACACTACATGAAAGTATTAATTTCACTTATATGTGTCCTTGCTTGAGCGGCTATCCGTGGATGGAATAAACGGATGTAGTAGTTAACAGGATCAACTGACTAAAGGTCAATAAAGCCAGAAGATCAGAGATTGGCTAAGACAACCGGTGAGGGAACTCGGGCTGGAGGGATGGGGGTGCACCCATGAGAGCGAAAAGGGAAAATATGTATAGGTAAAGCACTATAGCCGACTCTGCGGCGATGTAACGGATGCAATTTGCAATTCCGCACGCCAAGCTCGAAACAACGCTGCAGGCGATTTGAACGCAGACTACCACGCGTTTGTCATCATAAAATAGCGCAAGTGGCGGTGGTTCAGAAAGCAATGAGAAGCGACTGAACGTAAACCGCCCGGAAAGTCACAGAAGGCAAAGATAATGCCAGCGTTGACTACGACGTCCTGCGAAGGACGTGCAACTGGCTTGTAAGTGGACTATACGACTACGGGGAAGGGAGGGGGCAGTGGGCGTTAGAGACTTAAATAAAACTGTGTTGGATATTAAGGCCGTGAGGAAAGAGTGAACCCAACTGGAGGATGAGACGGTTTTCCAATGTCTTGCGATCGCGTTCGTGAGAATTACACTATTTGATCGATGTGACCTGTATGTTGGCAACACCACAGTGGTCGTATTCTTGTAAGCCTCCCTCGGTGAGGAGAATCCGTGCAGCCTGTGCTTGCCCCTTAGCATATGTGGTCGTGGGGAGCTAGCTTCTTCCCCAGCCACGGCCTCTATCTCCTCCATTCGTCTCCGTTGCCGTGTTCCTTCCTCGTGCCCCGTTCACGGCTCCGCACTCTACTAGGAAGCCGGTTCTTTCTTTACATTTCTGGACCCACCTCTTGATCTCTGTAGCTGGGTGAGTGCGACTTACGGACGATTACCGCTGTGTCATGGAGGTTGGACTTCAGCCGACATTAGCATTGTTTGAATGCACTCAGATTCACCACCCACGCTCGGATGAAAGGCTAAAGATCTGACACGAGACGTTGCAAGTTCGTGGTCTTGGTTGAGAGATTGTTAGTAGTTCTGCAGTTACCGTTTCTAGCCATACTAGTTCCGAGACTCATCCCACTTCAGGTTCCGACAATTCCATAGTCAACACGAGGCCTTTTCGGCTGCCTCACACAGTTGTTTTTGGGCCCTAGTTCTTACTTGTCCTTTAATGTCCATTCGTTTTAGCACATCATACACGGAGTGGGAGACTCTGGCGCCTACCTCAACGGCGAATATCCTCACGGCGTACTCTTCCAGCTTAAGACTTGCGACCATGTCTTCGTAATTCTTCAATTTATACGTGTGTTGCTCCTCAATATTTGACTCATACGGGACGGTCAGCTCAATCAGCGTTAGCCGCTTGGCTGACGAGGAGCTAAGTACGATATCAGGTCGCAAGCCAAACTTTCGGATCAGCTTAGAGTATTTACCACGGCCATTTAAATCCACGGTCAGTTCCCAGCCCCTCGCACCATCGAAAATGGTCGGAAGGGGAAAGTCGTCAGTTCTGCCTTCTTTGTGCCCGGCTCGGACGAAGGAAATCTCCATCGCCTTCGCCTGGTCCCCTCTTTGTTCACCTTCATTCTGGCTACATCCACTATGGCCGCCAACTCAGTAAGGACTTTGTTGTGCCGCCACGTATATCGGCTTTGGGTCAGTGCGACCTTACATGCGGACAGTACGTTTTCCGCTGTCTGCACCTTTTGAACATTTGTACAGAGGGGACAGAGCGGGTCGGAGGCTTTCCCCCACTTGACCAAGTTGGCAGCTGATGGCAAGACATCGTAGATGGATCGGACGACGAAACTTAGGTGCAGTGGTGCCATTCGCCATATATCATTCCAGGTAAGAGATCTCTGCACTACCTCTTCCCATGACATCCACTGGGCCTGCCGCGCCTGTTGGGCAGCCTTCCAGACTCTTTCGTCATCTTTCCCCTTGCGGATCTCCTGAAGCACCAAGTCCCTGCGTTCCTTGGTCGTTGCCTTGGACCATATCGGATCATTGTTTTGGTAGCCGAACCCTTTTCTGTGCAACTGGGTTTGGGCCATGACCTCCTTCTCTAGAGTGTAGCCTGGGCTTTTTCGACCGCGTTGACGACTTTCCAGTTCCATCCTGTTCTCAGGGCGGGAATTGAGATACTAACCGTTACATCTGGAGACTCGCGTAGCATCATCGCTAGTCTGGTTTTTCCGGCTTTGAACTCTTCCATGAGGGACGGGAACGGGAAGACGAGCTTATTCTGCTTGCAATACTATGCGACAGTCGTGATGCATGTTGGTACTCCAAGCCACTTTCTTTTATACCTGCTTTTCTTACCCTCCATACAGCTCACTGTGGTCGTGTCTATGTCATATATCAGAAGCGGCCACAGGCGTTTCGGAATAAGCATAAATTGGAGGCACCAGATTTTGAATGTGCCTATCAGCCTGGTGTTATCGATGGTACCCAGGCCGTTCGTCAGCATTTCTTGCATCTCTACCACTGCGTTTCTGTCCGTCAGGGTTGAGTCGTACACACGACCGAGACTCTTTACGGGTTTCTCTACCACCGTGGGAATCGCTTGTCCGGCAACCACGAACAACCTCTTCTGCCATATGACGGCACACGCCACCAAAAGGAAAATGGGGTTTCCCAGTTATGCACGAAAGTGGACAAACAAAAAGAGGAGAAACCATTGGGAACGTAAAGGACGTCACAAGACAACAAAGGACTTTTGTGTGTGATTCTGATAAGGAGAGGACGTATCTTCGAGGAGCCCGTGTTGGTGAAGAGCTGGATGCGATTATTCCGAGCTTCGTCAAATAGATAACAGCAGAAACGATCGATTGGCAAGGATATACAATGCAGGAACCAAGCCTAGACATGCCTGAACTCAGAACAGCGAAAATAGCGGGTTTGCGCCTCAAGGTGAACTATTGAATAGAGTAGGAAGTTTCGTAAATACTAGATGATAAACGCCGCTCCTACATCCAGGGGCAGTTTTATAGTATACGAGAATATCCACTATTGTTTTCACTCAACACGATATTAAAGTGTGAGTTCGTTCATTGGATTGGCGTCAAGTCTATTTGTCACACTTGTGACTGTTCGAGGTGAGTTCAGCGTATTTTGTTAACGAGTTATAAATTGATGTTCAATCCACATTTAAAATGGATGGAGTAAAATCATGCCATCTTCACCGCTTTGCCCGTCACGATCGATAGGCTTCTTGATTTCTTAGGTTTGAAGCTCAGCATGCACCAGCGAACCAGATCGTCCAGCCTGAGAAGGATGCTACGAGTATCACTCTCTTTCGGTGTCAGGACTGTTGTATCGTCCACGAAGACGGAGTGTTCTTTCCCTCTCTGAGTTTTGGACCGTGTGCGTAGCCGGATACCTCATCCAGGATGATCTGCATGGTCATGAAAATAATATTGGCGAAATCGTACATCCCATGGCAATACCCACTTGCAGGTCCATCCATCTGGTCGGGAACGTTTTGGTCGAGAAACGAAGAGAGAATCCCGAGAAGTACTACACAATTATTGCCGTGATGTTTTCGGGCATTTGATAAGCCTTGAGTGCATGCCACAACAACTGGGGGAACTGACCCATAGGCGCTGGCCAGATCCAACCATATCACGTGGAGGTCCTCCTTCTTCATCTTCGCTCTCTGGATAGCTTCCCAGATCATGGTGCCGTGTTCGAGACAACCAGGGACACCAGGTATCCCTACCCCAATCCCACCCCTTTTTTGGGAACCGCTGTCTCTACGTACTTGTTCTACATCAAGTACTTTGTGATTCGACTGGACATGATCGAGAAGAATATGTTCCCCTCAACGTTCAGGAGAGAGATCGGCCTGAATTGAGCAATACCGGCTGAGTTTTGCTCTTTGGGAATGTAGATTCCGTTGGTTGTGTTCCACTCCGTGCTGACATGCTTGTGTTTCCACGCGGATCTCAGTATCCGATGTAGCTTCTTAAGGACATTCAGGCACCTTTTATAGATTGTGTAAGGCACACCGTTGGGCCTCGGTGCCGACTTATCTCTTGCTTTCTTAACTACCGCAACCACCTCGCTCCACATCGAAGGGCTGGTGATCGTGAGGGCTTGTCTGGTTCGCAAGATCAATCCCACGTCTGATATTCGTTGTTTCGGATGGCTGTGTGAGGTGCACCCAATCGGGAACTTCCCAGACGACGCAAGTTATCGAGGCAGGTGTTTCAAGAATGACCGTAGCGCGAAGCCGATGTCGTGGTTTGAGATTGCGAAAGAGCAATTTGTGTGTAACAGTTCGACAAAGTATTGATAAGCTCTCTCTCTCTCTCTCTCTCTCTCTCTCTCTCTCTCTCTCTCTCTCTCTCTCTCTCTCTCTCTCTCTCTCTCTCTCTCTCTCTCTCTCTCTCTCGAGATGAGTAGTGGGCTACAGTCAGTAAGCTGGCATAGCTTTTCGGTCAGTCCTGCCTGGCGTAGCTTGAAAGCTCGTCGTTAGGCGTCCAATGGTTTTGCATGTATCACCGGGTACCGAGGGAGTGCGCTGAGCGATTACTACTTTTGCCTTCGTGTGCGTGAATAGTCCGCGATAGATATGTGATTGATCCTGTCAGTAGTCATATGCTTGTCTCGAAATTAAGCCATGCATGTCTAAGTTCTCACTGTCTCACGGTGAAACCGCGAATGACTCATTAAATCAGTCGAGGTTCCTTAGATGACACTATTCTATTTCGATAACTGTGGCAATTCTAGAGCTAATACATGCTTGCCAAGTTCCGATCCTCTCAAAAAGAGCGCTTTTATTAGTTCAAAAACAATCGTCGTTTTCCTTCGCGGGGCGCGGCGTTCCACTGGTGACTCTGGATAACTTTGTGCTGATCGCATGGCCTTCCGTGCTGGCGACGCATCTTTCAAATGTCTGCCCTATCAAATGTCAATGGTACGTGACATGCCTACCATGTTTGTAACGGGTACCGGAGAATCAGGGTTCGATCCAGGAGAGGGAGCATGAGACGCGGCTACCACATCCAAGGAATGCAGTCTAGTTTAGTTTAGTCGATGGATCAACATCATGGCACACGGGTGTAACCCATAAGTGCTCCGTTCTCCTCCTAACTCAACCATGAGTTTGGAGAAACTCAGCTCAGTGCACAAACTCCGTAGCACCAGCGAGGATCCTGACTGGCGATATGGCAGCAAATAACATCTGATCCCTAATGGACACAATTTTTTTTTTCGCATATCCTTTACAGGACATCGCTGTCAACAGCAGCATTTTTCAGCTGTCTGTTGATTTCTTGGCAAGATTACGCTCAGTAGTCTGCCATTGCTTTTTGAGCGGCCAGCTCAGTGTCCCGCAAGTCACCAGCGGGGGACGAACCACTCCCAGCTCGCTCCCGCTACGAGACTCTGCGTGACAAACGGGATTACGGAGAAAGTGTTGTAACCCCTCAGCCAGAGAGACCGGTAATGGACACAATAAACAAACAATATATACACACACGCACACACACACACACGCACACATGCACGCACACGCACACATACGCACGCAGCAAGCGTGCACACGCGCACGCTCACGCATACATAGACACACACACACACACACACACATATACATATATATATATATATATATATATATATATATATATATATATATATATATATATATATATATATATATATATATATATATATATATATATATATATATATATATATGGACTATAGAAGTATGTGATTCTTCTGCTACATTCCACAAACATAAATTAGACAAAATGCAATATCAGACTTGATGCATTATAGCACGCACTCCCAGAACAATGTCAGCGGAAGCCTTGGAAACTGCAATGGAGATTATTCCCCTTTATCTTATCAGGAAGAAACTCAAATAAATAATGCCATCAGAGCTACCAAAGATAAATTTTACCCAATATATAAACCCTTTAGTGAGGCGACAATAGCCGGAGACAACATAAATACAAATACATTAAAGTCCGCTACATAAAACCAATGACACGATTGAGACACTCTGACTACCTTTTTTTTTTTTAAAGTTGCATATCCTTTACAGCCGGTCTCTCTCGTTTCTCGTTTCAATTGATATCTTTTTATTGGTCAGTATGTTTTTCATCTTGCAAAAGGCTACCTTCGCAATGGCAATTCTTGTTCTAATCTCTTCAAGGCATCTCCCATCAGAGACATCAGCCCACACCAACCAGCAACTAGCCAACAGCACAAAGCAAAGGCCCAAAGCACACAGCAACTACCGGACAGCCAACCGCCAACAGGAATCAGCAACAGCAAAGGGCAGTCGCCCACAGCACCCAGCAAACAGAAAAAGGGTTCCTGTAAGCAAAGAACAGACCAGGTGTACACATCACACCCTTGATTAATACATAACCAACCAACATTCCACACTGACTCCTTCTCTCTCTCTCTCTCTCTCTCTCTCTCTCTCTCTCTCTCTCTCTCTCTCTCTCTCTCTCTCTCTCTCTCTCTCTCTCTCTCTCTCTCTCTCTCTCTCTTGTAGTCAGGCCCTTGAGCTCAGACCGTATCGTATGTCTGACTTCCCAGACATCTCTCGCAGACAGGTTAGGTTACACCTCTTAGTAATCCTAACTTACGTCCAGTAGCTTTTCAGCCACAAGTCCCATACCTAATAGATAGTAGATATGATGACAAGTTCCATTTCCGAGGATGGCAAAATTCCATACCTCCTAAGGAGATAATCAAGTGTTATGGCCCGGATCATCTTTCTTAATCACAATCTGTCTCATCATAAAAGTAGATAAGTATATCAGGATACCTCAGGTAAGTACTCTATGACACCTCCAAAGTTACTGGAAGATGCCGATGGTAACCAACCTGCAATGGTAACCAACCTGAATGGTAACCAACCAGACTGCAATGGTAACCAACCTGAAATACTGAATTACAGATCAGACAAACAACAGAAGAGTTTTGTGTTCTTGTGTTTGTCGCTTTTCACCTTTCTTCCTCGGATACCTAGTCTGCTGGTGTGTGTGTGTGTGTGTGTGTGTGTGTGTGTGTGTGTGTGTGTGTGTGTGTGTGTGTGTGTGTGTGTGTGTGTGTGTGTGTGTGTGTGTGTGTGAACCACAACCCCATGCATAAATTCCTTTATCCACTTAGGAATTATGCAGATTAAAACACCCAGAACAATCTGGTTCCGATGAAAGTATAGAGACAATAGAAAGTTACATCAGCCTGGCAAATTGTTCCGTTGGTCTCCAAGGAAATGTTACGCCAAATAACACTGATGAAATAACCCAAGATTACATGCATGGAATAACACTGATGAAATAACCCAAGGTTACATGCGTGGGTATCTTCCCACCACTATACTGGCCCACAGTTAGCCCTAGTAGGTGTGAAGATATCTCTGCCATGTAGCACTTCAGAATGAGATACAGAATTTATAAGTGAGAAATAACCCGAAGAGTTAATCTCAAAGAAGCAGACGGCAAAAGTAGCCAAGTGACGTCACGATGTGAAAAACGTCACTGCGTGATACATTAGCAACCGGCCAGTTAGGTTTGGGCTGACAACAAAACGGCGGCACAAAATTCTCAGAGGCGAATTATTAACGTAAATCAATCTAGAAGATGGAAATGGTAAAAGTGAACCATCGTTTATGAAAGATATGATCAAGGCACACACCAAAGTCAGGACTGACGAATGGCCATGAATATTTAAACCAGAATTCGAAGGGATGGCTCAAGGTTAGCAAGTGTCAACAGACAGGAGTTCCTGTAAGTAGTTGCTCGTATGATAAGCGGCAAGGATGCAATCTAAGTAACGCCGACCCTCCCAGCAACATGGGAACGGTGCATATTAATCTTTAAGGACGTCACAAGCTATTTTATATAAATAAACATCGTATTGCAAGAAATGTCAACCTGCCTCAAGTCATTTGATATTTATTAACGTTGCTCCGGTTATTCTGCTGGACTGTTTTGTTGGACGGCTAGCTGTGAATAATATTAAATAACATTGCTGGCAGATATGGGTGGCTCTTGTAACTGGAGCACCGGACCATAAAGTCACTGTGGAGAAGCCATTACCAACAGTATCGTTTGATGTTATACAATGGAAAAGCCGCCTACATCAACTAGTAATTAATATGTCAGCCGAGACCGTGACCATGTCGTGTCTGTAATAGTCAGTGTCAAGTGTTAGTGTCTTTATTAACATATAGTGTCAAACTGATATATATCGGATATCAATACTAATATATTATATATAGAGAATTATTCATCATGGCCACTATTGGAAATGTTCAAGTTCGGACATCAAAAGTCGCAATATACTGAAATATTCATAACGTAAACAGAGCGACCATGATAACGGAGACATATATTTGGAAGCTCCCAATATAGTTAAACTGACCGCAGATCACGCAAATTTTATAGGACGGACAGTCAATATCAAAGCTTCGAGGATGTTACTGATTTATGTCTCACCGGACATTTATATGAAAGTAATATTATGTGGACACATCTGGATGTGGATTTCTGGGACATTAATAGTTCTTTAAAGTAAATTTATTACGACACGTACCAGCGTCACCAGCACCTGTTGAAACCAGGAGAGAGCACCGATCGTCAGTCAACACCGGATCAGAAGAACAGGCCATTCAAATTGTTTCTTGTTGTTTCTTGGCGTTCTGTCCGGGTGTTTAGATATTATTTTTCGGAATCGCTCTCCATGGCCTGTTTGTCTGCGTCGTAAGTGTGCGGGCTGCTGGTACGGCTACGTTTGTAACAGATAATTAAAGTTTCCCGGCACAAAAGTACGTTCGGGACTAACAGCGGTCAGATCGTTACTGATATTTTATTGTGACGATCTCACTGCTGGATAGAACCTGTAGCGTGTTGTTATAGTCTTTATCTGTTGTTACTATACGTCCTCAGTGCTTCTTTTTCATGTAAATAAATATGTTCGTCTGTTGGCACTTGTACCCACTCCTCGCCAGGTTCTAAGTCAACTAACTAACTAAATATGTTCGTCTGCGTTAAATTTAGTTTCTATCTCTGGTAGGAGTTTTCGTGTGTCCTGTGGTGTGAATTTTTTTGATATATACGGCAACAAAACATTATCACGAACAGGCGGGTTAGTATCTTCATCTTCAGGTGTCATACATCTTTAGTCTGGAACACCGCCTCGTAACATCGGTAAATCATATTGACATTCTCTTCAGACTATTACTCTGCTTTTACGCGGTTATTGTCAACCTTTTACACGATCTAGCAGCACACACATACATATTTTATTTCAGCTGTTAAGTTTACAGAATATTATTGCACCATGTCGTCATTGCAAGATTTTATGGACATGGGCGAGAGGTCCGGATTATCCGGTCAGGAACTTAGAGCATGGGCTAAGTAGAAATTTAAAGAACTCCAGGCACAGCAACGAGAAGAAAGAGCAGCTGCCAAAGAAGCTGAAAAAGAAGCTAGAGAACTACAAGCAGCTCGTGATAAAGAAGCTAGAGAATCACAAGAAGCTCGTGATAAAGAGGCTAGAGAACTACAAGCAGCTTTAGAAAAAGAAAAACTGGCAGCAAAAGATAGAAAACTAGCCTTAGAAAGGAGAAGCTTGCATTTGAGAAAGAGAAACTAGCGGCCGAGCTGGTAATGAAGGACAAAGAAATAGAAGGGAACCTAAAGATCAAGACTCTTGAGAAAGGCAAGGAAGCCGAGATAGCCCAAGCAAAATTACAAGCAAAATCAGTAGACCCCATTAAACGGTACCAGGGTCTGGTCAGGAACTTCACACAAGGTGATTCCATTTCAGCATGGATAACTAATTTTGAAGTGTTAATGAAATATTACAAAGTTCCAACCGAAGAGTGGCCCATACTATTTCACCGTCATTTGGCTTTGGAACCTTTGAAGGTCGTGGAGGTGATCCCTGAAAGCCTACGCACCAACTACACATATATTAGAGACAGAGTCTTATCACATTTTTCTTTGGATCAAGCTGGTTTACGAACAAAGTTTAAAACACTGGAACCAAAGGCAAACCAGACGTTCCTAGACTACATCTCAGAGACATCTTTTCTTTATGACAAATGGCTTAAATCAGCTGATGTGGGTTCAGATTTTGAGAAACTCCGTGATCTCATGCTGAGAGACAAGTTGCTTTCTTCAGTGCAAGAAACGATGTCTACATTTCTGGTGGAGAACAAGTGTACATCAGTCCCGGAGATGGAAGTCCAAGGGGGAGGCATATTACAACGCCCATAGGGATGTGTTTGCTGAAGGAGCTCAACCGGAGTTAGTTATAGGAGCAAGTGCAAGAGTACCCAATCAAAGATACCAAGGTAGACCGAACAGATTCTCACAATATGGTCAGCAGTACAGAGTTAGAGGACCATACCACATGAGAGGCAACACACACAGAGAACCAGATAGACCTAGAAAAGGTTACTTCATGCAATGTCCACACTGTAAATTACAACATGGTTCCCTTGAGATGTGCGATAGGAACGCTAGTTACGATTCGTACCTCAAGAACTTAACATCTAAGAAGGCCAGTAAGTATGCTTCTTACATAAAATAGCGTTAAATGTTTTGTCTGTCAGCCTACTGGGCATATCTCGAAAGATTGTAGGATTAGAAAAACATGGAAAGAGGTCAGTGCAGCATACATATTCACTAGTAGTGAAACAGACGAATTTGAAGACACTCATGAAGCCATATTAGAGACATTCCCCAACAACAGACCATGTAACGTGTGCAAAGAATTCCATTAAGACGGTAACCTGGCATGTGGCCATAATGTACCAATACAAGAGGTCAATGCAGTCAACATCTGGAATAGTACCATGAAAGTCTATAAGCATGGGTCAATGGATTACCAACAACATGTGTTAGAGACACATGGGAATCCATTATAGTGGTAGATCAAAAGCTTGTGAAGACAAAAGACTACACAGGCAAGAGTGTTGCGTGTAGAACTTTTGGTGGGACTCTAGAGAAATACAAGATTGCTTGGGTCACGATAAAATCCCCATACTTTGAAGGTAGAGTGCGAACAGCAGTTTTGCCTAATCCATGTGCTGGTCTGATGATTGAGAACATTCCTGAATGTAAGAGACTGCACCCATGAAGAAGCAATCGACTTGGAGATCAAATATATACCAACTAATGCACTCACGAGAGCCCAGGTTCGAAAGCAAAAAGAAGAAGAAAATAGGCACATGATATCACAACATACTTTGAAGGACAGTACACAAAACCCTTTATTACTGACGAAAGACTTAGCCACAGAACAAAAGCAAGACCCCACATTACAAGCATGTTTCAAGAACATACACAAACCAGCCAAACAAGCGAAACATGGTAAATGGGAATTTGTTTTAGATAACAACATACTCACCAGACAATACAGGAAGGTAGAAACACTACTCTTCCAAACAGTGCTACCTAGTAAATATCGCAATCGAGGCACTGAAACTTGCACATGACTCCCAATTTGCAGGTCACATGGGGATAGCCAGAACTACACAAAGAATTTTGGCACAATTCTACTGGCCTTTCTATTCGAAGGACATTGGTTGACATGTCCGATCATGCGAGCTATGCCAAAGGACTACAACGAAAGGTAAACATCCTAAGGCACCAGTTCAACAAACTGATCTGGCATCTTGACCAGTTCCAGAAAATAGCAGTCGACATCGTGGGACCTCTTAATATGACAACAGATGAGGCAATAGATTTATCCTAACAATGATAGATCTATGATCAGATGGCCAGAGGCTATTCCGTTAAGATCCATCACGCCTAGATCCATCATAGATTCATTTCTTTTGATTTTCAGCAGGATAGGTTTTCCATTGTGTATACTATCCGACAGAGGTAGCCAATTTATTTCTGATGCTACCCAAGCCGCCATGAAAATACTAGGTATATCTCAGGTTTTCAGTTCTCCATACCACCCAATGACCAATGGTGTCAATGAAAATTTCAACGGAGTCCTGAAACGAACATTAGCAAAAGTTGCGGCTGAACGGCCCAAAGATTGGGATATTTTATTACCAGCTGTATTTTTCGCTTACCGCGAAGTGCCACAGGCGAGCAGAGGTTTCTCCCCGTTTGAACTCGTGTACGGAGCAAATCCACGGGGCCCATTGACTTTGTACAATGATGTGTTCACAAATAAAGTGCATGACCACCCGAAATTGGAGACGTACGAGATGGTAACCCATCTAAGGGAGAAAATAATGACAGCATGTCAATTTGCAATATCATCACTTCAGATGCGGGTGAAAAATACAGACAGTATGACAATAGAAATGCCAAGACAATCGTCTTGAAAAAAAGAAGAAGAGGTATTACTATTGTTACCCGACCCTAGAGATTGTCTCGTCATTTCATGGCAGGGTCTATTCAAAGTTGTCAAGAATATCAGTGATGTTGATTATGTAATTAACGTCAAAGGTAAAAACAAAATATTTCACATTAACATGCTGAAACCATACATGGATCGCAATACAGACAAAACACAAACAATCCAACAAGTACCACACAGAATAGCGGCAGCTTGCTGGGTCATTAACGAACAACAAGATGATGCAGTAACACAACAGATACCGACACCAACTATCAACGGTACTAATAGTTGGAAGGCTGTTCAGGTTAACAAAAACTTATCGAACTCAAGATAGAAACAAGTTAACAGCAGCAATACGACAATTTGGTGATATTTTCTCGGATAAACCGGGACAAACAATCATTAATACAACATAAGATCACTTTGCTTATCAAACATACCTGTCAAAGTAAAACCTTATCCAATTCCAGTACATTACTTAGAAAGAGGATAGCTGAAATATCGGAACTAGATCAGTGTGGCATTATTAGAAAGTCCACATCTAATTATTGTTCACCATTAGTTATTGTGAAAGAAGAAAGACAATTCTTTACGGATTTGTGTTGATTATAGAAAGTCAATGCACTAACGTTATTAGATGCTGAACCAATGCCTAATGTCGACGATGTAATCGATAGCATGGCGAAATATAATTTTCTTTTTCGAAAATAGACCTTACTAAGGGATATTTGCAAATCCCTATGTATAAAGAATCCATGCACATCACTGCCTTCGCCACTCCGTTAGGTCTTTATGAGTAGGGCGTACATGCCTTTCGGACTGCAGAACGCACCGAGTGCCTTTATGCGGATGATGCGGAGGTTACTAGAGAGTATTATCAATGTAGCAACTTACATGGATGATATATTATCCACACCACAGATATCGACACACACACTAAGATCCTGAAAACAGGTATTTCAAAGAATACAACAATATGGACTAAAAGCTAAACCTAGTAAAGTTGAAATTAGGTTACAAGGAAGTTCAATTTCTCTGGCATAGAATTCCTGATGGATTTTGGAAAACAGACCCACAGGTCGTCACCAAAATTCTAAACATTAAACCTCCCACCACTAAGAAGTAAGTTAGAAGTGTGTTAGGACTCATCAATTATTACCACAAGTGTATTCATAATTTCGCGGACATGACAGCAACTTTTTCAGAACTATTGAAAAAAGGTCAACCCGCTAAAGTTAGGTGAACTGAAAAACATGATGAACTTCTACAATAAATTAAGAATCTTTTCAGTAATTGTCCAATTCTAAAACAACCTGACATCTCGAAAGATTTCATTATTCAGACTGACGCGAGCTTATATTCAATTTCTGCCATTCTTTTGCAAATTCATGATGGTAAATTACATCCCGTTCTGTACGTTAGCAGGAAACTACAAGAAACTCAAAGTAAATATGATGTCACTGAACTTGAAGCTTTGGCTCTGAAAGAAAGCGTCAGTAAGTTTTCTAAATATCTGCTCGGGAAGAAATTCCTTGTTCTGTCTGACAATAAGCCTTTACAAGACTTTAAAGATGGTCATCTAAAAAACTTCAGAATACACAGATGGCCTCTTCTTTTGCAAGATTATGATTTTGACATCTGTCACATACCAGGTAAAGATAATAGCCTGGCTGATCTTCTCAGTAGACTATAGAAATCTATGCTGATATTACATTTCATGTTACTGTCTGCGTACATACATGGTAAAATGGAGTAATCCAGTATTTCGAATAATATTTTCACTTCTGAACTCCCGTATAGAACGTTCCAAATATACAACAAACAGTTTGCCATATGTTAGTTAATCTATAAATATAAAAGGTGATGTATGTATGTAGGGATGTAGGGATGTCTTTTATGCGGTCGATAACGGTCCATCCAATTGAGATATAATTTTCTACATGTATTCTTTTCATTCCCGCGCAGCCAACTGTCATAGTTTGTTAGTGTGCAATCAGCTATCTACTTACTAAAATTTAATATTTAAATTTACATTATCATTTATATATAGCGAGGGGGCTTAACTTAAGAAAAGTTATTTCAAGGGGCATGACTTTTAATAGCATTGCTATATATTTTATAGTCATATTGTTGCATTGTTTTCAAAGATTTATAAACTCTTTGTCTACAGTTATTTACAGGCATGTGAGTTTTAATAAATAATGATATAATCTTTAAGGCATTTTCAAAGTTTTCATAAAAATAATGCATCTATGTAAATAGTGAAAATTTTCTAATTCATCTTTTTTATGTTTAAAGAAGTTATCTACAGACATGTAGGTGATTAAAAACAGTTCTCATTAAAAATAATGGATGGTGTATGGAAGGACATTCTTAAGTTATTTTTTTTATATGAATTTAATGAGACGCTCCCCGCCAGGAGCTGGGCGAAGCCGCGCCGGGTCAGATAGATAGACAGACAGGACAGACCGATAGTCGAGAACGGGCGCTTATATGACTACTTATATGAATTAAATGAGATGCTCCCCACCTGAGGCTGGGCGAAGCCGGGCCGGGTCAGACAGACAGACAGACAGACAGATAGTCGGGAACGGGAGCTTATATGACTACTTATATGAATTAAATGAGATGCTCCCCACCAGGGACTGGGTGAAGCCGGGCCGAGTCAGACAGACATAAGACAGACAAATAAACAGACAGATAGTCGGAAAATGGTGCTTATATGACTACTTATATGAATTAAATTAAATGCTCCCCACCAGGGACTGGGTGAAGCCGGGCCGGGTCAGACAGACAGACAGATAGACAGACAGACAGATAGTCGGGAACGGGAACGGGAGCTTATATGACTACTTATATGAATTAAATGAGATGCTCCCCACCAGGGACTGGGTGAAGCCGGGCCGAGTCAGACAGACATAAGACAGACAAATAAACAGACAGATAGTCGGAAAATGGTGCTTATATGACTACTTATATGAATTAAATTAGATGCTCCCCACCAGGGACTGGGCGAAGCCGGGCCGGGTCAGACAGACAGACAGACAGACAGACAGACAGACAGACAGACAGACAGATAGATAGATAGATAGATTGATAGATAGATAGATAGATAGATAGATAGATAGATAGATAGATAGATAGATAGATAGATAGATAGATAGATAGATAGATAGATAGATAGATAGATAGATAGATAGATAGATAGATCCCCGCCAGGGACTGGGCGAAGCCGGGCCGGGTCAGCTAGTTTAGGATAATTATCGTCAGATTGGTACAGATTTTTCCAATTTGATTGTTAGCCAGATTCTATAGAAGACGATTGTGAAGACATTAGAACCTTGTCAGCTCGACACTACTCCGAGTGTTGTGTTATGGTGATGTCGGACTTTTGTTTGAGTCGATCGTGATCTAAGTCGATGCGTTAGTTTGGGCTACACCAACGGGCATCTACACTACGAGATGACGAAATTTGTTAGATTAATTTTACATAGTAGTTACATCCATAGTCACGATAGATAGATAGATAGATAGATAGATAGATAGATAGATAGATAGATAGATAGATAGATAGATAGATAGATAGATAGATAGATAGATAGATAGATAGATAGATAGATAGATAGATAGATAGATAGATAGATAGATAGATCCCCGCCAGGGACTGGGCGAAGCCGGGCCGGGTCAGCTAGTTTAGAATAATTGAAATAAACCATAATTGAATAAACCATAATTATTTCGCATCAACGGTCATTATCATACTTCCTTTTCACGAACACATATATGCAATCTGTACGTCATGATTCACTCATCACACCGTCGATGAGCGGGCCATGTCAATTAAATATTGAATATATCATTACTTGCTATTTGTACGTCATGGTTCACTCATCACACCGTCGATGAGAGGGTCATGTCATTTCAACAGTGATTACATCATTTACTTCCCGTTTGTACGTCATGGTTCACTCATCATACCGTCGATGAGAGGATCATGTCAGTCAAACATTTAATATATCATTCATTTACCATTCATGTATCATGGTGTTACTAGTATATAATGCTTTAAGCTTTTACAGTGCCAGAACATTATAACAGAGATTGTTGTTTGGTATGACAGAGATAAATTTAATTGAAAAACACAGTCAAATGGTACATACACGATATCGGTTCAAAACAACAAGCACGCTGAATAGTACAGACCAAACATAGCTGCATATATACAAGGGCTGAATAGCATGACTAAGTGAGAGTATCCTAAATTTGCAAATAATATGATTTTCCAGTTAATTTCAGGTTAAGATAATATTACGATAATTATTATGTTGTTATTATAAATTGTTATTAAAGTTCTAATATTTCAGTTTGTAGGATTAATGGTTGATACGCACAAGTGTTTCTGGTACTCTGGTTGTGGTTAACACTGTGAATATTTATCCTCATACGTATTATTGGGGAGGCAAACTAAATGTACATACCCAATAGCACGGCTAAAGCTGACACACAAATCAAAACCACGGTCATATTTCTAAAGAAGAAGATTAGGCTACAATTATTGTTGTCGCATTGTATATTGTTACATGACACATTGAGTATATCAATATGGTATTACAATGTTATTATTTACATGTGGAATTTGATTTTTGCTGTAACAGTTAAGTAGATAGAATTACGTGAATAGGCATATGTAATAATGATTTATAAGAACAAGTCGACAAATAATAATAAAGGACAAAGCAGGATAAGAACCTATAGTCTCACACATGCCATGAGGACTTTTACAATTCTACAGCTACGAAGGCAGCAAACCTCACCTATCAAATATAATAAGCGAGTAAGGGTCAAACGGTAACCGATAATGAAAACATAGCAAGTTGAAAGAAAAGTCATATAAGTATATATACATGACACATGTCAAACTCCAATACTAGTACAGAGGGAATGGTACCAGTTAATCACACACGTCCCCTCGATCGGCTGTAATAGCTTTGGTTGGGGATGCTTGTCTGTATGGCAAATGAGGGACTAATATGGTGAGACCGCGGGACCTTATGAAGCTCATAGGTTAGTTAGCACAGCCCTCCCATAGGCTGGTGCTACACGATGTATACCGGGGGTGTAGATAGAAGTGCGTGCCCGTAATATAATAATAATATTTTTAATGAGATTTTGTGTGTGATTAATAATCCCCATACCATCATAATAGCACAGTTATATGTATGTGGAAATATGTTTATATGCATATAATATATAAAGAGATATGACTCAGTAATTCTAAACTGCTAGGTGTCAGGTTAGAAAAACCGACCAGACTTTAAAATGGTTATACCATTTTCAAAAGGGGGGGGGGGGCATACTGCCATATAGCACTTCTGAATGAGATACAGAATTTATAAGTGAGAAATAACCCGAAGAGTTAATCTCAAAGAAGCAGACGGCAAAATTTGCCAAGTGACGTCACGATGTGAAAAACGTTACTGCGTGATACATTAGCAACCGGCCAGTTAGGTTTGGGCTAACAACAAGAAGGCGGCACAAAATTCTCAGAGGCGAATTATTAACGTAAATCAATCTAGAAGATGGAAATGGTAAAAATGAACCATCGTTTATGAAAGATATGATCAAGGCACACTCCAAAGTCAGGACTGACGATTGGCCATGAATATTTAAACCAGAATTCGAAGGAATGGCTCAAGGTTAGCAAGTATCAACAGACAGGAGGTCCTGTAAGTAGCTGCTCGTATGATAAGCGGCAATGATGCAATCTAAGAAACGCTAGGCGGTTAAGCATTATCTTGGCATTCGATTAATTAAATGTGTATGATCGATATTGTGCGTATGCCTATTCACGTATCACCGACCCTCCCAGCAACATAGGAACGATGCATATTAATCTTCAAGGACGTCACAAGCTATTTTATATAAATAAACATCGTATTGCAAGAAATGTCAACCTGTCTCAAATCATTTGATATTTATTAACATTGCTCTGGTTTTTCTGCTGGACTGTTTTTGTTGGACGGTGAGCTGGGAATAATATTAAATAACATTAAATAACAATCTCCCCCCCCCCCCTTTTTTTTGTTTTGACAGCCCCAGTTAATTAACCACAGGCCCGGGTGTCAATAATCACTTCACAACGTATAGCCCTCCTACATATTTGAGTTTCACCTTGATACGAACCGCACGTTGTTTCTCGCGCGTCACAGGATGCTCAATGACAAGTACTTGTTTCAATCCGACACAAGATGATGATGGAAAGTACTAATGTCAAACCTATCCATTAGGGTAATCAAATTAAAGCTCTGTACAAGAGGAAGTTCTCAATCAGAACACTATTTCCCTAATGTACCCCATTATTGAAATAGGGGGTCGAATGTATTGGTAATTCGCCTCAACCAGACTGCTTCACACAACTGACTAGCGAAGAAATCCATTTTGTCTTGTCTGCTGACCTCAGCCAGCGCTTAAATCTAAGTTAAAGTACGAACACAGGCTTGCTACACTGGCTGGCCTGCATGGCCGATCATTGACTTACAGCTGGTCATGTTTGCTGACTCTCGGTCAACGCGTAGATCTAGGGCAGAGCACAGGCTTACGGCACAACTGGCCAGCCTGGTCAATAATTGACCCACAACTGAAAAACAAACTTAGTTAAGCGACGCCAAGTATAAATGTGTTACTTTAAACTTAGGAACAATTAGACAACAGACATCGATAGGATAGCTTCGTCAAAACCTCGGCTGTAGTACGCCTCTGGGTCCCTAGAAGGTCCAACATAATACAGCTGATCGAAGACGCCGCCTCTCGTCTCAAGGACAGACTGGACCTCCGCTGAAGATCAATCTCTAATTCCTCAAGAATTGCATATTATACAGCAGGAAGACACGGTCTCAAGGACCGGCTATCGAATGGCTACTTCGGTTCGGGTCCGGAAGTGCCATACAATCACTGAACCCGCCGAACATCTTCGAGCATTACCTCGCGAAAGTTAAGGCAACTCACCATTCCCCGATTTTTTCCAGATTGCGCGATTTACAACAGCACATATTTACGCACATTCAAAAAGTTGAATTATGTTTCTCGGGACCCTTGAAGTTCATGACAATCCAGGTACATAACTGCGAATGAACCCAGAAGACGGTCCTAACACTTTTTACTCGGAAATCCCCACTCACTCGCCTTAAAATGTGGCCTAGCAGCAAGAACGGGGTATGACAAATTGTGTACTGTGTTGTCCCGTCTGAGGCCCACTTCCGTTTCAAGACAACTACCAAATAAACCCACACAATCACTGAAAATGACAACCATCGAATCTCCAAACGGACAGACAAACAATGAAATTGACACAAGCAATTAAGACAACTATTGACATTGGCACAACCAAATCCAAAGCAACCAAATCGGTGTTTGGAGAAAAAGGACACAATAAAAGTAAAACGACAACCACTGAGAAAACACCCTGACACAACAAAAAGAAAGCCGACAATCTAAAGACACCGACACATCCACAGAAAACTGACACAACGACAGACTTACACAACAACAATTATACTGATACCGAGACACTTGAGACAACCAAAGAAGCGACATTCATTCATTCAGTAGCATGTCCTTTGCAGAACCTCGCTCCCATAACAACCTTCCGGAAAACCTCTCGATCATAAGCAAGATGTCCCGCGTCTGATACACCCATCTGGAGATTATCCGCCACATCCTGCACCCATCTTCTCTTTGGCCTTCCTCTTCCTATCTTCCCAGGCATATACCCCTCCATTATTAAAAGAAGCGACATAACCAGTCAAATTGACATACCGACAGACTGAGACAACCAAAGAAATCAACATAAAACACTGAGAAAACACCCTAACACAAAAATTTAAAATGACAATCACTAAAACTCAAACAGACAAGCAAACAATGAAAAACTGACACAACCAATTGATACAACTACTGAAACCGACAGAACCAGTGCAAAGAATCCAAACAATCCAACACAACATGAGAAAACGTACACAATAAAAGGACAACGACAACCACAGAGAAAACACCTTGACACTACCAAAAGAAAGCCGACAATCTAAAGACACCGACAAAACAACTGAAAACTGAGACAACGACAGACTGATACAAGCAAAAGAAATCAACACACAACACTGAGAAGACACCTTGACACAACCAGACGAAAGTAAAAACAGCCAAAAGCAACTGACACAGTAAAACTTTAATACATATACGAACACACACACACACACACACACACACACACACACACACACACACACACACACGCGCGCGCGCACACACAGACACACACACACAAGGTAAAAACCCCACCAACAGTGAAAATGGCACAATCGCTGAAAATGGCAAGCATTGAGGCAACCAAAGTAATGACATAACCCATCAAACTGACACAACAACAGACTGAAATAGCCAAAGAAAGCTACAGAATCACTGAAACATAAACAAGCTAACACAATAAGTGAAACACGTTACAAAAACGAAAACAACCAAAGAAACTTAACACAACATAACACGACAAATCCAAAGAAACCCACAAGGACAACAATTTTAAGGAGAAGCTCAGTTGTAAACATATGCATCATTCCTTACAGTATCAGCCCCGCTAGCTATGGCCTCTGTCGCAATGATGATAGGGGGCGCTGTTGTCAATGCCCTCGCGTTTACGGGGGGCAACTACCTCTTTTCCAAGCTAGGTCATGCAGACGCCCATGAAGAAATGAGGCGGCACGATGAGGCTGTCGAGCGGCTACAGGCGGCCCAGGCTGAGTGGACGAGAAAGAGAACCGCGGGGCTGGACTGGCTCAACGATGAGCTACAGCGCGAAGGCCACGCCGTTCACTCTTTCCAGGATGTCGACCAGGTCATGCGGGAATACAGCCTGATCTCCGGCAATCGTGTAGAGCCCCTCGAGCCTGAACCTCGCCTGTCAGATTTCTACGTGCCATCCGAGCCGCAGAAAGACCGCGAGATTACTTTCGTCGTTCTTGGGCTGGCAGCGACGGGTATTGTTGCTTATAAGTTGCTTTAGAGATTGACCGCTGCTACCCGGTAACAAATGAAAGGTCTGGAGGACATCTACTACAGCCCTCAGGGCTATTGGAAAGGCTTGGCGGCCATTAAAAAGCTCGCTGCTGCAGCTAATGTTTCAGAGGATGTTGCCCGAGACTGGCTCAAGAAGCAAGCTATTTTTCAGATCTATCTACCCGCTCCTCGTTATATTCCGCGGCCATCTATTGATGAAGATAGACCGAACGCCATCCATCAGGCTGACTTGCTCTACCTACCACATGACCGGGTTGGTCGTAAGACATTTAAGTATGCCTTTACGGTTGTGGATGTTGCCTCACGGTTTAAGGAAGCAGAGGCTTTGACAGAAAAGAGCAGTGAAGGGGTGGCTTTGGACCTAGAGCGAATTTACAAACGCGGGCCACTCAAATGGCCACAGCTTCTGCAGATTGACCCGGGGCGTGAGTTTATGGGTGCTGTGAGCCAGCTGGCAGCGAAGCATAAGACACAGATACGGCGTGGAGAAGCTGGGAATCACCGGCAGCAGGCGATCGTTGAGAGGTTCAATCTCACTCTTGCAGAGAGACTGTTCGGTGCCCAGTACGCCCAAGAGTTACTACTGGCAGCTCGAGGGTCCACTGAACGTTCCGCTGAATGGGTTCAGGCTCTTCCTCAGGTGGTCGCGGTGCTTAACGGTGAGGTGACTCGTTTGACGGGTCGGAAGCCGGTTGATGCCATTAAGGACACTTCTGTATTCCATTCGCCGGCCGCTCCAGCTCACCGTCGTATCGGCCTCAAGGAACCTGTGATTCCGTCTGGGGAGCATGAGCTTGAATGTGGCCGACGCCGGGCGACTTCGTGGTCATTAACAGTACACGAGATTCGTAAAACTGTCTGCAAGGATGGGCAGCCTGCGCTGTACTACCTGGAGGATGGGCCGGCTAGGGGCTTCGTTCGCGAAGAGCTGATGATTGTTCCTCCCGACACCCAAATGCCTCCTGACCGGATCCTCCCTAAACAGTGAGGGCTCACTCCGCGGCGACCTTGCGGTACTCGAGGGGCTGCGTGTGGATACCGTCGGGTAAGACATACCGTTTGTCATAATACGCGCTGAGGTCCAGCTTGCCTTGTTGGTAGCTGGCCATCTGTCCGTTATGCATGCGCATCCCTCGGTTCTCCACTCTGTCTACGGACCCCTCTAAGGCGGCTTTGTATCTCCCCAAGGTCATGGTGTTCTGCCTTTTTCCCACCCTCTTGCACGAGAACTTCGTGTTCACGTCCCCGTCGAAGATGTAGCATTTGCTGCAGAGAGCGATGCCGCGACTCCCCTCATACTCGGTCTTGAAGATTCCGGGGGTTCGCCCGCTCCATTTGTCCCAGGCAAGACACTCCCTCTTCACACGGTTGAACTCCTCTTTCATCTCAGGCTTTACCGCCTCCTCAAGATTGAGGGTGCTCAGCGTGATGTACAGGCTGTCGGTGTCCATCTGCATGACCTCATAGTTCCTGCGATCTACGAACCGGTCAACGAAGTCATGGTAGAATTCTAAGTTGCGGAGCTTGGCCAGTTGATACACGGCGATGCCTACCTGGAAAGGACGCTTGATGATCACACGTAGCTTACGTGATGTGATCTCGTATGCGTCGCCTATCTCTGTGAGGTCGTCAAACCAGGCGGAACGTAGTGCCTGATCCACTGTTGTTTTCGTCTCGAGTGTAGCTGGTGTTGGTGTGGCGCTCGAGTGCCTCGATGAGCTTTCCGTATGCTGAATTGCCTAGAAGCTTCATAGCCTCGGCCAGCATCACCTTCGCTTTGTCCACATCCCCGAGGCGACGCGCTTCGGTTACTTGCTCAACAAACCACGTGAAGAGATTCTTTGGCTCATGCTGGATGACTGTATAGACGGCCTCCAGCTCGAGTCCGTGTTCTAGATACCATTTCAACAGCGGGGTGTACAGCAAGATTCCGTCGGCCTCAAGGAGGCCCAGCAGTTTCTTACACCCCGACCGCTTGCGGCCGGTGCGTTTCAGGTATTCCAACATCTCCGGCGCTACTAAGGCCTCCGGTACTGCCTGGTTCATAAAGAGGGGTGCCATTTCTTCGAACTTTGGCCACAAGGCTTTTTTTTACACTTGACAAATCCAAACAGCTGGCCTTTTAACACCTGCTGCGCGATCTTGTGGGCTACCTCTTGAGGGTTTTCTGCGTGGAGCACTCGCTCTTTCCCGCACGGCGTGTCCATAGCCATGGTGCTGAGGTAGAGCGCGTTAGCGTCGTACCCTTTTGCGGTCCTTCACAGCATCCCCTTTGGGTATTGATGTGACCGGATTCTGGTGACCCCCGCTTCGTGGTACCGGGTGAAGACTAGCGACGGCCCTCCCGTCACTGCTGTCTTTAGGAGTGGGTAGGCCTCCTCTCCTGGGGTATACATCTCACCAGCCTTGGTGTCCCTGAGAAGGTATTGTAGGGACACCCCATGGAGGCTGCACGCGTCTTTGAATATGTCGATTCCCCGCTCTCCGTAGAAGGCCTTCATCTTCCCTAAGGCCTCGATGCCTGGACCGACATCGAGGTTGTTGTAGTACCTCAACCAGTCGGCAAACGTGGTCATTCCTTTTTCCTTGAAGAGACGCTTGCAACTCCTCCACTCCTCAAACGTGAGAACGTATCCACCCTTTAGTCTGGAATACCACGCGGGGTAGTCAAGCAGACCTGGGTAGTTCAGCTTCTCAGGTGTGTCGAGCCATTCATACAGAAGCCACGACTTAGTCTCTGTGCAGCCATAGGCGCGCACCCATGCATCGTACGTGGTGCGGGGCCAGGTAGTTAAGAATATCAAGGAACTTGAACTCGGGTGTGACGAAGAACATTGTCTTTGTCCCTTGTGCGGCCACGTTGATCTTCCGGCAGGTGCCTGCTAGCTCCGCTACGAAGTTTTCCTTGATTAGGTTTAGGTCGTACCGGCCTGAGTTGAAGCCCAACACAGGGACTTGCCCACACCACTCACGCATTTCTTCTGCAGTTGTGGCTGCAGCTTATCCAGGTCTTCCGGGAGGTACCGCGCTTCCATCTCGGCTCGTATCGCGGTTGCGCGCCGACGCAGGTCTGCCATGAATTCTGCTATCAAGGCTTTTGGGTCTGCGTTGCTCAGGTGGGTTGGCTGCTCCTCTATGGTGTCCCCCACCGAAACGGATATCGCAATCTGATGGCTCTCGTAGGTGAGGTCTGGGGTGGGGCGCTGGGCTTGAGCCTTGTCGTACCAGGCCTCGAAGTCATAAAAGATCGCATGAGGGTAGACCACCGTCTGCACCTGAGGCATTGGGGCGCGAGACAGAGGCGGTCGCTCACACTCCCACACTAACACCAGATTGTAGCCAGAGGCCTTTATTTTCTCTCCGCGGCGGAGGGTTTCCTGATACAGCTCGTCGGCGTTGGGTGTCTCACTGTGGGTGGGACACCCATGCCAGTGGCAGCCGTGATATTGGTACACCGTGTGGGTGGTGGGGTCGTAGCCATCAACCAAACCGTCAACGATCCACCGCTCTCCCCCGTGCCCGCAGTATGCGTGGTGGATGTGGCGCCCTGATTTTTCGGCCATGTTCTCTAACCATAGGATGGAGCTGCGGCTGGCGTTGTTTTGGGGGTAGAAAACTTTCTCGTATGCCGACTGCGACCGCTCCGCCTCCTTCCCTGGACAGAGAATCTTGTTTTCCCCTCTGCTGCAGTGGTCGGAGTGGCGCTGGAGATTACAGGCTTTGATGAAGCGCTGATTGCAATGCTGACACTCGTAGCTATGTGCTAGCTTTGACAGGTCGATTATCAGGAAAGCATGGTTGGCATAAATCCCGATTGTCATCGGCTTGGTGGCGATGCGATCGTAGTTCGCGGGCCGCCGTACCAATCGCCAGACCCCCTCTTCCGTTGTCTCGTAGACGCGGATCCCTAACTTCAACTTCTCCTTAAACACTTTTACCGAATCCAGGTCTGGCTTGTCTGGGGTGTCGGTGCCCCACACCTTTTGTGCCAGCTTCCGGGCTTCGGAGGTGCAACGGTCTGGCCTCGCGCCGTAGTGGACGACTAGGCATCGGAACAGACAGAGGTTGTCGTTGTATGTGTCCAACGCGTGCAGCCTCTGCTTGTGCCGCAGCCAGTCCGGCAGTCGCCCTGCCCCTAACAGAACCTGGGGAGTGAGGATATCCTTCACCTCGACTTGCATCCACCTTACAAAGACCCACTTGGTGCTGGGGCGGTCGATATGGCTGGAGTTGAAGCGAATCTCATCACGATCTGCCAACCACTCTGCGGCTGTTGCAGTGTCTTGCATCAAATCGCGGGACCCGCTTAGGGTTTTGTGGTACAGCATAACGGCTCCGTTTTCGATGTTTCGGATTTGGTAGGTGTAGGCGTACCGCAGATAGAAGGCTGACCTCAATGCCTCGAGGTGGGGCATGAGCCCTCTACGATCGGACCATCTAACCCTCGGAAGAGCTTCCACGTGATTGTTCGCCTCCCCCGCTCTTCCCTATCCTTGGGGATTACCTCCTCTAGGAGTTGGGGACCGCGCTGGGTGATGAGTCGAGCAAGTGGCTCCGGGTGTAGATAGCGCCTGTGGCGCCTTCTTGAATTGGCGTCTAACACGGCGAAGCGTTGTAACGGGTGCGCTAGGGCCCGGGCGGGGTATTTAGGCGCTCGCAGGGCGGCAGTGACCTCGTCTTCCAACCGCGCAGCCTCCCGCGAGTGCTGCGCTGCGTCCTGGACTTCCCCCCCCCCCCCACCGAAGAGCTCGATACCGCCTGGTGGTGGCGGCCCGCTCGAGTCGGGTGGCGTGGACTGCGTCTCTCGCCTAAGCTATCTCCCCGGCAAGGACGGCCTTGCGGCGGTGGCTGTATGGCATCCCATACTGGCGAGCTTGATTTTGCAACTGTTTTACGGTGACCATGATTACTGCTGGACTCGTACCGTCAACACTCCACTTCTCTCTAAATGAAAATTTCTTTTGCCGGAATTTAAATATTTATTCTTTTCAGGCGCCTCCGTTCACAGAGAAACGGACCCTCCTGTTGGTATCGCAGTTTGTGGTATTTAATGTTGGCTCCGCACGGCCGGCAGAGGGCTAGGGTGGTTTTCACCCTGATGCCGCAGCTCGTACAGGCGACTGTGAATCCCCCCTTCTTGAGATGCGCGTTGTGCTTCCGACAGAATTCCCCCCTACATCGCCTCTCACACTCGCGCGTCGTCTCCAACAGTAGCCACCGACACTTGTTCATGGTGCGTACCCCTATATCTCATACAGCTTTAATTCCAAAATAATATATCTGGCTATGAGAAATATATCGAGTCAGAATGATAGTACCGAGGCGAGCATCTCTTGCTGGGGTCGATTCGGACCCCCTTAGGGGTGCGAATGGGGGTCGGTGCGGACCCCTATTCGACAGTCCTTAGGGTGGTACTAGGGTGGCGGTATCGGTGTCCAACGCTGGGGTGTGGGTGGTGGTATTGGCGTGACTCCGGATATACTACTACGGTTGGTGTCTCAGGTCGTCAAGCCCAAGATTGTGCTGTCATTCAAGGACACTGTCCTGTCTGTAAACCCTATGTCCTGTCTCCCACTGAGTATATAGTCCTGTCTACTCTACCTGTGCTCTACCTGTGTCCTGTCTCTGTCATGTGTCCTCTCTTACGTCTACCTAGGACTCTGACACGTACGTCTTGACCAAGTTTAAACCTGTTATTTTTATTTGACATGTGGTTCAGAAGTCCGACCCGATCAACGGCAACCTTTTAGAATGGTTGAGAGGCCAGTTGCATAGGCTGGGCTTCTGCCACGGTGTGGCTTTCTGTGGTTTTGTTCTTAATAGAACCATTTGGAGAAATAATTTGTAACGACTTTGTATGGTAGTCATCTTGTTGTTTAGCTTTTGTGGATCTAATAACAGCATTCGCCTTTGGGTGGTTTTGTTCCCAGGTTTTACGAATTGGGTTTTCTTCCTTTTGGGTTAAAGAATGCACCTGCCACTTTTTATCGACAAGATTGTAACTTCATAGCGTACCAATTGTACAAACTAATATCGACGACATCTGCATAAACACTACGAACTGGACCACACACGCACTGACATCCAGACAGGTATTTGACAGAATCAAACTTTTTGGACTTACTATAAAACCTAGCAAGGTAGAAATTGCCTTCGACGAAATAGATTTTCTGGGCCATAAAATGTCATGTGGCAAACTTACTACTGATGACAAAATTGTTTCCAAAATTTTAAACCTGACTGTGCAGACCACAAAAAGCAAGTCAGAAGTTTGTTAGGTCTTGTCAACTGCTACAGTAAATTCATCCCAAATGTGGCTGAGTTGGCAAGTTTTTTTTTTCTTATTTGTTGTCAAAATCGCAACCAAGTACGATCTGTAAAAATGCTTGCCTAGAAGAAACAATAAAAAAATAAAGAATTTTTTCTCCGCCTCACCCATCCTACGATTGCCTAACACAAGCATTCAGTTTATTTTAAGGATAGATACCAGCAGCACCACCGTCGCCTCTGTATTGCTTCAGCGCTACGATGGAATAGACCACTCAGTGATTTATGTCAGTAGAAAGCAAACACCAGCAGAGAGCCATTATAGCATAGCGGAACTGGAATGTTTATCTGTGGTATATAATATCACTAAACTCTCCAGATATTTAGCAGGCACTCATTTTTTCATCGAGTCGGACAATGCGCTTCTGCTAGTCATTCAGCAAGGAAAGCCAAAGAACAGTCCGATTGCTACTCCAGGACTACTCCTTTACCATACGCCATATAAAAGGAGTCGACAACATCTTAGCTGACCTGCTTACAAGATTACCAGACACACTAGTCAGCTAGACCAACCGACCGCCTCACCACATTTTAATTAGTTGTGATATTTTAGTTCGTTCCACGAACAGTAACAGGACAGTTACCTTTCGAAGTCTTACACATATAGAACAGTGATAGATAATGTATTATTTATTCACTTATTTGTTCATTTATGTATGTATTTATTAAGTTAGAATACAGTAATAGATAGATTTTTCACAGAAACCACATAACAGACATATTATTATTATTTTATTAATAACTTACAACTAAAATTCTTGATGACCGTATTAATTGTGAATTCACGATCGTGTTCTGGTTTAAACTATTAATACGGATAAAACACATTGTATGTATTTAATTACTAAAGAGTTAAAACTGTAGCAAGAACTTAAAAACTAAATGCCTTCTTCAGTAAATTTTTTTCTATTTGATAAATTCACTTTTTTCCAATGTTTCGTACAACCTTAAATTAAAACTTATTACCTGAATCTAATACGTATTCATTCACTCATTCAGTAGCATGTCCTTTGCAGAATCTCGCTCCCATAACAATCTTCCGGAAAACCTCTCGATCATAAGGAAGATGTCCCGCGTCCGATACACCCATCTGGAGATCATCCGCCACATCCTGCACCCATCTTCTCTTTGGCCTTCCTCTTCCTCTCTTCCCAGGCATATACCCCTCCATTATTGTTCTCTCCAAACTTTCGTGACGTTTCAGGAGACCAAATTAATATTTTATTTTATTTGTTTTATTGTCTTTAATAGCCAACCTTCTTCAATATTCAGCTCTTAAAGTATGGATGCATTTGTTCTTTTATTTATCCAAGATAATCTTATAACTGGTCTATAACAGTTATATCCACAGGATTTATGCGCTGTTCAGCTTGTTTAGTAAGTGTCCAGGTCTCACAGGCGTATGTTGCAATGGGAAAGATGCATGCTCTTAAAAATCTAATTTTTGAAGTTCTGTCTGTCCCATTCCATAATTTATTGAGTTGTTTTAGTCTTTGAAGAGCAATTGATAGTCGTCAGTTTAATTTCTTTCATTGTGTCACCGGTTTTTGGTAATCAATAACCCAAGATATTCAAAATTTTCCACCACCTCCAATTTTTCCTCATTAACATATATTTCTTTCTCCATAGTGGTTTTATCTGTATGCATTATCTTTGTTTTTGCAATGTTAAGATACAAGTTGTGATTTTCACTATTCAATTCGGGTGAGGCTATTAGGTTTTCTATCCCAGTCTGTGTTGTGGATAGCAATACTGTATCATCAGCATACCGAATCTCTGGTATGTCAAGACCACCGATATTTAGGGCATCATATAGCTCCCTATTTATTTCATCTCTTACATTTCTCATTATATTTTCGGCGTACATGTTAAACAAATAGGGAGATAGCACACATCCTTGACTGACTCCTTGCTTGATGTCAAACCAAATCTGGTGTCTCGCCATCTATTCTAACCACTGCTTATTGGTCTAGATAGAGCATTCTTATGAGTTGTATTACATGTGGTGGAAAGCCCTTATTCCTCATGATTTCAAAAAGTTTCTGATGTTGTACAGTCAAATGCCTTTGAATAATCCACAAAACATGAGAATATGTTTACATTAAATTCTCTGCACTTCTCTATTATTAAACGCATATTGAGAATGTGATCTCTTGTTCCTCTTCCTTGTCTAAATCCAGCTTGAACCACGTTAATTTCTTCTTCCATTTTCTTACGAAGTCTTCCCATTATGATTTTTAGTAGAATTTTACGTGCATGACTGATCAGGGCAACAGTTCTATAGTTGGTGTATAATTTCAGATTGCCCTTTTTTTTGGGGGGTATTGGAATGAAGATCCAATCACTTCCAATCTGTTGGCCATTACCATACTTCCATATCTTTTTACATAATACGTGATAGATTTGTATGCTTTCTTCTTCTCTCGCTTTAATTAGATCAGCTGGTATCTCATCACATCCAGGTGATATACCATTCTTCAGGTTCTTTATTGCCCATGCAATTTCATCTAATGAGGGTTCAGGTTCTGTCTCTGCTGTCGTTGGCTCATGTATCTCATTCATATCCTCAATGTCATCCATATCATACATTCTATTGCAATACTCCTGTCATCTTTCTAGAATTTGTCTAGATTCTGTTAAGGTATTTCCCATCTTGTCACAGATAATATTCAAATGAGCTTGAACATTTCTTGTCAATAACTTCATTTCTTTGAACATTTCGTAATCTCTTCCAGTCTTATGATATTGCTCTATTCTGGTACAGCAATCTTGTATATATTGATTTTTGTCCTTTCTTGTGTTCTTTCTTATTTCTCGAGTTAAAGATTTATACTGCATCCTGCTGTTATCGGATTCACCTCCTTTCTGTTTCAGTTCCCTTCGTTGTTTTATTAATTCTAACGTGTCTGATGTAATCCATGGCTTAAGTTGCTTTTTCTTGGTCGGAATTACATCTTTGGATGCAGTTATCAAGATATCTCTAGCTTGTACTGCCAGTTCATCAGGTGTCATTTCCTCTTGTATTCAATTCAACTTTAATTCAGTTCAACTTTATTTTTAAAAGGGTTACAAATTGGGCACGCAGGCCCGTCTTACATTCGGCCCTTCCAATCACTCATCTTTCATTCATCAATAGTGCATGATGCATTAACATAGGAAAATGCATTGTCAAATGAATGTTGTAAACATAAACAATGCATATTACAATGTTGTGAGACGCATCCCTCACTCACCCACACCACCTCTTTCCACCCACATACACCCAAACCCACCCACACACATCCCCATCAACCCACATACAACCGACACCTACCCATCCACACATACAACCCACCCACACACACACACCCTCCATCCACCGACACACATCCCCCACCCTCACAACACCCACCCACCTCCCACACACAGCCTCACCCAGCCTTACACGCCCCACTCACCCACAACACCCCACCCACACACACCTCCACCCAAACATCCACCAACCCATCCTTCCCTATTAATACACATCCCCCACACACACATCTCCCCACAACACACCCATCCCCCAGCCTACACATACCCACCCACCCATATCCACACACTTGTACAGACATCAAGACCTTGAAACGATTCCTAACTTCTACAGTGTATGCATCTGGTATTCTTGTGAGATCAAAACGAAGTGGCCTTGGTCCTCGAGTAAGCTTTTTGAGTTTTAATTTCAGATCTGCTTCTAATAACTTATGATCCGTATCACAGTCTGCACTTCGCAGGGTTTTTGCAGATGTTATGCTTGATCTCCATTTTCTTTGTATTAAAATATAATCTATCTGATTTTTGGTAATAGTGTCCGGGGACTTCAGTGTGAAGAGTCTTCTTGGGTGTTGTTTAAAAAGTGTGTTGGCTATCAATTAACTAATTTTCTGTGCAAAATTCAATTAATTTGTCACCCGCATCATTTCTATTTCCCAATCCAAATTTTCTTAAAACGTGTCTCTCATTTTCAGCTCTTCCTGTACCTACTTTTGCATTAAAATCTCCCATTATTATTGCTATATCATTATGACCAATCTTATTTAATGTGTCTTGCAGTGTGTTGTAAAAATCTTCAATTGTTTCGTCCTCTGCTGTTGAAGTAGGTGCATATATCTGTACGAGTGTTGTGTTGTTGTTGTTTTTTTTTAACGGCTTTTAAGTCTAATAGTGAGGATACTATCACTAACTGAGTTATATCCCAGTAAAGCTTTTGCAGTTGTTTTATCTAAACAAAATGTCACTCCACTCTGGCCTCCAACGTCTCTACCAGAATAAATGAAAAGACTTCCATTTTCAGTTGTAAAATGTCCCTTGCCTTTACAACGATGTTCACTAATTCCTAAAATTTGAATATTTAACCTCTCAATCTCATCACATACTACTTTAAGATTCCCCTCATACAGACTTCTCACATTCCACGTTCCTATTCTCACTCTTTTTCTTAGTCTGACACAGGGGATTTCCTTGGTAACAAAGTCAGGATTAACTCCGTCATCACGATTACTAGTACTGGTCCCTGTGTCACACTCTTCACCAGTGTTATCTGATCTGCCTGGCCTGGGAGTCTCGCCACCAGATCTCTTTCTTATTGTGTTTTCTGTCATAGTTGTTAGGATATGGTTTCTTGGCAAGTTTTGCAGAAGGGTAGTTTGTCATTGCTTTCCTTCTGGACAGTGTCTGTACTAGTCGGTGACCATATCCATTGTTTCTACTGATGAGATCATCTGCCTATAGCCGCAGAGTGCAAGACCATAACCAACAACAATCTTTCGACTGCTCTCACACTCCATCCACCACCTAATATATATTACCTTAACTTTATGTATATTTTTAATATGCACATGTAGTTTGATTGGGTGAGCGTAAAGTGTACGAAAGACATTAAAAATGTATTAAAAATCAGAGAATGAAAGGTAGTGTGCAAAATGTTGCGCACATGTGTCTTAATGTTATATATTGTATTCGTCTTTGCGACACATGTTATTCGTGCCAATTGTATACGTGCATTGTCCGAGTCCATTTTGTGAGGAAAAAAAAAACTAAACTTTCCACAGTGTCAACCAGCCCATGTGGCATTGGTTATTGTCGGGGTGGTTCATAGTGCAGTATGAGTTGTTGACTTTCTTTGTGCTTGAGACCGACGAATGCCACCCTGTCAGGATTTCTCCGTTCCATTGTCCTCCATTCCTTCCCTCGCAGCCGACATCCTCTTCCTCCATTCCATTGTCCTCCGTCCTTTCCTTCGCTACCGACATCCTCGATGCTTGTTCCACCGCCACTGGATGTGCCGCTCCCTACACTAGTTTATTTATTGTCCTAGTTAGTGTTTCTTTATTTTAGATACTGGTTGTTTGATTAATTAATTGTTATATATGTGCGTGCGTGGGTGGGTGCGTGCGTGGGTGGGTGCGTGCGTGCGTGCGTGGGTCTATGTGTGTGTGTGTGTGTGTTTAAAATAATAATATATACATAATATATACATTACAAATATATATATATATATATATATATATATATATATATATATATATATATATATATATATATATATATATATATACGCTTAATATTATGTATCTCTTATCTATTCTGCTCTGTTTTAGCTGTTATTTCCTACTCCTATCTCTTCTGTTATTTATTGTTGTCGTCACGTTTGTTATTTCTTTTTCTATTATGTGTCTTGTTATTCTTGATTGTGTTCTATTATTTCCTTAGTTATCTCCCTCGCTGATGACTTTTTTCTGATGTTTATACATCTTTTCCTGTTCTTGCTATGAATTGGGTTACTAGTTTTTGCAGTTCCTTGTCTCCTTCTGTCTGCAGGCATTCTTTCATCGTCATCGTGATATCTCTAGCTTGAAAGTATTCTGTTAGGTCTTTACGTTCCTGATCATAAATCTTTCATGATTTTTTTTTTTTTTTTTGGATTGTTTGTTTGTTTGTTTGTTTTTAACGTTTATTCTGCATAAAAACAGTATCATTTTACATTTGCAAATACAAACATCTACATTCATATACACATGACAACATTATATTCATGTTTGGGTAATCATTTGCTCCAATGTCACCAAAACCATTTAATAATTTTTTTTTTTTTTTTTTTTTTTTTTTTTTGTTTACATGTAAAAGCCATAATTTATTTTATTTTACCATGTTTGTTTCCCCTGCCACCACCCTCACCAGCCGGCTCAGAAACTGCCAATACCGTCGTCATCACCTCATCGGTAATGATGGTGAGACAGTTAATTTCTGAGCCAACCAGCGAAGGCGGCAGCAGCATCCACAAACAACAGTAACAAACGGGGAGAAGGGGGGGGGTGGAAAGAGGGATTGTAATAACAGTAATATTGACCATGAATTTAAATTAAAAGCATCTAACCATAATAATACGATTAATAATGCAAAAGGGTGCTAATGGCAAGTAAGAAAGCATGGTAATAATAGTACAATTGCGTTTGTATTGTTCGTGTTGTTACATTTGTTCTGTGTGTACAGTATTTGTGTGCGTGTATTTTTGGAGCGTTGTATGTGGGCGTGTAAGTAACATAAGTATATGTTATTTATTGGACATATTTACATGGGGAAAGGGGGTGAAAAGGGAGGATCAGGGGAAAAGGAAGAAATTTTCCCATTTTTGTTTCCCTCGCCGACACTCTAACCTATTAGCCCCACCCCACCATTGTCCTCACAACCACTCCGCGTTAACGATGGTAAAGGCAGTATTGTTAGAACCAACCGGTGAGAGTAGCGGCAAAATCTACAAGAAATAGAGCAAAGGTTCAAAAGGGAGATGAAGTTATATAATATTAATAATAATGATCAATAATAATAATAATAATAATGAAATTGATGATAAAATTAATATGATATTAAATTATTTTAAATAATTTTAATAAGAAACAGATTTTTTTCCCTTTTTTGGATTTCCATATGCATATATTCATATAAATACCTGTATATCAACACAAAGCCATAAGTATATAATATAAATACCTACACGAATTTACCCTATCCATCGCTACCCATATATAACTACTCATACATGTTAACCTTTTGTATTCTACAACTATGTTTATATTCGTGCAGGGGAATTGTGTTGAATTAAGGCAAAGGGCAAACTGCTGAATGCAAAATTGCCTAGTGACCACCAGCCATTAGACACAATAGGGACGGTCGCCGGGTCTTACAAAGGACACACAGCCAGTTCACAAAGCCTTTGTGTACCTAGACCGGAGGAGCTAAATATCTCTCTTTAAAGTTTTGGAGGAAGAGGGGAAGGGGAGAGGGGTGGATCTGTGATTACAAAGCCCCCGGGGAAGAATTTGAGGCGTGTACAATCTGCGCTCTCCAATGCTTGTTACCAACTAGCGAGAAGTGTTCCCAAGTATTAACAAAACAAGCCACACACAGGGCTCACAGGGCGCACACACGTTCTAAAATGTCCACAGTAGGGACTGGTCTGGGACCATCCTGTTCAACACTGCTATGGGTTTTAGATTTTATGCCTTGTAGCAGAAATCAACTATCGTCTGTCAAGACGATCGGGTGTCGGTATTACAGTATTATATAATAAACATCAAAGATAAACCTGTATATTCATATTCTATATTCTACATTCTACCATACAAACACACACATATGTGTGTGCATGTCCACATTCATACATATTATGCGTATTCAATTGAGTAAATAGATAAGCTGGTTTTATTTTGTTATGCCAATGTGTTTGTGAATATTTGTGTGATTTTATTTTGAAACGCATGCAGTATTATACGTGAGCTATAAGTTTTAAAATTGTACTTTGTTGCATTTCTAATGGACCATACCGGATACCTGTATTCTGCCAGTGCAGTCAACAAACTCGCGTGGTTGTCTTTTGTAGTTTTAGGAATAATGTTTAAAAATATTGCTTTGTACATATCTGTTTTCTTTTAAGTGAATGTTTCAATGAGTTGTCTTAGTGTGTTTAGTGCGGCTTGGACTGTTGGACAGGTGTAAAAAATGTGATCTTCGGTTTCCTGTATGTTTAGTCTACAGAGTTGGCATGGTGCTATTTGTTTTGCCCTGTGTGCTTGTCTTTCTGTTGTGGGCGTCATACTAAAAATCAGTCGGAACATAATTTCTCTGGCTTTGGGTTTTATGTGTGAATTGTGAAGATTAGTGAAAGTGCATGTGTAGTCATGTATGTAATATTTTTGTCCTCTTTTTATTCTGAGTTGTAGTGGAGGTGAATGTTGTTTGATCAGGTATTTGTAAATCTGGTGTGTTGTTTGATTATAAATTGTTCGTTTCCTTGAAGTGCTTGTATGCATGTTTTGTAGAATGCGGGTGGTGTTCCAAAGTGGTGTGGTGTATTGAGTTGTATTCTCCTAAGGTGTTGCAGTCTGAGTGCTATGTAAAAGAGTGCTAGTGGGTGCTGTTCTGGTTGACTGAGTACGTGTCCTATGTGTTGAATTCTAAGCGCTTGTATTTTGGTGTGTATGTCTTGAAGTGCTATACCCCTTGCTTTTTGTCCTCTATGAGTGTGTTATGCTGTAAACAGTGAATTGTGGTGCCGAAGATGTATTGTCTGATGTGTTTGTTGATGTCTGTGATTGTCTGTTTAGGAGGGTCTGGCACTGTGAGTGAATATATGATTTTGGGAATGATAAATGTGTTAACTATAATGCTCCTACCAAATATTGTGAATGTTTTATATGTTATCTGTGTAGCATGTCTATAATTTGTTGTGAGAGGTTTTGCCATGTCTGTGCGTGTATCTGTCGGGAGTTGTTAGGAAATGTTATCCCATATAGTTTGACGTTGTCTGTGGCTGTTAAGTCGGGAGGAAAGTATGCTTTGTTTCGCCACTTATCGAGACCTATTATGTGTGATTTTTGTATGTTTAATTTTGTCCCACTCCCCTTACAAACGTGTGTAAAAGTGTGGAGTATATACGTAGCGGGTGTGTTGTTTGCGGGGAAGAAAGCGGTGTCGTCTGCGTATGCAAGCAACTTCCGCTCTCCTCCTCCTGTTATGAACGTGCCTGTGATGTTGGTATCTTGCCTAATTGTTTCTAGTAGTGGTTCTAAAATCAGCACACATAGGAGCGGCGACAGAGGACATCCTTGTCTCACCGACCTTGTGAGCTGGAAGCCCGCAGTGAGTGTATGGTTAACCAGCACCTTACTCTCAGGATTCCGGTACAAGATCGCTATCCACCTCCCAAAGTACTGGCCTAAGTTGCATTGTGTTAATGTCTTGTGTAGATAGGAGTGGGAAATTCTGTCAAAGGCCTTCTCCTGGTCTAGGGACAAAAGAGAGGCCTGACAGTCTTTCTCCTGTGTGTATGTGATGATGTCTCTAATGAAATGTGTATGCTGGTGAATGTTTCTATGTGGTACATCGCATTGTTGGTCTGGGTGTATGAGCGTTGACATAAAGGGTCTCAGTTTGTGGGTCAGTGCTTTAGTCAGTATTTTATAGTCTGTATTGAGTAGAGATATAGGTCTGTAATTTTTCATCTGTGTCTTGTCTGTGTTGTTGTTAGGTATAAGTGTTATGTACGTCATGTTGCAGCTGATTGGTAGTTGTTGTTTGTCAAAGGCGTCTTGATATACTTTAAGAAGAAGGCCAACTAAGATATGAAAGAAATTATGGTAGAATTCTACAGTCAAGCCATCCGGTCCTGGTGTCTTGTCTTTGTTCATTTTGCTGAATGCGTATGTTATGTCTGCTAGTGTTAGTTCTGCGTCTAGTGTGTCTTTGTCTGCATCTGACAGCTGTTTACTGTATTTTAGAAAATTGTCTTGTGTCTATGTGTCTACTGCCTCTGCTGTAAATAGGTGTGTGTAGTATTGATTGAATGCTTCTGTTATTTGCGCTGGTTCTGTTTGTGTGTTGCCTTGCATGTCTATTATTTTGCCTATTTGTCCGCCGTGTTGTACGTTCTGTTCAATTGCTAAATATTCTTTACTGGGGGGACTCTTGAGTGATTGTGGTTAGTTTTGTTCTAAAGAGAGCGCCTAGATATCTGTGTTGTTTGTGCTGCTCTAATTGTTCTTCTAGTGTGTTTAAATGTGGTGCTTTGTTGTCCATCTGTCTGTTTTGTCAGTTCTATGGCTGTTTGTATAATTTGTTCCTGTTTTAATCTGTCTTTGTGTATGATGGATGCTAGATGCTGTGTTCTGCTTCGTATTGTATTTTTCAGTAGGTCCCAGTATTGTCCGATGTTATCAGTCGGTATGTGGTCGGTATATGTGTGTAAACGTTGTGCTATGTATTTCTCATATTCTATATTTTAGAAGTGTGTTGTTAAATTTTCAATGTGGTGAACGTTTTATTATCTGTGTGTTTATGTTGCTTGTACTGATGTGTGCTAATATGGCTTTGTAGTCTGTGTACTGTAATGTCTCTTGTAGGTGTCGAGTGTTTACTATGTGGTGTGTTGCAGGTATATATATATATATATATATATATATATATATATATATATATATATATATATATATATATATATATATATATATAAAGAATTCAGGAGCTTACTAATCAAAAAACACGTACATCAGCAGGCTGCCTAAAGACAAAAGATGGAAGAGTCATAATAGAAAAAGATCAGATCTTACATGAATGGTCAGATTATGTGAAAAACCTTTATGACGATAACAGAGACGAACAGTATGATGTCCAAAATAATAATGAAGGGCCAGCAATTTTAAAGATGGAGGTTCAGAATGCGCTTAACCATATGAAATCTGGCAAGACCCCCGGTTCAGACAGCGTCACAACAGAAATGATTAATGCTTTAGAAGAATATGGAATAGACAAAGTTACCAGTCTGCTTAATACAATATATGATACTGGAAATATACCTCAGGAGTTATGTAATTCTGTATTTATTGCAATCCCAAAGAAATCAGGAGCCTTGGAATGTGATCAACAACGAACAATTAGTATAATGAGTCACATCACGAAGATTTTGCTAAGAATTATCATGCAAAGAGTTAGGAGGAAAATACAACCTGAAATAGGAGAAGAACAATGTGGGTTTGTGGAAGGCAAGGGTACAGTAAATGATGTGTATATACTGAGAAACATAATCGAACGTTCTATAGAAGTAAACAAAGATCTACACCTTTGCTTTATTGACTACACAAAGGCTTTTGATAAAGTGAGACATGTCAACATGATAAGGATGCTTGAAGATCTACAAATTGATGGAAAAGATCTTAGACTTGTAAAAAACATATATTGGAAACAACAAGCTGCCATAAGAGTTGATAATGAAGTAAGCCAATATCAGCCTATTAAAAGGGGTGTGAGACAGGGATGTGTAATGTCTCCAGATCTGTTTTCCCTGTACAGTGAAAGTATTTTCAGAAATATTGAAGATATGGAAGGAATCAACATTGGGGGACGATGCTTAAATAACATTAGATATGCAGATGATACAGTCTTGATTGCAGGCAATGAACAGGACCTGCAAAATTTAGTAGATGCGATTGTTACACACAGTGAACAACTAGGGTTAGAATTAAATTGTAAAAAGACACAGATTATGGTCGTCACTAGGAAGGACGAAATACCACAATGTAATATACAAGTAAATGGGAATATTCTTCAACAAGTGAGCAGGTACAATTATCTCGGAACAGTAATAACATCTGATGGGAGATGCCTTGAAGAGATTAGAACAAGAATCGCCATGGCAAAAGTAGCCTTTAGCAAGATGAAAAACATATTGACCAATAAAAAGATGTCAATTGAAACGAGAAAAAGAGTGTTGAGATGCTACATTGAACCTGTACTTTTATATGGATGTGAAGCATGGACAATGAGCAGTCAGGCTGAAAAACATCTGATGGCTGTAGAGATGTGGTTTCTGAGGAAAATGCAAAGAATACCATGGACAGCCAGAAAGACCAATGAACAAGTCCTTCAAGAAACAAATTAAGATCGTAAATTGATTAGAGAAATTCGACGTAGACAGTCAAAAATATTTTGGGCATGTTATGAGAAGAAATGGATTGGAGAATTTGGTGACAACTGGTAAGATCGAGGGGAACAGACCAAGGGGAAGACCTAGAAGCAAGTACCTGGATGGCTTGGCCTTGTGGCATGGTCGAGACAGAAACACGGAGCTGATCCACGACTCTGGTGATCGAGTGAGATGGCAGAACATGACCGCCCACGCTTACCGGCATGGCACATGATGGATGGATGGATGGATATATATATATATATATATATATATATATATATATATATATATATATATATATATATATATATATATATATATATATATATATATATCCTATCTAATCTTCTTGCTGTGTCGTGTGTTTTATTTGTGTGGGTTGTTTGTCTATTAAATTGTGTGTGTCTAAAATGTTTTGCAGTATTTTTAACTGTGTTGTGCCTTCTCCTTCCATTCTCCTCACCTGTGTCTTCATTTCTCCGCCTATTATATCTAATGCCTGTAAGACGCAGTTGAAATCTCCACAGAGTATGATGTTCTGTCCTCTGTATGTATGTGTGAGTAGTGTGTCTAGTTCTTCATAAAACTCTGGCTGATAGTTGTAATTTGATGGTGCATGTATGTTGACAATGGTATATGTGTGTGAGGTGTTACTTATCTGTGTTATGCTGATTCTACCCTGGCTATCCCGATTTGTTTTTAAAATGTTCCACCTATCTGACGTTTGTAGTATGGCTGTCCCAGAACCTATGTTTTGGACTGCCAAACAGAAGTGTGCATGTCTCAGTCCTAATTGTGTTGTTATTTGTGCGCCATGTATATCTGAATGTACATTTGTCTCTTGTATCAAGATGAAATATGGTTTGAATTTGTGTATGAGTGTGCAAATGTGTTGTTGTTTTGTGCGTATACCGGATATATTTAAACATATTATCTTTATGTCGTCACCCATCACAAGTATATAAAACAAAAATATATTGCGTGCAACTTGACAACTGACATTAATAAAAGGTAGTAAAAAAAATATGATGTATATAGCTGTTCTGTGCGTTTTGACCATTCCCGAGTTCTCTTCTTCTTCAGTGTCTGTGGCGATAAATAAATGTCTTAAAGATATGTTGTCCTCTTCCTCTGTGTTCTGTCGTTGATCATTTGTCCTTACTGTTGGGCTGTCCGGTTTGTTCACTTTCTTTGGTGTGGCAATTGGAGAGTCGTCGTCTTCGCTATCGCTGTTTTCTGCGTTTTTCTGCATTTTATTGCGCTTCTTGTTATGAACCACTTTTATGAAACCATCTTTGTCTACCTCTTTGTCATTTGTAATGGGCTCCCGTTTATCTGAATTATTCTCCTTGGTCGGGGTTTGGGATGGGTGCGTAATTGGGGTGGTAGGTGATTTAGATTTGGGTTGGGTTTTGCTGTCTTGTTCCTTTTGTTGATTTGTTCTTTGTGTTGTAATGTCGTTTGTGGCCAATGTATTAGAGTTGTCAATGTCGAATGGTGTTTGTATTGGCGTGTACATTAGTGTTGTCTTCGGCGCTTTGGTTTCCACTATGGTTTCCACTTGTTCTCGTGATTGTGTCGGCGGCTGCTGACTATTTGCTTCTACCAGCGGTGGAAAGTTTTCCACCGTGTTTTCATCAACCTTCGGCTCGGGCACCTGTTGGCCCAGTGGTCGTCCAGACCACAGTTTGGGCACGTTCTGCCCCCTGGCATCGTGAAGCGGATACGGTGGTTGTTAGCGGTTATTCCAGGGATGTTTAACCTAGCATAATGCGGCACTTCTTGAGTTGGGTTGCACAAATCACCCCACTTCCCTGCATCATATTTCAGTCTGAAAACGAAGCCATGCGCATCATTTTGGGCTGCACGAGAGACACCAGCTGTGTAGCAATGAGGTACCTCCTTGACTTCCCGACAATGGAACACAGGATCAAGATCTGGAGAGCTCGTGCATACTTAAAAATAAGTGCAGATGAGCAGCACCCTCAGCATGACGATATATTCAGAGAAAAGGGTGACAGGCTAAAGAGGGGCAAATCATGGATGGGTCGGGCGGAAGATGTCGTCAGACAGGTTTGCAGTCTTACCAGTATCAACCCCGGCAAGGAATGGGTGCCGGTGCCTCCAGCTTTTAAGTGCACTTTCTCCTGCATTATCACACTCGACAGACGGTGCAGAGAGCAGAACCCTGCCGCTGTCAATGCAGAGGTTAACGCGCTCATCTATGAACACTCAGATAGCCCCGAAGTTCTCATCTATACAGATGGATCTGTGGTAAAGCAGCAGAGAAGTGCGTGGGCATTTACAGCCCGTTCAGCGGGTCGAACCGTTCAAGAATCCAGTGGTGCCCACTCTATGACCACGAGCAGCATGACGATGGAGGTGATGGCAGTTACACAGGCTTTCATATGGCTGGAGTCACAGCATTATACCAACGTGTGTGTACTAAGTGATTCAATGAGCATGATTCAGAAGGTCGAAGCTGGATCTGTACGTAGACAGTGGACTGAATCGCTGCGGAAGTCTGTTGTCCGTAAAGTCACCTTCATCTTCGTCCCGGGACATGCGGGAGTCGAGGGAAATGAACGAGCTGACAAACTGGCTGGCTCTGCACCCCCTGTAGATGGCCAGCCCATGCATCGTGCCGATGTTATTAACGTCCTTAAAGATATGGCGAGAACAGAGGACTTTGACGTCAATGATTCCACATCGCTGTCCAGGATGAAAGACCTGGGAGTAAGAATCGGCACAGCCAGACGCGAGAGGTACATTGGGAAAACAAATCACCTCGTCAACCAACACAGAACTGGCACTATTAGCCACCGGACGCTGATGCATATGCTGGGGGAGGATCTGAGCACCTATGGACATGTCCGGAGTGCAACGAAGATACCCCAACTGATAACTAACTGATAACTGATATTTCAGTCTGAATACTTCGGCGTCTTTGTCACCTGTTGCCATTCCGACCAACTCTTTGACTGCCTCGCGGCTCATGGCATTCGGCAACCAGTGGATGGTCACCCACTCTTTTTCCTTTTCCACGTGCTGGATCTCTATTTCAAGATCGCAACTCGCGACCTTCAGTTTCATTCCTTGTAATTCTTGATACTTCTGATCGTATGCTACCTGTGTTAGGTTCACAAAGAAGCGTGTAGGTATTTCGAAGCGGTAAATGTCCGTTATGCCCCCCGCGGGGACACCAGCTGGGCCCAACAAAGAGCTGGTGATTAGAGTCGGGGCGCACTGCTGCTCCCGGCCCTGTTACAGACAGCGCGAGGGCACCTGAACTGTGTAGTTTACAGTGTACCGCGCTGGATGTAAAATTGTAGACTGGTTGGTCCATGTTCTAAGGTAACATAGGTCACGTCCAGTTGAAATTAACCACACACAAAACACCGCACAAACGTGTTATTCGCACAAATGAAAAATATGTCCTTTCAGACAGTATGGCTGAATTTATAAAACAAAAAAAAAATTGAATGCTCTATCGTGCTATCTACCATACATTCTGCACATATTGGTCCGACACTAATAGGTATGTTTGAATAACGAAGACACAAACAATAGATTGCACGATTTATTGCCTGGCATATTTCGCTGCATCTCGTCAGGTACATACTGCAGAAATCATACAACTTACGTTAATTAACTAGATAAATCCTTCAAGTTGAAATATACACATATTCGCACAGTAATGTCACTTATCTACCACGGTAATTTTAAGCTGACTGACATGTCTTTCTGTTTGCACAATTCTGGCTTGCGTTGATAGATCATAATTGCTTCTGCAAATTTTAACAAGCGAGTATTTTGTGTGTTAAACAACACGCGAAATGCAGTGTCTCTGGCCACCACATGGCCACTGTCGACAATGTGCCTACCGATTGAAGACGCCGGGAGCTTCCGGTGTGTCGGCCCCACGAGGCTAGCATCTCCTGTGTGTTGTATCTTATTGACCCATTGAGGTATGTGTTCTGACACCCGTTTGTTAAGCTGTCTCTCTGTTCTACCAATGTAAACGGCCTGGCATCTACATGTGAATTGGTAAATACAATTGTTTGTGGCGTACAGAGGAACAGGCTCTTTGACTGCTGGTGTAGGAATCGGTACGGTTTTATATCTAATGACTGGAGTTGCCGCACAGAATGTTCGGCCTACTGCTGTAGTAAGCCGGTCTTGTAGACGTTGCATTACGTCATCCCCTCGAAAGGTTAGCTGGATGAATACCTTGAGTTTATGGACTGTAGTTACGTCTGCTTTGGGTTTGGGCTGTTGGCTGTGGCGCTTTATAAATCCTGTGGAGTACCCATTCAGGTTTAAGACATTCTTCAGAGTTTCAAATTCCTCTGTCAGTGTGTCCTGGGTGCATATCTTCCTAGCACGGTCAAACAAGGTCCGTACTAAGCTCCGTTTGTACTGGACAAGTGTTGCCACAACGCAACTCCCGCAATTATCAATTGGCAACGTCAACGTTGAAGCAATAATAAGCTCACGTGAACTATCGAACTGTAATGCGAAGAATCAACCGACGCAATCATAAACAACAGTACTCACACCTTCTTTTAATGATGCGCTGGATCAATACAATGGATTCATCGAGAAAAATGAATTGTCCCTTTTAACACAGGGACGGCATTCACACAAAATATTTACGACTCTATCCCAGTAATGTCCGACTGTAGTTAGGAGCTCAATCTATCTCGCTGTTCTCATTTTCACAGATTGTCTAGGTGTTCCATGCCTTCAGGTCCTCTGCTCGATATTGACACTTTCTTCGTTAGACATCCTCCACCTGATAGTCCTCAGCCAAGCCTTTGCCTTCTCACAACCAAATCTCCAAACGAACACGGGCTTCACACAATATGTCTCGCCTCAGCCGAATCACACAAGGTCCTCTCTCTTGTCCTTCTCTGTTGTCGTCTGACGTCACCCTGTTTCTAAGTTTCCTTAGTTTCTTGTGGGGTTTTCCCTATATGATTTTCCACCGTCTTTTCCGATGACGTCATTCTGTCTAAACGCCATGTGGCAGTATGCCCCCCTCCCTTTTAAAATGATGTAATCATTTTTTTTTCATCAAGAGAATTAACCTGACACATAGCAGTGCAGACACAATGACTTTTATCGGACTAGCAAGATGCTATGGACACCTATCGATTACCCACAAAATTAAAAAAATATATAACGGGCACGCCCTCCAATCTACACACCGACGGTAGATGTCGTGTATACAGCCCATGGGGAGGCTGTACTAACTAATCATAAAGATCAGTCCCTCATTTGTCCCTAAGGACAAGCGTCCTTCTCTAGGTCAAAACCTGGAGTAAGGGGACGTGAGGAATAAACAGGTACCAGTTGCATCTACTATTGTCTTGTAATCATCTGTGCAATTCCGACTGCTATGTCGTGAATCTTAATCTCATCAAACGGGTAGGTGAGGTACTAGTATTATGACGTCATAATTTTAGGCGTAATCGAGGTAAATGCTCCTTAGAGACGTCATCATAAACTCTTTGTGTAGGTGTGGCAATAACGACCGAGTGACAATATCATTTAACGGCGTATTTCATAATGAAATATGTAGTGGTGTCTATACTTGGAAATGGCGATCACAATAAAATTGAAAACCTATGACCCATCATCTGGATAATTAAGTAATAATAACTAACGATCAATTCTTAAAATACAATCATACTAACATAGTATTTAATCTAACTACGTTAACTAATCAATCCTTATCACAATGCATTAAATTAACTCTATATACACATACTACATATAATAATTTTATAAAATGTTCATTAAGTTCAACTTGTCATAGCACAATACGTGTTCACCGGTTCTTCTTTAAAGTCACATCGTCACAAACCATCCAAGTGAAAACCCGACACAGGAGAAAAGCCACACAGGTCAAAGTTCTCCATGTCTCATTGGTTCCTCCCCACGTAAATTTCTTATCATCCTGTCAAAATCATAGATCGACAGAAGTATCCAACTACCTAAACTATCTATTTGCATTCATAATGATTATGTAATTGTTGATCTGTGTGTGTATTGCCAGTAAATTCAGTGCTATCTAACACATATTTCCAAAATTTTCTAACACTCTATGAACAATTAACTATAATAAACTAAAATTGAATAAAATATTTATATTTATAGTCGACTTAGAATATCGGCAAGATTACGATTGACTTGTAGATCCTATAGTTTTGTGAAGAATCATATCTCAAAGATTCAAGATTTCTAAGATAATAAATCAGAAATATAATGTATTCTTCTGATACAACACAATAAATATTGAGACAAAATAATATTGCTCTCTATTATAAGTATACTTGATAATAACTGTCAGACAATAGAGAACTGGAATATGAGATAATGAGAACATTTCTGACAATTACAATTTTATAACAGTGACACCTAACACAACTAAGTAATAAGACCCTAATGTGTTTGTAGTGTACTGTGTTTATATGAACGTAACACTTTCATCCCATTTTCTTTTTCTTTTTATTCTTTTCTTTTATTCTTCCTTTCATTCATTTTCTTTCTTTCTTTCTTTGTTTCAAATCTGTAGAATCTCTCTTCTGCACTCATGCCAATATTTGTACATTGTAACTTTGTTGATTGGAACAATGTTTTAGTTTTCACTCTTGTGTATGATATGTAAAGCATACCGTACAATGATGTACGTTTGGCAAATATGTACCAGCAGTAAGCAGTAATCAAAGTCAGCAAAGATAAGTGTATTTCGTTTTCTGTAATATTCTTTGCATTTAACTCTTAACTTCGTAACGTACAGTTTTGTTTGTATGTTAAAGTTTATTACCTTTGTTTTGACTTGCGCACAAGTGTTTGTGGTGTATTTCTTGGTGTCTGTTAACCAATCTATGAGTTTCTTTCTGGTTTGTGTGTATCTTCTTTTAACTTGTGAATGGATAATTGTAATGCCGCACGCAACGTATTTCTTTGATTGTGTGTATCTGTTAGTGACATACTGTTTAACTTCAGCGTGCATGTGTGTAATACACCTAATGACTTCTGTATGTACGTTTGTGACACACTTCTTGACTTCTGTGCGTATGTATGTAATACATTTCTTGCCTTTTGTGTGTATATTTGTGCTATGCTTCTTCACTTCTGTGTGCATGTTTATGATATGCGTTTTTGTTTGTATGAACCCGTTTAAACTATGTTTCCTCGCTTGTGCGTATATGTTTTTACTGACATCAATTGCATATATCTTCGTTCGAACATAATTGTTCGTGATGACGCATTCAACCTGTGAACTGCATGTCTTTGTCAAAGTTATGATGTGAGCAATAAACATGGTTATAAGACTCAATTTTGATTGTTCAATAGGTTGTGCTTGTTGTGCATGTAACTTTTGCGTGTAACAACCAATGCGTGTAACTTTTGGTCTCTTTTTTGAATGTTTCAAAAATATGTCATTTAACGACAAATAATCTCGTTTGCTTTGTTTTTGAGTATCAGTTATTTCTTCATGTTTGGGTTCGTTGACCTTGTGCAAATCTTGGTATTCGCAATTATTTACCGTTATGCTATCACTCAGTAGCGTTGTATCATGCATGTCTACCGTTGATGTACCCTGTTCTATTTGCGTCTTTTCTTCTTCTTTTTCTTGTGTTGTTTCAATTTGGGCATTTGTACTTGTAAGTGTTTCGTTAGACTTGTGTTCGATAGTTACTTTCTGAACGAAATCTCTGGCGTTCGGTTCTTTCACTATTGTAGCAGATACTTTACCTGTGTGATTATTTTCCTTTATTTCATACATTTGCCTCATACGCTCCTTCCACATTGTTTCCTTTGCAAGATTCTCCTTTTCAAGTGCGAGTCGTTTTTGCTTGATTTCTGCCTCTACGGCTAATTGTCTAGCCTTTAATTCTGCCTCTGCGATTATCTGTCTTGCCTTCAACTCTGCCTCTGCGGTTATTTGTCTTGCCTTTAACTCTTTTTCCTTAGCCACCATTCTTTCGCATTCCAAAGCTATTTCCTTTTCTCTAGCCTTTATTCGTTCGCGTTGCAGGGCTATTTCTTTTTCTCTAGCCTTTATTCGTTCTTGTCGTTCACGCGTAGCTTGAAGTTGCTCTACTGCCAGTTTTTCTTGTCGTTCCTTCTTTTCAGCTGCTAGTTTTTTCAATCGTTCCTCCTCACGTGCGGTTTTAGCTTTGAATTCTTGCAGTGCCCAGTTTCGAAGCTCAGCACCAGTTAGACCATTTTTTTCTCCCAAGATAACGCAATCTAGAAGTGTAGCCATCTTGACCTACCTGTATAATAATTTATCTAGCTGAAATATGATAGAACAATGCAAACATGTAAATATGTTCAATTCAGAGTAGACAATCAATATAACAACTGCTGGAAAAAATGTGAACTGCAACTCAACAGCAATGTAAAATTGAACAATAACGAAATTCAGCAACTTCTTGTTATCTATATATCTTAAGTGTTACTATCTGCAAATAACAGACATTAGTATAACAAATATATTCAGTATAAAGAATATATATGACACAGGACAATTAACAATCACAAACGACGATTAATGAGTGACGTGAAAACATGTTTCCGTTAAAAAATAATAATGAGACTTTCACATAATTCGATTTAGATCCCACATTACATACTACTGATCTATCACAAAACAACAATTAGGTGTTGACACGTTATGGTTAAATAACAGGCACCTCATTCACCAACAATGACACTCTGACCAACAACAACACATCATCATACTGGCCTTGTTGGCGTTGTGTCCAGGCGTTACGGTTGTCCGTAAATGTTGACTTAAGTAATTAGTTTTCGGTCTCGAATGGCCGAGTTGTGTTCTTCCAATGTAACGACATCTTCAGCGATTTCAGAATCGTACGTACTCGTATACGTGTGCGTTAATGTCCTGTGCGTGAATAATGTTGTAAGTACTGTCCTCTATGTTCTACAATTTGTCCGTGATGACGTTTGCAGTGTATCCGTGTAAAGTCAGGTAGTGTCCAGTGTGAAGCGTTGACGTTGACAAATCCGACATTCTGTGCAGAAAACTCGTGTGCGTTGATTATATGCAAGTGAGGTGTCAGTCTAATATAAGGAAATGGCACCGTGAGAAGAACGAAGTGCTGCTTTAATGTCTGTAAAAGACAGCAACGGTGTCCCAGTGAAGATTGTTAATACAGGAACGACGCTGAATCACTTGGTATGGTGGCGCAATGTGTAAAATTAAGATCCATGAGCATGTTTACTTTCCAGCTAATGGCATCATAAATGTCACGTGTAACAAGTAGTAACATAGTGAAAATGACGTGAGGGAATCTTGTGGAGGGAAGTGTCGGTGAGGGAAAATGTCCTGAGTGGATTATGTGGAGGGACACAACGGTGTGGAAAGAACAGTCCAACGTGTGCAGTTCATCTCCAGATTTCCTCCAACTTACATGTTCAACGTGTAAATAATATGTCTTATGTCCATATAGTAATGATGCAGAGTTGGTGGCAGACACGAATCCATGATATGAACAATGTATACAAATAAATACTTTTGTGACTGGGGCTTTGATGTCCGTAAGTGTAAGTGTTCAGAGAATTGTATAACAAATCGCGTTATTAACGAATGTCCTTTGCGCCGATAATCAATTTATGATAGAGTGTCGGCAGCAAGTATCATCATGTTTGGTGTCATTTTCTTCGTTGACAGTTGCGTATCAAATATGTTCAAGTGTCCGGTGTGTCGTGTCAACTGTGTACATAGTTCATACAAATAACTCAATGTGCGTATAAATATTCAATGTTTGTAGGCTGCACTGTTTACATCAGCCGTTTCTTCATTAATGCAGTGTCGCGTTCTTTAGTATGCTACAAATGATGCGTGTAGTATAGTGTGTTCTTTCTGTGACGTGCAACTATCGCCGTGAATATTGTGGCGTTCGTACATTTTCAGGCACGTCAGCTCTCTTGTATGTGTCCGATACAACGGTATATAACAATATGCGCTATAATGTTTCTCTTACCTTGCTCCGATATTTTAAGAATAACACTATTCCTTACGAATTCCTGCTCTGTTTTCTGACTCAGGTCATTATTTGGCCGACATATTTAAGCACCGCATCTTCCTGCGCTCTTTCAGTTCCCGTGTTACACCGTGCGTTACTTTGAGTTATGGTGTGCATTCATCTTTATTTATGCGTTCTTCACTTTCGACTATTCTGGTAGGGGTTATCTTGACAATAATTTACTTGATAATCAATATCTTGAGCACCGGATCGATGCCATCCACATCTGCCACAACGCAACTCCCGCAATTATCAAATTGGCAACGTCAACGTTGAAGCAATAATAAGCTCACGTGAACTATCGAACTGTAAATGCGAAGAATCAACCGACGCCATCCTAAACAACAGTACTCACACATTCTTTTAATGATGCGCTGGATCAATACAATGGATTCATCGAGAAAAATGAATTGTCCCTTTTAACACAGGGACGGCATTCACACAAAATATTTACGACTCTATCCCAGTAATGTCCGACTGTAGTTAGGAGCTCAATCTATCTCGCTGTTCTCATTTTCACAGATTGTCTAGGTGTTCCATGCCTTCAGGTCCTCTGCTCGATATTGACACTTTCTTCGTTAGACATCCTCCACCTGATAGTCCTCAGCCAAGCCTTTGCCTTCTCACAACCAAATCTCCAAACGAACACGGGCTTCACACAATATGTCGCGCCTCAGCCGAATCACCCAAGGTCCTCTCCCTTGTCCTTCTCTGTTGTCGTCTGACGTCACCCTGTTTCTAAGTTTCCTTAGTTTCTTGTGGGGTTTTCCCTATATGATTTTCCACCGTCTTTTCCGATGACGTCATTCTGTCTAAACGCCATGTGGCAGGTGTGAAGCACTGAAAATTTAGGTATTGGCCAGTCCATGTTCCTTTGCGATACACCGATCTTTGAATTGTACCGTCTGCTCTACGTCTCATTAGAATATCTAGGAACGGTAACGCTTCGTTGTGTTCGTGTTCCATAGATAGAGAGATGTTTTTATGCGTCTTGTTCATTGTGGCCTGAAACGATGTTGCTTGTAGCTCGTCTGTGGTGATAATTAGTATATCGTCCACATAACGACGGTAAAAGGCCAAGTTGTTGATGTCTGAGGATCTCTTTTCTTCTAAATGTGCCATGAAGATGTTCCCTAGAATAGGACCAAGAGGACTCCCCATGGCCACTCCGTCAATTTGGCGGTATGACTTAGTTAGAAAATTGAATTGTATGTTGGCGGTACATAGTAGTAGTAGCCTCTCCAGAGTAGGTGTTGGTATGCCTAATTTTAGTTGTTTGTCTTCAATGCGTTCCCTTATTATTTTCACTGTCTCCTCTAACGGAACGTTAGTGAATAGGGAGGCTATATCCATGGATGCCATGTGTTTGTTTTTTATGTCCATAGTATCCAATAATTACACCAGTTGGAATGTATCTCTGAGTATTTTTGGATCGAAGGACTGTCGTACTGGCTTTAACATTTCGGCTAGCCATATCGCCATTCGGTGTTGTGCAGAGTTAACCATGGACAGGATAGGTCTTAGCGGGATGCCGGGCTTGTGAAGTTTGGGTAGACCGTACATCTGAGGAGTGTGCGAGCCACGTGGTGTGAGCGTTTGGCCTCACTGATGAGTCCCGCATTCACAAGTGACTGGATCTCTTTCCTCATTATAGCATCCAGGTCCTCCGACTTGTTTACTTTTTGATCTATCCTGAATTTGGATTCATCTGACAATATTACATCCATTTTTCTCTGGTAATCAGACATGTCCATCAGTACTGTACCGCTCTCTACATAATAGGTATGTATCTAAGGATCATAGTTCGTTAATTCATCTCATGAATTATGAATATGCAATATTTCATGAACTGTGAGAATCTAACTAATGACACTTAGAGAAATTTACTACACGAATTATAAACATACACCCATGTTTGTAAATAACAGACAAAGTATCACAAGTAGATCACACATAAACGCCACACATACAGATAAAGTACATCCACCATTAGAGAAAGGGAACGGGAGATTATCCTACATATACCAAGGGACATAAGTAGTTCTTAAAGGAGAAACACTTGGTCCTACATAGAATCACTGTCCAAAAAGCGGAAGCTAGACACGGTTTTCCAGTGAGTACATATATCTTGTATTATGGGTTGAATAACCATTTTGTGGTGTCCAGGGGAATATTTCCCTTGATGAGTCTCCCTAAAAAGAGACCATTTGACTGTGGGCACATTTTAGTGTCTTGAGAGGGTTACAGTTTGAGAGTTCCCCCCAATAGAACATAAGTCAATAGTTGACCTCGGTCCAGTACAAGTCCCCAATTGTGAAATGAGCGAGAGATGTAGGCTCTTTGTCAACTAAGCAAGATTAAACCACTGAACAAACACCATTTTGGTTGTGTTTCGACAGAAAATCAGACCTCTTACTAACTACAGTTGCTACCCCAACCTTCAGAAACGTGACGACTTACTGACTCCCTTAGGCCTCTGACGAATTAGTTCAAACTAATTATAGAAATATGAGACAACGTGTCACTAAAAGATAAGTGACACAAGGGGGAGCGACGGGATCGTGTCAGAGTCCCAGGAAGACGTAAGAGAGGACATACGACAAGTACAGGACATAGGTAGAGTACAGGTAGAGTAGACAGGACTATACACCCATCGAGAGACAGGACATAGGGTTGATAGACAGGACAGTGTCCTTTAATGACAGCCCAAAATTGGACTGGACGACCTGAGACACCAGCCGTCAACAGACGGGTGAATGAGAAGTTGATATCCAGAAGACCGAGACATTCTACTTAACACGACTATTATGCACGCCACGAGGTCAAGCACCACGTGACCACCGACAGAGCGAGGGAACAGATCAGACTGGACCTGACTGTCGTTGAGAAACGATGTATTTGGGGATATTTGTGTGTGTGTGTGAGAGAGAGAGAGAGAGAGAGAGAGAGAGAGAGAGAGAGAGAGAGAGAGAGAGAGAGAGAGTACTGAATACCTGCCAGAAGCTTGCTAATGCTAAGAGAGTGTGGCAGTGAATGCCTCGTACGCTAGTGTGAGATAATCTGTGATACGAGAGCGCACAAGTGCATTGCTAAGTGTTGCAATTGATTTATGCTATATATTGTTAAACAACATTTATGATTAATGGAGATGTATATTTTCTCCTAATAAATTCATATACATGTATACCGCTTGGACGGGTTGTTCAGACATGTATCATTTTCTGTCAGTGTTGTGACGAACGAGCGACTGAGACGCTGACAGATGGATAAGACACGATAGGAGGATGGACGATGGTAGAATACCAAAGGACATCTATTTTTGTGAATTACAGATGGGTAGGAAATCTCAGGGTCGGCCTCTACTACGATACAAAGATGTGTGTAAGCGGGACATGATTGATACAGGCATTGATAATGCACATTGGGAGAAAGTCGCCGCTGAACGTGTTGCATGGAGGGCAACTATCAGAAATGGAATAAAGACAAAGGAGAACATAATTGCAGATAAAGCACACAGAGCGTGAGAGATGTAGGATGGTGCATGATGGTGGAAATGACCATGTTTTCACATGCATCCTCTGTGGACAAACATTTACAGCACGAATTGGCCTTATCAACCACAATCGCCACCGCCATGGGTCGTAGTTATTATGCCTTTTTAAAGCACAATGTACCAAACTATCGTCTGTCAAGACAGAAAGGTGCCAATGTGACCACGGACAGACAGATAAACAAATGACCAAGTCCTACGAGAAACAAATGAAAATCGTAAACTGATTACTCCCCCGATGTGTCTCCACCTTGCCGTGGTGGGGGAGCTTGCGTGTCCCATCGACCCCATGTTGTTGCCGATGGATGAAAAACTACATATCGGACAGCTTATGGGATAGGGACCAGACTAAGAGAGACACAACCTGCTGCTATGCTGGTTAGACTGAGGATAGCAGTCAAAAATTTAAATCAGTTGCACGAAGGCAGAAGTTCTTGGTCCGGACAAAACTCTTAAGGCTCCCTGTCGAGGGCTGTGGCAGCCACAAACCCTCGGATCTGAGAGCCGGGCCGATACCCACCTACCGAAAAATAGGGGCGAGATACTAAGCAAGCTACATGCTCAGGTCTGATACATGTTCGAAGGCTGTCAGCTGGGGGATATGAGGGATTCCCGAATGAGAGAGCCTGGCCGTTTCTCGTTCAGTGCTGCACGAAGGTAAGGTGCTGAGCCGGCAGCACATGTAGCCTACCTCGTGAGCGAGTACAAAAAGTCAGAAAAGTGCCCCAGTCGAAGGAAATGGTTACGAAAACTGTCTGTATCTAACTGATAGAGAGTGTAGACAAAAGTGGAAGAAAGTCTCAATGACGCGAAATGGAACGCACGGCGAGCGAACCTATTGCGTGGTCCGAAGTCAAAAAGCTTACCGAGTGGATGTCGCTCGCAGTCTGACCGCTCCTGGTGTGTGCTTGAGCGACCAGTGGCAAGCGATATGCCCAACACATGGAAGTGAGGAACTAAAGCAGCCGTGAGCAGGACGTGACAATTCCTCGGGTCAGCCCAGTCTCCGAGCAATATGTGCCGGCTCTGCAATTATGGAAGCCTCCTTGGATAGCGAGGGAATGCCCATGGTCTGCCCCTGCCTTCTCTTGAGGGCCGACCACGATGTCGTTGATCGTTCTATCTTGACCAGCTGAGATGTTGGCGACATCACAACAGTCTAACGTGCCTCGAAACCAGAGGTAGGCTAACCTCATTAAAAAATGCCCGCCGGAAGCCGGAAGTGTCGTCCTACGGGTGGCAAACTAAACATTGACACTACGCAATTACGTCCGAGTGAAATGTCTCGTCCAAATGTCTCTCGTGCTAGGAACAGCTCTGACTACCTAGTTTCCGAATGCCGCTCTTGTTCGGAACAGCTCTGACTAGGTAGTTTTCCGAATGTCTGTCGTGCCTGGAACAGCTCTGACGGGCGCAACGACAAGAACATGTCCGAAAACTCGCTGAGTGGATGCCGTCTGCAAACCTGTCTGGTTTGTGAGGGAATGGCCCGGGGCAAACGAAATGACCAATATATTGAAGTGAGGATTTAAAGCAGCCATGAGCAGGACGTGACGATTTCCCTCGGTGAGCCCAGAACCTGGGCGCTATGTGTCGGCCCTGCAACTATGGAAGCAACCTTGGATGGCGGAAAATGCTATGGACTGTCCCTGCCTTCCTTTGAGGGATGACCGTTGTCTTCGACCGTTCAACCTTGGCCAGCTGGGCTGTAGATGGCACCACAAAAGTGAGAATCTCTCAGGAATGCTACCTGGTCAAAAAAGCACGCTGTAGCCGGATGTGTTGGCCTACGGGTTTCAGCCCAAGGGCGCATAACAGACACACCGCAATCACATCTGAAAAAAAAACACTCCGGATGAACGAAAAGAAGAAGAAGAAGAAGTAAACTGATTAGAGAAATTAGACGTGGACAGTCGACATTTTTGGTCACGTAATGAGAATAAATAAATTGGAGAACGGCGATAACTGGCAAGATCGAGAGGAAGAGAACAATGGGAAGGCAGAGTCGTAAATAACTGGATGGCTTGGCCACGTGGCATGGTCGAGACACATAACTGATCCACGACTCTGGTGAACGAGTGGGCTGGCGAATCATGACCGCACACGCTTATCGACATGTCACATAATGATGATGAGACTCTGGGTTCATCATTATCAATTTATTTTCTAATTCGCTTACTGTTGGATTTTGTTCGTTGGCCGCATGTTACAAATTAATTGTGTCATTTGAAATATGTCGATAACTGCTAAATGTTATGGTGCTCGCCCTGCTTTGGACCCCCAGACAGGTGCAGTACCGGGCTCTATGCCTCGTTAGGGTCTAACCACAACTACTGGAGGTCCTACTCAGATGTCCTGTGGAGCATGGTGCCTGACAATAGAGCGTCTGGCTATACCAAACAACAACTTAAAATAATGCACTGGAAGGCAGAGGGTGTCAACAACAACGACAACAACAAAAACAACAACAAAATAATAGAACTAGAAAACATCTTGGCCCAAGAAAATATAAGCGTATGTTGCTTGCAAAAAACTCACCTCAAGGAAAATATAGCCTTCAAAATCAGATGTTACCAGTGTTACCGATCCGACCGAAAAGGACAGGCGAAGGGGTGAGAAACTGACCCTTGTCAGAAATAACATCACTGCTTCCCAAATGGAAGTTTACGTGGAAGAGGCTGAGTATCAGACACTTAAACTTAAGACAGACAATACAGACCTTCACCTGATCAATTACTACTGTCCAAATGACCGCGCACAGGCACTGGACACAAAAATAAAAAATGACCCGTTGCCGTGAAGTTGGAACCGCGACTAACTAACTAACTAACTAACTTACTAAAAAATGATTGTGTGTGGCGATTTCAACAGACATTCGCAGAGCTGGGGCAATGCTCAAATGGAGCAGAGAGGAGAGAGACTGGAAGACAGACAGGATGAGAATAAATTCGTCTTGATTAACAAGCCATCTGACCCACATAACTTCTACTCGAGATCATGGCACACTACAACTACACCTGACCTAGCTTTTCATTCACTAGACCTGGAGTGGAGCATTAAACGAATTGTTGGGAAACAGCTTGGTGGCATTCACCATCGGCCAGTCTTTCTAACTGTAGAAAATGAGCTTGTAAGTGAAAGCAGCACCTTCTCGAGGTGGAACTACAAGAAAACAGACTCGGCAATGTACAAGCTTCGCACCAGCATTCTGATTAGAAACTTGAACACTGAGAAGGACATAAATAAAGTAGTTGAAGAGTTTGGGAAATGCATACTACAGGCAGCACGAGAAACAGTACCAAGAGAAGCCCGTAAAAGTATACACCTACTGGAGTAGTGAACTGGAACAGTTGCATAATGATGTGGAGGTGTGTAGAAGGCAAGCAGAGGCCAACCCTAGCCAAGAGCACCACAATAAATACCAGCACGCAAAAGCCACAATTCAAAGGGCCCAACAGCAGGCTAGACGGAAAAGCTGGCAGGAGAAAACAGAGTCACTGAACTTTGAAAGAGACACAAGGAAGTTGTGAAAGCTAATAAAGCAACTTAACGATGAGGGCACACGGAGAAACTCAAAAATTGCACTACATAAAGACGGAAACATCTTAACAGGAAAGCAAGCAGCTGACCATTTTGCGGACTCATTTGCTTAAGATAACAAAATCGAAATTAGTCCAGAGAAACAACAAGAGATTCGAGAGAAATGGCAACATACAGGACAGAATGATATCCTACATGAGGTTATAGAGGCACCTATCACAATCAGTGAACTGGAGCTAGCCATATCAAAACTGAAAATGGGAAAGTCACCAGGAGCTGATGGTATCTCCAATTAAATGATCAGGAACCTAGGAACAGAGGAAAAAGCAAAGCTGTTAAGATCTTCAATAACACCCTGACCTTAGGCAGTGTTCCACAAGCCTGGAGAGAAGCAATCATGATACCTCTCCTAAAATCAGAGAAAGATAGTTCCATTTCCTCCAGCTACAGACCAATTAGCCTCACCAGCTGTCTCTGCAAAACAATGGAGCGCGTCATCAATAACAGACTGCAGTGGTACATTGAAAGTGAAAACATCACTGTGCCACAACATGCTGGCTTTAAGTAGTGCTACTCTACGGAAGATCAGACAACCTACCTCTCTCAAGAAATTGAGGATGCATTCCAAGAGAAGAAGCTGGTGCTTGCGGCATGGATAGATCTGAAGAAAGCCTTTGACAAAGTCTGGAAAGAAGGTCTGATGAAGAAACTGAGAAACTGTAAAGTCAATGGAAGAATGTACAAAAGGATGAAAGCATACGTGCACAACAGAAGAGCCCGAGTACAGATAGACGGACTCAAGAGCAAGAATGTAAAATTGCGTCACGGTGTTCCCCAGGGCGGAGTCTTGTCCCTCACACTTTTTCTAATCTTCATCAATGATCTTGCTGCTAATTTACCGGATAGAATTAAAGCGGCAATTTACGCTGATGGCCTGGTTTTGCGGAGCACAAATGAACATGCATCAGTGGCTACCATATCGCTACAATGAGCTGTAGATACATTTATTGCATGGGATGATAGATGGTGTATCAGCATAAACACTGACAAGTGCAGCACCACCCTATTTACCCTATCTCCGAAATAAAAGGCAGGGATCATCCAGATAAATGGAACACCTCTAAGAGAAGAAAAAGAACCAACATACCTTGAAGTAACATTTGCTGACAGGCTGACATGGAAAAAACACATAAAAAATGCAATAGCAAAAGCCGGAAGGAAAATAACCACCCTGAGCAAGTTAAGTGGAAACATATGGGGAGCCAGTGGGAAAATACTTAGCAAAGTCTATCAACAGAGCATAGACCACACCTGGAATACGGGTCTACAGCGTGGTGTTCAACATAAAAAACCACACTACAAGAGCTGGACAAGGTGTAAAATCAAGCTCTTAGAGTCACAACACGAGGGATGAAATCAACCTCTGTAGTAGCAATGGAGAAAGTGGGGAGGACACAAGCACTGAGAGAGCGCAGAGATACGAAAACACTAATTCAAGCAGAAAAGCACCTCAGCTTGCCATGTCACCCTATGAAGAACTGATTTGTAAACTTAGCTATGGGGCGGTTGTAAAGAAGTAGTTTTATCCACCAGACCAAACGCCTTTGCAAAGAAACCACCGATCTGCCCACGGTTGGTATCCAGCTGACAACTATTCCAGAGCGAACTCCATGGGGATGAACATAGACTATCACTACAAATCCAGACAAACGTGAGAGGAATATTTGACAAGGAAGAACAGAACAGTGTACAGCGCAGAACAGCCACTCTCAGCTTCCTTGATGACGAATTCCCACAGGACCTTTGGATCCGAGTCTACAAGATGGGTTAGCACAAAATGCTATTCGAAATGGAGGAGCGGGAGTGTGCATAGAATACCCAAATAACACTAGGGACACGGCCAGAGTTCCAACAGGAAAGTACTGCCATAAATATGATGCTGAAATTGAGGCAATCAAGATAGCAACAGAGAAATTACTAAATACCAGCCATGGTACACAACCTGTGGTGCTATTGACAGATGCAAAATCAGTACTCAAGGCGCTCCTGTCTGGGGAAATGGCCAGTTCTAAGGACACTACTTTCTGAACTTAGCAGTCAGCATAAGGTCACCATACAGTGGATGCCATCCCACTGTGGAGTACCCGGAAACGACAGAGCTGATCGATTGGCTAAGGAAGGAGCAAAATAAGAACAGCCTGATGTACCCATTACATACCACCAAATGAAAAGAATGATCAAATCCGTCAGAAGGCCACCAAAACCTACTCAAGACGACTACCACGTTATGGACAGATCAGAACAAGTCATTATTCTGCGCCTCAGAACAGGACACAATAGATTACGCAACCACATGTAGACAAAATTCAAGATTGGCGACTCTGCCATGTGCACACGTGGTTTGTCGTCGCAGACAGCAGAGCACATACTACAAGACTGCCCAAACTACAACATATCAAGTCTAGGCAAACCTTCTGGCCTAGAGAGACAACAGTGGAAGATAAACTCTATGGACCGCTGAGTGAACTAAAAAAGTCTGTTAGATTCATACAAGAGACAACATTGCAGTTATAGACATATTTCAAGCGAACGAAAGAAGAAGTAGAAGAATTGTGTAATTGTTCCTCATATATTGTCGCTGTCCGAACTGAAAAGCATTTTTCAGGAAACAAGCTGTCAGAATCGTGCCATAAAACTTCTACCAGGCATCCTTCTGATGATTGTGGTGCTAAAAATATATTTGACACCAAATAGGGCAGTTTACCCGGCAATGCTCATTCTGTTATCAACTTCCGAATTTCACGTATTAACTATGATTGCTGTTTGTTATTTAGCAACTTGCTTCGCTGGATTGTTATCTTGTGCTGTTAACTCTTGAAATTGTAGGTACGCTGTTGTGACAATTACTAACTGAAATATTATTTAATAATTTTCACAAGCCTTTTATTACACTGTCTCCATTGTTTAAAAGTTTGTACTGTTGTACAATTGTTTCTTTTACAGTTTTACACAGTAGGAGGCAGTCGTCACGGTCGTGTGTCGTCTTGGTGTAAAAAGTTATGTTATATAGTTCCGTTTTGTTTTTGTAGAAGTTCGTTCCATGAACTTACGTTCTGTTTCTCTCCCGTTCATTTTTTGCCAAGAGATTATAATGCTAATTGTTCTACAGAAGCTTTTCCCTTCAGGTTTCTATTGTGTGTCTATGGAATGTTATAATGTTAAGATATTGCTGATTATGATTTTATCTGATAAATTATCAATAATAATTTATATATCAATATCAAAGTGCTAGAAAAATGAAACCAGGTTGCCAGATAGGAATGTTTCTCTCTTAGAATCAATAGTATTACACAAATTAATTTTACTGTCTCTCATTGCCATCATAATCATCATAATGTCATAATGTATTCTGCTATTTAAAGTAGGTGTTGTCTTTACACAGATCTCTGTCCTTGGTGTTCCTGATCTACTATGTTGGGTAGCAGGTTTGAACGTGATTTTCAAAATGGGTTTTACTAATGAGACCACCGCAGATTGATAGGCCTTGGAAAAAAAAAATCTAATGGTACCTGATTGATCACTGTATAGCAGTTCTAAGCGGAGATATTCACATTTAAGTGTCGGCATCTTGAACAAACAACTTCTCAGATTTCTCTGTCTGTGTAGCTCTCCTTTGTGTCCCGGTCAGAGTGTCTCCATCAAAATGTCTCCAACAGACACTACCATTGACGAACAATAATCAGAGATGCAAAAATACAAGACAGAACTTTGCAGAACCTTGCTCCCATTGTCTCCATTGTTTAACAGACTGTACTCAGCTGTACTGTTGTACAATTGTATTGCTGGTTTCTTTTACACAGTAGGCAGTTCTAGATCTGCAGATCAAAAGAAAATACTCATCTAACAGTATTTTCTCATTTACAGTTAATTATAAAATAATAAATTGTACTCTCACTACAAAAGTCACGATAATTTCAACCTATCGCAATGCACAGAATATTAAGACTAACCTGTTCTGCAGAAACTAAGATGGCGTTTGTTATTGTCACATGATATTTGAATGAATGAGTGATGTCGGGAGCATGCATGGCCTTTACATAGCCATTTTTGGGGACACAATCGGCTCCTTCTGTGCAGGGGTGGTTTGATGTTTCGGATCGCATAATCGCACTACATGAACCCTCTACTTTTGGTATTCCTGCATGCCGCCATCCCAGTCCATCCATCATAATTTCTCTGGCTCTAATGTCACTGATCTTTCCAGTCATTATGTTTTCCAGTGCCTCTCTTCTTATTATATGACCAGAGAACTTCATTTGTATCTTTCAAACAGGTGTATATACTTATATAGTGTTCACTTTCAATAGCCTTTCTCAGGCAGTTGCTGTTAGTTAATCTGGCAGTCCAAGAGAGTTGCAACATTTGTCTCAGGAACCACATCTCCACTGCTTTAAATCTCTTCCTAATTCATTCACCCTCTATGATTCACTGCCATATAGCAAAACAGGTTCTATACAACATGTCCGTACTTTCTTTCTGACATTCAGTGATAATATTGAATTGATATTTTGATTCAGTATTTTACATTTTCTGACATGCAACTTTTGCTTGACATGTTCTGCTCTTAATTGCTATCACAAGTTAAACAGGTCTGCCAACTGAAAATTGAGATAGAGTTATACTGCATACACTTGTTTTGTGTTTTGTTGTCCATTGTTGCTAAATGACCATACTGTCATCTAGTCAGTCCTATCACCATCATCATTATCAAGTGCCCTGCCACCTGGCGTAGGTGTTCATGGCTCTCCACAGATCTCAGTCTTTGGTTTTCTGGATCAACTCTGCTGCTGAAATTCCTCCATGCCACCATCTCAATTTATCCTGCATCATTTTTCCTGGTCTGCCTCTGCCTCTCTTCCCCTTGATCTTTCCAGTTGTCACGATGTTCTCCAATGCCTCTCTTCTCATCACATGACCGTAGAAAGCTATTTGTCTCTTTCTTATTGTTGTATATAATATTCTAGTTTCATTAGCCTGTTTCAAGCAGTCGTTGTTACTCTGGCAGTCCAAGGAATTCGCAACATTCGTCTCAGGAACCACATCTCTGTTGCTTCTAATTTCTTCTTAATTTATTCATTTACATTCCAAGATTCACTGCCATACAGCAAAACTGGTTCTGCATAGCATTTCAGCACACTCGTTCTTACATTCAGTGATAGTGACCTATTGCATAAGATACTCTTCATTTTCTGAAATGCGGCTTTTGCTTGCCCTATTCTGCTCTTAATCTTTCTTGTACATCTTCCATCTGATGTTATAAATGCCCCTAGGTATTTAAAATTATCCACTTGGTTAAGAATTTTCCCTTCTATTTCTATGTCACATTTTGGTGTAACCATTTTCTTTGATATCACCATTGTTACTGTTTTCTTGATATTCAAGGACAGTCCTTTCCTTGCACTCTCTGTTACTATAATGTCCAAAATTTGTTGTATGTCTGTTGAATTATCCGCCACCAATACTGTGTCATCTGCATAGCATATATTATTTATATTATAACCTCCAACTAGTATTCCTGGCGTCTCTTTGATCTCTCTCCTGTTTACTTCACTATATAGGGAGAAGATATCTGGTGACAAGACACACCCCTCTCATACTATACACTCAATCCTATACTGTTAAAAAAAAAAAAGAAACGCAACATTATTGCAGTTTCAATTGCAAACTTGTACCAACATTTTATTTTACAGAATTAATGTTTTAATCCTGGCATAAAGAAGATTTCTGCCTTTAACAATGAAATGATAATTAAATTTGGTTTGGGCTATGTCTTTGCGACTGAGGTCTCCATTTCAGTAAGGTGTATGACCTCTATCAGAGAACAACATCTCCTTGACATTGATCCGATTAGCTGTTGGACCTGTTGTGGGATGGCTGCCCACCCTTCCCGCAGTGCAAGAAACAACTGTTGGAGATTGGCTGGAGCCACGTCTTGCTGGCGGAGTCGTCTGACGAGTTCATCCCATAAGTGTTCTATGGGGTTCATGTTTGATGACATGGCTGGCCACAGAATGGTCTGGACGTTTTTGTCAGCTAGGAACTGGGTGGTGAGTTGTGCGACATAAGGTTGAGCGTTATCCTGCTAAAAAATCGACACACACACATCCCGCTGTTCCGGGTGTAGTGCTCATGAACTCTGCGGTAAACTCTTCTCCGTCTGTGTTGCTGGAGCATATAAAAATGATTCATAACTAAACCAAACCCGTCTCCAGTCATTCCCAACGGTTCATTGATGATGCTGATTCGCCCACTGCAGTCGGTTCTGTCCATGCCAGTCTTGTAAGAACAGGACCTCTGTAGGGCTTCTAGCAAAAAGACCAGCGTCATGCAGCCGGTTCCTGACCATTTGATCTAACATTCGACAAGCTCCTGGCATTGACTGGACTGGAGGATGCAGATACAAATCGATTCCTAAGGTGACGCAGCAGTATGAAGCAGTTTTGGCAGCAGTTGTGATTCTGGGTCTTTCACTGTGCGGCCGGTCAGCCACTGAGCCAGTTTCTTGAAATCGCCTCCAAAGGCGACTAATGGTGCTTCTAACCCAATTAAATTCTCTGGCTACTACACTTTGTGACTGTCCAGCCTGTGGGTCAAAGTGCCAGCGGAGCAGTCAGACTTGTGCAGAGTTATAATCACATTGAGCAGGGAGTGGCCAGCAGGGTCCACGGAAGTGGAAATCCAGCAACTGATTCAGGATAATGCTCGCCCGGGTGATGTGATTATCTACACAGATGGTTCGGTGTTGAGAGGTAGGCGAAGTGCCTGGGGATTCTTAGCAAAAGCTAATAGTCGACGTTTGGTGAAGGAGAACCTGGCGTATGATACCACAACATCTACCTTAAGAATGGAGGTGGAGGCAGTCATTGCAGCTTTCCGCTGGATGGAGAACACGATACATACACACATCGTGATTGTAACTGACTCAGAAAGCATGCTGAGGAGGGTGAGGACAGGCAGGCTTCGTGGAGAGTGGCTTGCTTCGCTTCGGAGGTCACGGGTGGCAAGCATCACCTGGATCTTTTCTCCGGGGCATGCCGGTGTGCTGGGGAATGAACATGCGGACAGATTGGCTGGCTCGGCAAACCTTGGTGGAGTATTGATGCATGACAAGGCAGACGTGGTTGCAGCCTTGTGGTAGCACGTGTACACCTCAGAGGAGCAAATGGATTACCATAGTCTGGCAAGAATGAGGCAGCGAGGAGTGATGAAGGGATCTGGCCGACGCTCGACGCTCAGAGGAAAGGCGAGACGGACATATAATCAGATTGCTACTGGAACTATTGGTGTTGGAACTCTTCGCTGGCTGCTGAGAATGGGGATGGAGTGCTTATGGAATGCTGTGATCTTGGTTCCTAAATCAATCAGTCAATCAATAACCAGCCTGCAAACGTCCAATGATGATGAGTCATTGTTCTGTAATGAGATGAGCCATACTTGCGCATTGAATTTTCAACTGAATTTATTCGAGGAGCGTCAATCTTTTATTGGCATTCAGTATGGTCAGAGAGTTTTGTGTTAAGTAAGTTTCACAGGATTGTCATGAACCTGTCACGAGTTATTTTCAAAAATGTTGTTTTGAACTTGACCTCTTTTATGACCTCACGAATCATGAGGTGAGTACAATTCAGGTAAGCACGAAAAGTTAATGACCAGATGGACACAGTCAATAGGTTGACTGATGCCCAATCAGCGAATATCTTTTATAAAATTAACACCTAAGATGTTGCGTGTTTTTTTGTTTTTTGGAACAGTATATAATGGACTTCAGACCAATCTGAGTCCAGAAACATTTGTTAAGTGAGAACAGGAATGCCAACTGTTGATCATATGTAGGTAGCTTGACTCTTCATTTGTGTGTGACATGCCTCCACATAGCTTCTTCACAGCTTGTGAGTCAAAATCTTTATTTGTGTGTGTGACATGCCTCCACATAGCTTCCTGACAGCTTGAAAGTCACAATCTTTATTTGTGTGTGTGACATGCCTCCACATAGCTTCCTGACAGCTTGAAAGTCACAATCTTTATTTGTGTGTGTGACATGCCTAGCTTCCCGACAGCTTGGAAGCCACAATCTTTATTTGTGTGTGACATGCCTCCACATAGCTTCCTCACAGCTTGAAAGCCACAATCTTTATTTGTGTGTGTGACATGCCTCCACATAGCTTCCTCACAGCTTGAAAGCCGCAATCTTTATTTGTGTGTGTGACATGCCTCCACATAGCTTTCTCACAGCTTGAAAGCCACAATCTTTATTTGTGTGCGTGACATGCCTCCACATAGCTTCCTCACAGCTTGAAAGTCACAATCTTTATTTGTGTGTGTGACATGCCTCCACATAGCTTCCTCACAGCTTGAAAGTCACAATCTTTATTTGTGTGTGTGACATGCCTCCACATAGCTTCCTCACAGCTTGAAAGTCACAATCTTTATTTGTGTGTGTGACATGCCTCCACATAGCTTCCTCACAGCTTGGAAGCCCAATCTGTATTTGTGTGTGTGACATGCCTCCACATAGCTTCCTCACAGCTTTAAAGTCACAATCTGTATTTGTGTGTGTGACATGCCTCCACATAGCTTCCTCACAGCTTTAAAGTCACAATCTGTATTTGTGTGTGTGACATGCCTCCACATAGCTTTCTCACAGCTTGGAAGTCACAATCTGTATTTGTGTGTGTGACATGCCTCCACATAGCTTCCTCACAGCTTGGAAGCCACAATCTTTATTTGTGTGTGTGACATGCCTCCACATAGCTTTCTCACAGTTTGGAAGTCACAATCTTTATTTGTGTGTGTGACATGCCTACACATAGCTTCCTCACAGCTTGAAAGTCACAATCTTTATTTGTGTGTGTGACATGCCTCCACATAGCTTCCTCACAGCTTGAAAGTCACAATCTTTATTTGTGTGTGTGACATGCCTCCACATAGCTTCCTCACAGCTTGGAAGCCACAACCTTTATTTGTGTGTGTGACATGCCTCCACATAGCTTTCTCACAGCTTGGAAGCCACAATCTTTATTTGTGTGTGTGACATGCCTCCACATAGCTTTCTCACAGCTTGGAAGTCACAATCTTTATTTGTGTGTGTGACATTCCTCCACATAGCTTCCTCACAGCTTGAAAGTCACAATGCCTGCAGAGATTTGACTGTCAGCACCAGTGTTCCTAATTGTCAAGGTGAATTCCACAGTTCTGAATTTGAAGCTGTCAGGTTATCTGTATCTTTTTTTCTTTTTGGGGGGGGGGGGGGGGGGGGGGGCCGGCTCTGTAAAATTGAAAACTTTTTATGGAAGCTGCTTATTTGACTTCCTAAACTAGGTAGTGAAAAGAAACCACTTGGATTGATGGAATTGTGTGTATGTTAGCACATGTATATGCCTTGGCCTGAGCAAGTGTACGCCTGACCTTGGACAAAGGTATATTATAATAGCAATGGACAAACCACTTTTTTATCCCAGAGATGATTCTGAGTGTGTTCACATTGTGGGTCCAATAGCATGAGTATGCTTAGGCTTGGTCGATTGCAAACTGGAACAACTGATTGTACAACATAACCAACAATCTCTGCTGCAGCCACCATTTTTAATATAGCTACTCTGTGCTTGCATGTTTGCACGGTTTTCTATGACACTTGAACAACTGACAGGCTGCTTCAGATGTTATTTTGAGGTATTTCAGCCTATTTCAGCCTGCTCACTGATCTGCCTCTTTAGGAAAATGTCTGGTAGGTCAGCTTTTACTATGTAGTTATTGAGGGAATACCACATTACACATGCCCAGTCAGGATGAAGCTTGAAACATCTGCCTTCAAACCACTGAACAGTCATTGACAGTGTCTCTGAATGTCTCTGTACATTTCTTGTCTATTGGCACTTGTTCTATCTATAAATGACAGTGTCATCTGTGAATGTCAGAATTTTTAGTGGAAGGTTTAAGGAAATAAGACAGTTTGTTAATGTTCATAATTTGGTGATCACAAAAGGTTAACATACAGCAGCTCTGTGGCTTAGCATACATTAGCACACATAGACACCTAACCCTCACCATGTCAAGTTTGTTGAAATATGATAATGTAAACCAACTGACACATCTATTTGCATTTGTTTGTGTTGTTATTATTATTATTGCACACATTTGGGAGATTTCTTGGAAATAAAGTTCTGACAAAAGCATTTTTCTGGTTCCTTTTAATCCTTAAAAACTGCAACTTTGATGTTAGCATCAAGTCATTGTTTGATAATGTTACTCTACAACTGTTTTTTTTTTCTCAGGTAAATTAATACTGGATACATAAATTACACCACAGGCATGAAAATGGCAAGAGTACGTTTTCAGTACTGCAAGGTAGGTCACTTAATGTAGTAACAAAATCATGTTTTCACCCATGGATAATATCATGATTATTTTCTGACTTGCGTAGAAATTTGTACCATAGTGTGTAGTACAGTCATCTTGAGTGATCTAGTATTATACATGTATGACAATAAAGGCTATCACACAAGTTACCATAATATGAGAAATAGTGGTTTTCTGAGTTGGATATAAATTAGTGGCATAGTATGAACAATTTAACAATGGGAAAATTAACATTGCAGAATATTACTTTAAAAATCTGATGTATACATTCAAGTTCACTGATGTTGTCCCATAAAAAAAGCTTAAGAATATATACATCTTTCCCATAGTGCTTATTTTGTTTGCTTACTTTCCTAGCACCATAGAAGCCGGGAATTCTCTCATGGGGTGCCCCATTGGCTTTTTTTTCTAAATGTGGAATAAACGCAATTTATGCAAATTACTATTACAAACAGTTAACCCATCTGCTACAAATGAGGTTTGTCAGGTTGTATTTATCATCTAAATTATTAAATGATGTGGAATTATCCACTGCCAACAAGCAGATGGAAGAAAGAAAACTGGATAGAATACTTAGTTTAATGTCATTGTGGACGCACAACTGACACTGCAAGGGTCTGCTCTCTTCCATGTGCCTTCATGTCTAGCATTTGTTACTGATTGGCACCTATACTTCCCCAAAGATGCCTTTGGATTGCAGAGTTTACGCATCTTCAGTAATGTTGTTATCTCTGAGTCAGTTTTTTTTCCCCTAGTCGGGTGATTGAAATAAATTGTAGTTCGGTTCACTAGATTACTATAATAAAATTTCTGTATATAAACTGCAGGAGAAATAAGCATTTGCCCTTATCACATCATTGAATATATGAGGAATCCCATAGTATTCATCAGTCTCCAAAGATTCCCAATCAATACAATTTTCACAGTCTATCATAAGTCTATCAGACAGTCTATCATATTTCACAATCCTATTTGAAAATGACATATTATTTCCATGCTTTGCTCTACTATAATGCTATTTGCAGGATATTGGGTATGAAAACCTCCATTTTTCATTTCTCAGTTGCATTTCATAATATTCAAGAATTTTGCTGCATATTTTCCCATCAACTAACCAGCTATAAGTTCTCTCTCATTCAAGATTCCTTCATTTCCAGGAAATAATTTATCTTTTGATATAATGTCAGTATGGAATATGCCCTTATCACAGGAGCACCTGATTTATTTTGCTTCATTTATTGTTTTGTTTTTTTTGCATATCCTGTACAGGACATCGCTGTCAACAACAGCATCTTTCAGCTGTCTGTTGATTTCTTGGCAAGATTACGCTCAGTAGTTTGCCATTGCTTTCTGAGCGGCCGGCTCAGTATCCCGCAAGTCACCAGCGGGGGTCGAACCGCTCCCAGTTCTCTCCCGCTACGAGACTGCGTGATAAACGGGATTACGGAGAAAGTGTTGTAACCCCTCAGCCAGAGAGACCGGCTTCATTTATTGTACCCATTTTAAAACATTGCTTTCAGATTTATTGTTAGTATATTCTATGTGACCCTTCTAGTTAGCTGGCGTAAAGAATAAGAAGGGAAGCAAAGATGGAAATTAGTGGAGAATGGTATTAATTTGTGGAAGAGAAAGAAACAGATAATGCAGTATGCATTTTATGAACGCTACCAGACAGATCAATTGAAACACAGAAAGATCTATATTTGTGTTTTATAGATTACACCAATGTGTTTGTTAAAGTGAAACATTTTGGAGGATATTAACATCGATGGGAAATCTCTCATAATAATAAAACAAAATATGTGCTGAATACAAGTAGCTACAGTGAAATTGGGAAGTAAAGTGGGCAGTTAGGAATAGATAAAGTAAGTAATAAGTCAGGAATGTGTTTTGTCATCTAACCCTTTTTTTCTCTATAGCACAAGCTGGAGGTTGTAATTTAAAAAAAAAACAGTTTTAGAATGTAAAAAACAAAAGAGACTTTCCTTGACTAACAAAAAAACAAGCAATGGTTATATCAAAGAAAAAGATAGCACCAAAATGTGATATAACATTAGAAGGAACAATGCTTAATTAAGTTAATATATTCAAATATTTGAGCACAATCATAACATTAGATAAAAAAAATGTGTGACAGAAATGACAGACTAAGCCAAGAAAACTCTGTATTTCAGAGGACAAAAGGTATCTGATGTAACAAATCACTTTGACTGCAATATTATATTGAACCTGTTCTGCTGTATATCAGTGAATCTTGGAATGTGAATGTGAAAACTAGGAAGAGCTTACAGACAGAGAGTAGTTTCTGAGACAAATGGTGTGAATACCTTGTATGGCCAGAGTAACTAGCCACAAGTGGCTCAGAGAGATTAATGAATGCAAAACATTATACACGATTATAAGAAAGAGACACACAGAACATCAAGATGACTGGAAAGATCAGGTGTAGAAGAAGCAGAGACACTCTGTAAAAAGATGCTTGATGGTCTGAGACGATGGCATAGATTACTGTCATCAATATAATAGATCCAGAACACCCAGTGGAGAGAAGTGAATGCCTACACCACTTGGCCATGATGATGATACTATTGATAAAAGTGATTTTGTAAATGATAGATGCAATGCTAACATTTATATTTATGTAACAGCTGTATTTTGTTGTTGGTGAATTCTTAGAGATTTGTTACCTTTTAGTAATTATTGTTTTATTCAGCTGTATTTTAGATCAATCAGCTTATCAGGTAAGTTATTTGAAAATATGTATGTGCTTACTTTATTATTTATTGTCAGTTGTGGTATAGGGATAGTATTATGTTGCATCTGACAATGATTTCTCGGGCTTATTTATTTCTTAACTTTGATCATTATATACATACCTGTAGTGTAGTGATTACTGTAACAGGCATGGGAGGAAATTAAGTCAATTACGTTGCATATGAAGGGATCCTTGGGCACCACCAGGCTATGTGCTGGTTTTACAGAACCCCATGCAAGACTCCTGTACACCATGGATAAATGGCCTTTATGGGTCTGGATTTAATTGGCAGGGGATATTGGAGTTGGTGGCATTTGGGGGTTCAGTGACCATAAACCACAAAGTGGAAAAGCCTCTGGCACTCATCATCTTATTCCCAAATAGCGTGTAAATGAAGGTGTGTTTTATTAATTTGACAAATGAGTTCTAATAATCACTGAGTGTGATTTTTGCTAAATGGTAATTACATTCATCAGACTACTTAATAACAACAATTTCAAATTCTGTTCAAATGTCCACCATGCCATCTTAAAGTTAGTTGCATGTCCTTTACAGGATGTCGCCATCAAGCCCAGCTGTTTGTGATCTACTAGGCAATTTTAATTCGTTAGATTTCTCTATGGCCAACATCTCATACATAAAAATGAATGCAAAGTGATGTGCCATTGACTCAGTATATCTGAGGAATTATGAAACCGCGCAACTTATTATCCCCATAGCCATGGATGCCAGTTACCACACCAAGCGAAATACCCATGCTGTTAGAGAAAACCTTGCTTCGGTGTCAAATTTCAGCTGCAGCTTAGTGTTTAGACGGGTGCAGTCCAAAGCCCCTCATCTTTCCAGATCTACAGTCAACTCTGCATTTTTGGAAGCCTCCTTGGTTTGTCTGGATCTATGCCAAGGGTTTGCATATCTTGTTTACTCACATCCTTATACCCCAAATGCGATATAAGGATGTGTGTAAACAAGATATGAAAACCCTTGGCATAGATCCAAACAAGTGGGAAAGAGTTGCAACAGACAGATGTTCCTGAAGAAGAGATGTACGAAACAGACTGTTGCTCTTTGAGCGCAACCTGATCCAACAAACTGAGGATAGGTGGCACAGGTATAAAATGCAGTCACTTACTGCGGGACTTGCCTCGTCTTACAGATGCGGAAACTGTGACAGGGATTGTCACTCTCGCAGTGGACTATACAGTCGCCAGCAGTGCTGTCGAGTGCCTCCCCAGCAGTACAACTCTGTAGTCCTTCAGGACTGAAAGAGGCCTACTACTACTACCTTGGATTGTGGGAAATGCCTATGTTGTGCCTCCGGCTTTCCTAGAGGGCCGACCAGCATGCAAAAGGCTGTTTTGGACAGGTTTGGTAGGAGATAGCACCTGCAGATGGACAGGCAAAGAGGTCACCACTCTGAGGCCATGGAATGTCCTAAAAAAATACAGAGGAAAACTAACCAGGTCAACAAATGCTGGTAAAAAGCTGGATGTGTTGGTCAAAAGCCACAAATATTGCAGCTGTACTGTAAACACCATGGCCTGGAGGAACCTCGGAATCAGAAATAATTGGCACCACAAGAGAGAGAAGGCTGCGGACAGACTTGATCACCATTGCCACACATGGACTATGGAAAATCTAAACAAGACCAGTGCAATTATGCCCAAAAGAAGAAAGAATATATGAGATGAAGAAAGCATAAGAAAATATACGCACCTAGTACACCCACACAAATTGTACACAATTATTGAAAGATTGGTATTTGGCAACATTCAAGCTCTTATACATCTGTTTTGTATTTTTTTCCATTCACAACACTGTTCAATTTGTGTAACATAAATTGAGAAATGCTTTGAATCAGTTTGTATAATTGTATATATCTGTATTATAGTAATGAAATGGAGATTTAAAAATGATATATAAAGCCATACCGTAGCTGAACATTGTTTTTTTTTTACTCCTCGTAGGTTATTATTGCAACATCAATGGTGTGGATCATGTTGGACGTATTTGTACTTATGTATTTTACTGACTGTACAAATGGGCCAAGATGTAATCAACAGGACGGGGATGTTAAACAAGTAGTGGATAAATCAAAGTCAGGCTTTTTACAAAAGATCTTTCCTAAAGGTATGCAGAATATATATATTATGTCCAATATATTACTATAACTTCACCTCTTGTGTTTACAATTCTGTCTTGAAGTTACATAGCCGTCAAGCCTGGTATTACCACAAGGATCTGCAATATTACCTGTGTTATTCAATGTATACATAAGCAAGCATTGAAGCACCAGGGATTGGTAGGATACTGACATTTGCAGATGATGTCCTTGCGTTCAGGCAGAGGAGAAACAGGATGCAAATAGCTCAAGTGTTTCAGGAGACCAGGAGACTGTAAGCAAAGTGATCGCTTCCATTTAACAGTAAACAAATAGAGAACATCTGTTGAATCACCCCCCCCCCACCCCACCCCCCCCCCCCCCCCCCCACCCCACCCCCCGACACGCTGATGTGATTGGAAACAAGGAGGGGGACATATTGGCTGGGTCTGCACCCCTTGGTGGGGTACTGGTGTATGATAATGCAGATGTTGTCAGGGAGTTAGAAATTGTGTGTATAGTGCAGAAGAACAGGTAGACCTATACGGCTTGGAGAAAATGGTGCTGCACAGTGAGCAGAGGATCTGGCTGACACTCAAAACTGAGAGGAAAGGCCAGATGGACATATAATCAAACTGAGAGGAAAGGCCAGATGGACATATAATCGAACTGAGAGGAAAGGCCAGATGGACATATAATCAAACTGAGAGGAAAGGCCAGATGGACATATAATCAAACTGAGAGGAAAGGCCAGATGGACATATAATCAAACTGCTGTTGCTAACATTAGTATTGGGACTCTTCGCTGGCTGTTGCAGATGACGGTGCAGCACGTATGGGAGTGTCCAGAGTGCTGCCATGTTGGTTATTGACTCAACTCAATTTTCAGCTTTCTTATTCTTTCATATTTATCCTGAATATCCATCCATCCATCATGTGCCATGCCGATAAGCGTGGGTGGTCATTTTTTGCCATCTCACTTGAAGACCAGAGTTGTGGATCAGCTCCATGTTTCTGTCATGACTATTCCACATGGCCAAGCCATCCAGATATTTACTTCTTGGTCTTCCCCTTGGTCTCTTCCCTTTGATCTTGCCAGTTGTTACCAAGTTCTCCAATTCATTTCTTCTCATAACATGCCCAAAAAATTTTGAATGTCTGCATCTAATGCCGTTAATCAGTTTACGATCTTCATTTGTTTCTTGTAGGACTTGTTCATTGGTTTTTCTGTCTGTCCATGGTATTCTTTGCATTTTCCTCAGAAACAACATTTCCACAGCCATCAGATGTTTTTCAGCTTGTCTGCTCATTGTTCACGCTTCACATCCATATAAAATTACATTGTTATCTTTTTATCGGTCAGTATGTTTTTCATCTTGCAAAAGACTACCTTCGAAATGGCAATTCTTGTTCTAATCTCTTCAAGGCATCTCCTATCAGATGTTATGACTTTTCCAAGATAGCTGTAACGATTCACTTGTTTAAGAATATGCCCATTTACTTGTATATTACATTGTAGTATTTCTTCCTTCCTAGTGACAGCCATAACCTGAATATAGATTTTCCATTCTGATATATCCTTTATGGTCTTAATTTGGGTTTTGTTTTTGGGCGTAGCTCTTTGATATCCATTAGTATTCATCAATCATATTTATTCTTTATGGATATCTTTCACATCCAGTTTTATTCTGATGAGGTTTATTAAAGGTAGTCACATACTTGATATAATTTAAACAAACAAGCAATTGCTGCTACCAAATCCTAGCCATGAATACCCTTATATGAAAGTCTGTAAGTCTTGTTGGTACTATCATCTGTGAGTTTTATGCTTCAGGTTAGTTCATCAAACTTTTGTAGGCCATGGGGCAGAGATTAGGTCAAAAAAGCACTCTGTCTCAGTAAACTGACTGACAGAACTGTACATCTGCACAAGCATAATTTTCTACCTTATGCCTGGCAAATCTCAGGAGTGTGTGTGCACATATTTCTAGATTAGTACAGAGGAATAAGGAATGTTTCTTTGGGAACATGCATACCAAAATATTGATAGGTTTGCACAGAGGAAAATAATTCAGGCATGGAAACATGCAAGCAGCAATATTTCTTGATTAGTACAAAGAATAATAAAAAGTATATATTCTCAACAAAGAAGCAGCTATAAGCATTGACAACCAAATGGGTGCTTTTCAAAACATTACATAAGGTGTTAGACAAGGTTGTGTACTATCACCCAATTTTATTTTTCTTTTTCAATATAATAATGAGATCCATACAAGACATGGCCTCTAGAAAGAATATCAGTTGGTGGACATAATGTCAACAACCAGGTGAACATCTGGTTGGGAAAGTGACTGCCACTTCTATCAAGGATGAATGTTTCGTGGAGGACTTTTGTGGTGACATTCTAGTGGCGGCATTATGCACAGTCTGCCTGAGCGCGCTGTTGTTTGTCGAGACTCCTGTCTTTTCCACTTTTCACATGGGGCAGTGAGGAACATTTTATGTGATATTCACTGGCACAGGAACGGAGCATAATGGGGACGACCCGTTGCTGTGATGTTGGAACCACGACTGGACTAATGTCAACAACCTGTGATTTGCTGATGGTGCAGTTTTAATCGCTGAAAATGAAATGCAAATATGAGGTGTAATAGATATATTTGCATCAAAGTCAAAACAAAGGCATGAGTCTGAATAACTGAAAAACTGAAGTGGCACTTACAAAGTAAAAATATCTTCCCAAATGTAACATCAAAGTAAATGGAACTAGCTTGAAACAAACCAATGCAATTTAAGTGTTTGGGAACCTTGATAACAGCAGATGGAAGATGTATTAATGAATTTAAAAGCAGAATTTCACAGGATGAAGAATATTATATGCAATATATCTTTGAGACTCGTTTAGTTGATGGATCAACATTACGGCACACAGGTTTAACCCATAAGTGCTCCGTTTTCCTCCTAACTCAAACCTGAGTCTGGAGAAACTCAGCTCAATGCATGAACTCCATAGCATCAGCGAGGACCCTGAAATACTTTGGGTATATTTTTAACTCTAAATTCTAATTTTAACTCTAATTGTTCAATTTCCAACTGCCATGGTATTTGTTACGTGCGCAAGAATACACATGGGCGTCCGATCTCACTACCCAGAGACCAGGGGAAATTTTATTACTGGAAGTCCACATGAAAAAATCTCGGTCCTCACCGGGGCTTGAACCCTGGACCTCCAGCACACAAGGTGGACACTATACCTCGAGACCACTCAGGCGCCCCCCCCCCCCCCCCCCCCCCCCCCCCCCCCCCCCCCCCCCCCCCCCCCCCCCCACCCTCGAGATAAAGAAATTCTAAGAACTATGTTAGTTAAATCAACCTGACTGTACATAAACCGTTCAGTCCCATAAGAGCTCAGCTGCCTGGTGCAGTATCTCCCTCCCTCACTGTGTATTGGTTGACATCAGTTCTGTGTTGGTTGAACATGAACATTCATCTTTGGAATCATGGCATGGAGGAACATCAGCATCAGAAATGGTTGGCAGTACATGAGGCAGAGAGCTGTAGACAGACATGATGCCGCTTGGCATGGGCTGTAAGAAGTGCAGAGAATGGTAGTTCAGTCATGTTTCTTTTTGGAAAATGTGTACACAGATATTTATAGGTTAGTATAGAGAGAGGGCTTGGGTATGTCTCTTTAGGAACACATATTAACTGACAGTTTATTTGATGGTCCACGTGGAGTCATTTCTGCACTTGTGACTAGGATCACCTGAGTTCTTGTTTGTTTAGTGCCATGCATTTTAATTGCTGTTGAATATTTACTTTGTGGCAAAGGGGTTACGAGCACAGTTCACAATCTCGCAAAATGTGTTCAAAATCCAGCTGCAGGTAATTTGGAACCTAAGCGCCTTGTGCTGGTTTTCATACAATGGTATGATTTCTGGTCATTCAGTAAGCAGTGCAAACTACTGAATGTAAATTTTCAAGGAAATCACAAACAGTTACAAAACTGTTGAGGTTTACTGCGGTGTCCTGTAAAGGATATGCAACTAACTTCATCTGTTCAATATATCACTGTGTAGCTCTTGATCTGAAAGAAAACTGAAAGAAATGCCACTCCTTCCTATGGTGCACTGTGAGAGTTGATTTATGTATACAACAGTTAATGAGCAAGTTTAGTGTTACAGTAGTAAATACAGATTATGATTTTACGCAAATGCTTCATAATTTTAATGTTGTGTAATTATGAATCATGATCATTTCATTATTTATATTATCTATAACATGCAGATACAGTTCATTCCAATTTTCCCAAACTTTTACCTGTATTACTAATGTAAAAATATGCCTCATTTATATTTAGGTTATAATTTATTATTGCTAATGTCGTAAAATGTTTCTCCAATGCAAAGTTAGCAATTTTCATTGTGTTGTTTGCTAGAACATTTTACCTTTTTTCTAATATTTATTTTGCTTGCCCTAAAAATAACCAAACATGGCTTGCTAAACCATGGGAATGTCTTGGTAAAGATGCATGTTGGCTTGTTTTCTGTGTGTTCAGTTTACCTTTTTTAAGACAATTTGTGCCGACTCTTTCCTTTCTTCCTTATGTCCTGTCCCTACCCTTTCTTTCCATAATTTGTCTGTCCTTGCTTTTACCCGCATATGTTGATTTAGTAAATAATCATGTGCATCACCGGACATGAATGTTATTACATTCATCAAATGGACACCTTTTAATTTTGCAGTATATGTAACTCAGTAGTCATTATCCTTGTCACGGTGCAGGTGAGGAGATCCAAGGGGTCCAGCGGCTGCACAGCGGCGAATGGTGCAACCGATTGATGTTTGGTGAGGCAGCGACTATTGTTGCTGAAGACCCCTGTTTAACTTTAGCTCGTTATGGGGATGCCGACCCTGCATTCTGCGCCATGCTCTCGAATAGTCAATATCTGTTGGATATGATGGTACTGACGGTCTATACACTTCTGACGGCTTGAGACATCTGACCTTCCCTTGACCAGAGAATGATGGTTCAAACAGCTGACAGTTCCTTTAAAAATGACAACCCCTGAATAAAGCATAGCCGGTCAGCATTGGATTCACTCTCACTTCAGGACAAATAATCTCCACATCACAGTCAGATCAAAGCACTTGACAAGGCCATCTTTTCTTTGAGTATTCCGGACAAGAAGTGCCAACTTTATTTCACAGCTCTGTATATTTCTCCACACACACGCAATACAGTATTCTAAAGGCCTGCCGAGCTAACCTTACTCTGGCTCCCGTTACTCACTGTTTCACCTATAACCATACGTAAGCGCTGCTTATAACTTATCACATCCCCTGAGCATCATGGATAACCGGCTGTATTTCCCAAGTCCCATTTCTGTCGCTCTCGCTCAAATTCTAAAAAGCCATGGCCTGACCTTGTGAGACTCTCTCCCTAATTGTGTTTAATGCTGGTGTGGACTACTGCGTGTGCCTGTCCTCAACTGCCCCTGGCCGCCAACTGGTGGTTGTAATTAATTAAAATTCTAACGGTTACTTCTGCAGCGTTCATGCGCTTATCAAAGGTTCTAAACATGGCGTGCTGATGTCTTGATGTTTCTCGCCCCAAATATAAGCCCAAAGTGATATTACTAACCGTCCGTTGTCAGATGACGCGTAGACGTGCGTTTACTCTTACTGTTTTCTGGTGCATGACATGTTCTTTGCATGCGCACTTAACTTATCATTTCTATGACATGACAATCCTGAATGAGTGAAACACAGTTTAGCATTTTAAACTCACTCCAGATAAAAATAATGGAAGTTGAGGTGCTTTTGTTACCCTCAGGAATACATGTATGGTTTGATTTAGTTTTGTTTCATAAAGAACCAATTTAGTTTGACATGGATACCCCATAAGTGCTTCAGCTTCCTTGCATAGAGTACACAAGGAGGATCTTTCTATGAGATGCACAAACTCCATAGCACCAGTTAGGTTCCATATATGCATGAACCCAAATCACACACATTAAAAATATCTTTTGTGGATGTTTTCAAATGATGAAATTCGGTTTGAGCAGCAATCTGCTGAGACCACATTTTACAATTTCCTGTTATGGAGGGATTTATTAATATGCATAACTTGCACATGAGACTTTCTATTGTTTTGCTGTTGTCTGTGAATATTGGGTGTCCACTACCATGGGATCAGGAAGAAATTTTAACATCCTCTAGTTGCTTACTTTGTAAACATAGCTGTCCACAAGCAGACAGTTAATAGTAAGAGTCGGAGATCATTGGACCACAGCAACTTATACCAGGCAATTCTTGTGTTAGTTAGAGATGGACACAGTTTGTCAAAGCCTATTTCCCCTCTCCCTCAGAGATGGACGGTTAGTCAAAGCCTGTTTCCTGTCTCCCTTTCATCTCACAGGGCTAGATTTGATGGGAAAATGTGAAGTAGCATATAATGCTTTGTTTGCTTGAAGTTTCTGTCATTTTACTAGTCAGAATCATAAAGTTGAGGCAGCAGTTTTTTTTCTTTCTATCACTAGCTGGCCCGGCTTCGCCCAGGCCCTGGCGGGGATCTATCTCTCTATCTATCTATCTATCTATCTATCTATCTATCTATCTATCTATCTATCTATCTATCTATCTGTCTGTCTGTCTGTCTGTCTGTTTGACGCAGCCCGGCTTCGCCCAGCCCCTGGAGGGGAGCATTTCATTTAATTCATATAAGTAGTCAAATAAGCTCTCGTTCCCGACTGTCTGTCTGTCTGTCTATCTGTTTGTCTGTCTGTCTGACCCGGCCCGGCTTCGCCCAGCCCCTGGTGGGGAGCATCTCATTTAATTCATATAAGTAGTCATATAAGCTCGCGTTCCCGATTATCTGTCTGTCTATCTATTTATCTATCTATCTATCTGTCTGTCTATCTATCTATCTATCTATCTATCTATCTATCTATCTATCTATCTATCTATCTATTTATCTATCTATGTTCGGCCCGTTCCCGTTAAAAATATAGATAGAATAGAAGAATAGATAGATTGATAGTAGAAAATATGATTGGAAGAGATCTATCTAAAGTAAACTTACCAAGATTTCATCTCAATCGGATGGACCGTTCGCGAACGCATAAAGAACGGACATACATACATACATCGTCTTTTATAGATATAGACTAATAACTGTTTCTGCTGCTGTTGAACACTTGTGAGATGTTTTATTTATTGTAACGATTTAATTTAATATCATTATTGTTGTCCCTTTTCCCTGTTTTCTAATATTTTGACATTCAAATAACTGTAGTCTGTTGTGTAAAAAAATACAGAGACATATAATGTACTTGTTCAGTAAAATATAAATAAATTCTTATATCTGTTATCTATCCCCATATGGACGATGGCTTGTTCACATTTGCCGTTAATTTGAAGTTGTTGATCTTGAGCTAAATGTGTTGCCTGGACTGTAGAGCTTATTATTTGTGCAGATTACTGTCAGGATCTTATATTTGGCTCGTTAGCTAACACGGGTGAGACAGTACAAGTATAACGTGATTCGACGTAAGACACAACGACATAACGTTCTATGGATTTATTGCCACATTAAATACAGAACGATAATTACAACAATCTACAATATATAACTCACGACGCTCACAACCACAATACAGCTCATAGGTCTGACGCTCAAGATATCAGTCGTTCGGCTTTCAACCACAGAGATCCACACAAACGCCTTGCTTTCATCACACATGTCCTTCCAGTCTGAAGTCCCAGCTCGGTCTGAGGCTAGCACGCAAACTGCCCACTGCCTCGCGTGGTGTCACGTGGCCTGCGTGCGTCTGTCGTCAGCCTGACCGCTGGTCGCGTGTCAGGTAACAATCTTGCCAGCCGACACTTCTTGTCCGCCGGGTGTCGTAACGATGTTGCTGCATAGCTATACCATGTTAGGCTCTGACATTCTCCCCGGGTACCTCAATGAAAGATGCCATCTTTCATTCATGATGTATGTATATACTGGGGTAGTGTTAACTTCATGTCAGAGACTACCCTTTCCCTTTGTTATGCATGAAAATACATATATGGCATAGAAATATATACAAAAAATGTAAGTTGCATTGAAATGACAAATGAAGTACAACTTTTAACACAAATCAGGTTTCATCCCCCTGATGCCTGGTTACCTTCATTGCAATAATACCCAGTCAGATCAGTAGTACCAGCTTCTCGCATCTACCTCGCAGCAATTTGAAAAAAACGTAATAATATGGTTGTTTTGCAACAGCCATCTAGCCAGACTGAAATACGACTTTGTTTGAGTCGTATTAAACACTCAAACTCTGACCTCATTTGGCCAGGAGCTTTTATGTTGGTTTGCAATGTTGGCAGCTCTATGTCATGCTTGGTGGACGCCTACCCGCTGTGTTAGCCGTTTGAGCAACAAAATGTCTATTTATACAATACACATTAATGAATATGTTTCAAATTATGGCCCTTGGTGTAATTCATAAATGCAAGGGAAGTAATTTTGACATTCAAGAAATTCAATAAATTACAATAATTATTTAATTTCTTAGCGTCATTGCTTGACGTTTCTTCATATTAACGAGAAAAAGTCGGTAATATGAATACATTAATCAAGATATGATTCTAAGATTACACTTATCAAAATAAATAAGTACCCAATTGGTGTATTATATTTTATAGATTCAAAAGGATTTTACAATCGTCATAAGTTTTTGAATATTTGTATATCGTCTGCTAATTTTGCTATACTTTTTAAATTACACCGGAAATACACACGAAACGCAAAATTTAGTTGATGTTACACTGTCTGAACACAAATGATCCGGTTTTATTTTGTAACGGATAGTAAAATGTTCTCAAAGTTCGTGTCTGATGTTATAGTATCACAACTTTCGGATTATGATGGAATGTTCTTATTTCCGATGTGTTCATAATTTCTGGATAATGATCGACTGTTCTTATTTTTGATGTTTTGGATTAAATTCGATGCAGAGGTGGTGTAGAAGTCAATGTTCAGTCCACATTTGCACATGTCGTTAAAATATCACGGTGAAGAAATTCACGCACAGCTGTCACTGTTAAATGGTAAAGTTCGCTTCTGGTAAGTGGTTAAGCGTCTGTGACACTGTTCTTGGTGATTATTTACAATTAATAATGTTCTCTTTCTAACACACACTACACAATTATACTACACTCATTACATGGCTTAATTAAAATAAGTATATTATACATGTCGGTTTTTAACCGTATCACAATTTCAATTATAGACCTTACACAGTAGGTGAATAGCAACAAAATTTCACTCATTGGTGGCTGTGTTGGTCTGAGTGTAATAGTACACAGTGCACTTAGACATTGCTTACTGGGTCGGTCGGACAACGGGACAAAAGATCGGCAATTGCATTGATTCTGCCGGGAATGTGACGAACTTCGAAACTGTAATTCTGAAGCTTCAAGGACCAGCGAGCAATCATATTATTGGATGGTACTCCGGCATTTATATACCGAAATGACTGTTGTCAGTTTCGATGATAAAGTGACGTCCTAGAAGGTATCTGGATAGCTTCGTCACACTTTCTACTAAGGCCAGTGCCTCTAATTGCGGAATGGACCATGCACGCTCTCGAGGCCTTAGTTTTCTTGATATGAAACAAATGGGATGCAGGATGTTGTTGTATTCCTGCAACAGGACTGCCCCAATCGCAACGGAGTTAGCATCTGTTCTCAATCTGAAAGGTAAATGGATGTTGGGCAATTTAAGGATGAGATTATTCGAGTTCTTATCAGAAAAGTATGCCAAAACTTTATGAAATGCATTTCGTAGGCATTCATCGTGTACAACTTTTTCAGGCTTATCCTTAGTTAGTAAGTTAGAAAAAACCTCGGTCAGTTCTGAAAAATCAGGAATAAAATTTCTGTAATAGTTGATCAGTCCCAACAAACTGCGGACTTGTTTCTTATTCGTTGGAAGTGACAGTTTTAGAATTTTGGAGACAATTTTGTTGTCTGTCATGACAAAGCCATTGGATATTCTGTACCCCAAAAATGATATCTCTTGGTAAGCCATGCTCACCTTTGAAGGCTTCACTGTCAGTCCGTGCTGTCTGATACGTTCTAGTGTCTGTTCTAGTGTCTTTATATGTTCCGTCATTGTCTCTGTATGGACACAGATGTCGTCGATATAGCAAATGATATTAGGAATGTCAGAAAGGAGGAGTCGTGTCATGCGTACGAATGTGGCTGGGGCATTGACTAGCCCAAATGGAAGTTTGCACCATTCGTACAGTCCCCAAGGCGTGGCGAAAGCTGTTAGATGTCTGCTGTCTTCATGTACAGCAATCTGCCAGTAACCTTTAGACATGTCAAGCGTCGTAAAGAACTTAGCGTCTGTCAGTTCTGTCAGAAGATCGTCAGTGTTTGCCATTGGTTCAAGATCTAAAACAGTTATTTTGTTCAGTTTTCTGTAGTCGATGCAAAGTCGTATGGTGTTGTCCTTTTTGCGTACAATGACCATGGGTGAAGAGAAGTCCGATAGGGATCGTCTGATGATGTTGTTTTTTTCTAAGTTGATGATTTCCTGATGTAGTTGTTCCTTGTAATGTAATGGTATGGTGTATGGTCTGCATCTTATGGGTGTGTTTGATGTGAGTGTGATGTGATGCTGTACTAATTCTGTTTGTCCTGGGTTGTCTGAAAAGATGGTGTTGTATTGTTGTATCAACTGTTTGCAACTGTTTGTCTCTGCTTGACTTAAGTTTGGATTGATCTTGATCTCATTCAAGCAGTTTGTCGTGTCTAATGTAGGTGTTGGAATCTCGTCGCTAGAATCGTCATCTTCGTGATCTATTATCACGGTGCAAGCTGTCGTATCGTCTTGTTCGTTGTCTCTGTTGTGGTATGGTCTTAGCATATTTATGTGAAATATTTTGTGTTTGTCTTTTATTAGGATTTCGTAGTCCACAGGTGAGATTTGTCTTGTCACTTTAAAAGGTCCCTGCCAAGAATCAATCAGTAGCTGTCTGTCACTAGGTAGTAGTAGTAGAACGTCCTGTCCAGGTGTCAATGTTATAGTCCTGTTACCTTTGTCTGCGTACTGTCTGTAAGTAGCACCTGATAGTTTTAGTGCATTTTTAGCAATTTCACATGATTTAATAATCCTTTCACGCAATGATGTTACATACACGAATGATGATATGGGTTTAAGTACTGGAGTAGAATCAGTTAACATTTGGTGATAAATTGTTAATGGGCCTCGTGGTTTGGCACCATAGATTAGTTCAAAAGGAGAGAAACCGGTACTAGAATGTGGTACCTCGCGATAAGCAAAAAGGACAGCTGGTAAGTATACATCCCAGTTATTGGGGTGATCTTGAGTTACTTTTGCAAGCATGTGCTTCAGATCCCCATTAAGCTTTTCTATAATCCCGCTCGAGTGAGGATGATAGGGGCTATTGAAGACTTGCTTCACTCCTAACATTTTGGTGAACGCTTGGGTCGATGCGGCAATAAACTGAGTGCCTCTATCAGACTGGATAGTATCTGGAAACCCAATTCGGGAGAAAATATGGAAGAACACTTCCATGATGTCATTGGCAGTAATGTTCTTTAGCGGAATAGCTTCTGGCCAGCGGCTACATTGATCAATAAAAGTTAGAATATATTTATTCCCTCTAGTAGTTGTATGACTAAGAGGGCCCACAATGTCAACTGATAATTTTTCAAAAGGTCGACTGGCTAAGTCAGTGACTTGTAACTTTGCCTGTGGGTGTTTACCTTTTTTTTCTAGTTTCTGGCATGTATCACAACTTCTGCAATATGTTCTTATGTCATTGCAAAATTTTGGCCAATGAAACTGTGTCAATAGTCTTGACCTGGTTTTAACATATGCCATATGACCTGCAAAAGGTATATCGTGAGCAAGATGTAAAGCTTGCTTGCGATAAGTAGTTGGCAACACAGTTTGCTTCGTTGTAATGTCACCTCTGGTGTAATACCTGGTGAGTATATCATTGTGTAAAGCAAAATGCCATTTCACATTTTTGGTTACTCTTGCCTTTTTGCCTATCAGGTCAAAGTACTTTGACAGTGAAGGATCAGTTTTTTGAGCTGTTATGAATGTTTCCTTCATAGAGTCACTAGGTGGTAATTCTGGGCTAAGCATTTGTATAGCCTCAGTTTGGTTACTTTCATCTTGCACTCTAGCAGTAGCTCTTGTTACTGCGTTCACACACTCAATGACATCAGATGATGATGGAATGATATCGTCAATGATGTGATGAGAACTTAGTGCTGCATTAGGTAACATACATTCAATAGGTGATATGACATTTTCAGTGATGACATTTGGTGGTGATGTGTTATCATCAATACATAGTGATGTTATGTCATGGTTATGAGGTTTGTCATTCACCTCAGGTAAATTTCCTATGATTATATCGCACACTGGGTTTGTAAGTGCCGCGACCTTTACTTTCCCGGTGAGGAATGGTGTTTCAATGTATGCCCAAGCTAATGGATATTTTTCAATATTGCCTGAAAATGTTCTACATGTGATGTGTCTGCCTGTATAGTCTGTAGGCGTTATGAATGTTGTTTTCAGGCCAATAAGTGTACTTCCGGTGTCGCGAAGTACTGTAGCAAACTTGCCATTAACATACCCGTGATAGATGTCTAATCTGCCTTTTGAGTCTATTACCAAGTTAGCTTCCTCATTGGCAATAGGGATGGCGTGCCCGCATGTTAAGATACCATTTTCAAAGAAGGTATTACAGACAGTGCATTTGTTAGCATTAAATACATCACAAGCCTGTGCTGCATTTACAGGATGTTTTTCTGGATTTTCGTCTTCTGACGCTGAGCTATCGAACAAGGCGGCATTGGCTTTGTTGGTCATATGCCTGCCTCTACAATCCATGCGATGGTGCCCGTAAGCCTTGCAGAGAAAACATTTACGTAAACTTTTGAACGATTTACGTTCTCTGTCTTGTCTGTTTACCATATTTTGCAAGTATGTTTGGTACCCTGGGTTTTTATCGCACATCTCGTTCAAATGGTGAGAAAATTTGCAGTGAATGCAATGTCTAAATTTCTCAGAGGTAGGCCTGTTTGGTTTTTGCCTACTATAGTTTTTCTCATAGTTGGCTGCTGCTACCCAGTTACTGTCAGTAGCTTCAGTGGCAAAGCACTGTTTGTTGGCCGTGTAATAGGCCGACCCACGTCTTTCCATTTTTTCCACACTTGTGCATTCATTCTCCTGTAAGAACTTAGAAAAAGATGATGGGATAGAAGAAATGACTTTATCTCGAATGATGAGATCTTCTAATTTATCATAATTTTTGTTAATTTTGGCTGCTGAAGTCCATTTGCTGAAAACATCTCGGACTAAACAGAGGTAGTCAGAGAACGTTTGAGTTGATTTTGGACTCAAATTACTGAACTGTTCTCTGTAACCTGCCTCGTCTAACATGAAATGTGCCATTATCTTAGATTTAATGTAATGGTACTCTTTTCTGAGGTCTTTGGGGATGGTTTCAATGACTTTAAGAGGTTCCCCAGATAGACTCCTCATATATAGAATATTCCATTCAGAAAGTGGAACTTGGTAATGTTCCATTAAAGTCTCAAAATTTTGGGTAAAGGCTGCTATGCAGTCACCCGAGGTATAGTTACGTACGATACCTTGATACTTTTTATACTGGTTTTCTTTTTCCAGTCTTTCAGATTTCTTTGACTCTTTATTCATCGCAGTCTCAGTGTCAAGTTGTTTCATTTTCAACTGTAATTCTAGTTCTTCTCTTTTACTCTGAGCTGCTATCTCTGCTTTCTTAAGTTCACTGTCTATCTCAGCTTGCTTTAGAGCTGTTTCTGCCTCTATTTGCTTGGCAGCTTTTTCAATCTCTGCCTGTTTCAAGGCTGTTTCTGCCTCTGCTTGCTTGGCAGCCTTTTCAATCTCTGCCTGTTTCAAGGCTGTTTCTGCCTCTGCTTGCTTGGCAGCCATTTCTGCTTGTTTTAGAGATCTTTCTGCTGCTCTATCTTCGCGCTCACAGTATTCAGCGTATTTCTTCTCACTCCATTGTGTTAATTCATCACCTGTTAGCCGTAATTTAATACCCATATCAATGAAATCAAATAATGACGACATGATGGAGAAAATACGTCAATGAAAATCAATCACACAAAATATGTTGTAAATGGTTAGTAGAAAACACTTTACAATTGATTTTACTATACGATGCGTGCCCACTAATGCATACGTAAAGTTAAAGTAAAGAAAAATATACTCAAGTGCCCTTGGATACGGTGAAGAATGGTTGGACAATCGGGCTAGGAAAATTGTAGGGTCGTTACTTCGGAAAAACTAATGACCGCTACGGCAAGGTTACGGATGGTACGCAAAAACCTGCTTTGTTTTTGGAGAAAAATAAGTTAACGTCTATTTGTTGGTGTGTGCCTGCAAGTCACTAAGTGTTGATTAGGTTTGGATGGCGTCGAGTATGATTGTATGTCGTAAATTTGTCGTCAACAGTGTTTTTCTCAACAGAAGTTACACTCTTTCCAAAACTCTTTGCGTTCCACAAACTCAATGCACAAAGACAATCTATCTGTATCTGAACACTCAATAACATTGATGACACATCACTTACATCAAGATGACATTCAGTAAGGACATAGACATCAAGTTCACAAGATGGCGACAAGGTCAAAATGGCGACAAAATCACAATGTCGACAAGGTCAAACGGTGACAAGTTTCACAAATCACAAATGTTTTACACGTTTACAGGATCAAACAATATGTACTGTACATTTACTAATAGTTTTACACATATTTAAACAATGTAGTAATGGATCACAATGAGACTTTTCCGATCACATTTACATCACTATAACCTTGACAAATTTTACAAGTTCAAGAATTCTAGTTTTAGATAACAAAGACGAGCAACACACGTCTACATATATTAGGTTCTTAAACAAGGACGAGCAACCCACGTCCACACGTGTCAGGATCTTATATTTGGCTCGTTAGCTAACACGGGTGAGACAGTACAAGTATAACGTGATTCGACGTAAGACACAACGACATAACGTTCTATGGATTTATTGCCACATTAAATACAGAACGATAATTACAACAATCTACAATATATAACTCACGACGCTCACAACCACAATACAGCTCATAGGTCTGACGCTCAAGATATCAGTCGTTCGGCTTTCAACCACAGAGATCCACACAAACGCCTTGCTTTCATCACACATGTCCTTCCAGTCTGAAGTCCCAGCTCGGTCTGAGGCTAGCACGCAAACTGCCCACTGCCTCGCGTGGTGTCACGTGGCCTGCGTGCGTCTGTCGTCAGCCTGACCGCTGGTCGCGTGTCAGGTAACAATCTTGCCAGCCGACACTTCTTGTCCGCCGGGTGTCGTAACGATGTTGCTGCATAGCTATACCATGTTAGGCTCTGACAATTACCATTGGCAGAATTGTTCCATATGATTCTTGGACCTGTTCTGATTATAGAGTCAGAGCTTCTTTGGTTGTAGGCATAAAGTGGTAGCTGACCAGGCTTTATTCTCACAAGATGTCCAGATAATTTTATTTCATAAATAATTGTCAGTTTTAACACTGAGGTCTTATCTAACTTTTGCAAAAATTGATTACGACTTATTAATTAGGTAGTGCTATCAAGAAATGAGGCGGGTGTATGTTTTTCTGTTTTCAGCCACTACTTTTATGTGAAAGGATGCCTACATTCATCATTTTCTTGTAGGTATGTCAATCAGTCAGGTGCCATCTCCACAATGAAGGTTGATTGCAGTGGATCTCCAACACTGTCTCTTACCTTGTCTGTACATTCTGTCAAATTTACTGTTTGTCCATCTCTTGATGTTATCTTCCCACTTGTATCATTGTCTACCTCTTGCTCGCATGCCTTCAACCTTACCCTCCAGTATGGTTTTATAAGAGTTGCTATTAACATTGCTGAAATATTTCACTTCCCTATTTTAAAATTTTTTTCAAGGTTTTCGCTGGTGCAAAGAATTTCATGCATTAGAGCTGAAACTTTCTTGGGTGTTTTCAACAGCGTGATGACGAGGCATGTCATGCTGTATGTTTTTTCCCCCACTTTGGTAGACAAATGTATACACTTGGACCAAAAATAGATGGGGATTACAGGGCAAGCAGGCCATGGCTAGAAGAACATGACTGAAATATACCCGAATAGGCCTTAACAATCACAACATTATATATTAGAACTGTGCGGGCATAAGACAACATTGGCTAAGTCTTGAAAACCTTGTGTACAGGGACATTGCTGTCCTCCAGGAGACACTACTGGCTGACAGTGGGCTTTGTGTAGCAAACTTGAAGTGTTTTTATAACAGGCAACATCTGGGACTTGCCATCCTTGTATATGACAGCATTGTGGTGTCGGAAGTGAATGCGTCTCAATGGGACAGCAACCAGATGCAACTGCAGGCTATTAAAATTCAATGTGAGCAAACTTTTGTGCTGGTCAATGAATATGCTTGCAATGTAAAGGTGGACTACCAAAGATGGCATTGTTTCAGTAAAATTATTCTTCATGGAAATAATGTCATTTTCTGCTGTGATTTCAATGGAAAATCTTGGGGAAACACATCTTTTGACACATAGGGTGATGACCTTGATGGTGCACTTGAAACCAGCAGTGTTTGCATAAACAGTGGCTGTGCCATCAGAATAGATTAAGTGTGTTATTGACCAGGTACTCAAATCACCTCTACTCATCACTGTGCAGTTGGTGTATCCAAGGGGAGTATGGTAGCAACAATCTCCCCTGCAAACTGGTAGAGAAAAGCTAATATATAAAGCATAGGCCAGCCTGTAGCCTTTCAAGAATGACAGCACAGAGTTGTAAGAAACTAGGACGTAACAAGAGTACAGCAGAAGGAAAAACTTGGAACAATCACTCTAGTTGAAAGAGCCTGGTCAGATGTGTTGTGAGAATGTGGCAAAATGCCAACAAATCCAGAAACACCTTGTCTGTTCATTTACTGCTGGAATGAGACCTGGAGAAAGTAGGCTTCTTTTTTTTTTTTTTCACTGGCAGAGATGATAAAAAGATAATGATGAACCACTAATACTTCTGGCAACTGCACACAAATATGAATGAGTTAAAAAGGTATCAGTGTGTTCCAGGGTGCAGACCTTACCTGGCAGAAGATGGATGAAATCAAAGGCACTGTTTTACTTGCTGACTGTATAAGCAAGTCACAGAAAAGACCTTACAAGGTGCAGTATGGCCAAAATGGACATGTTTGATAAGTGCATGACTCAGAAAATTAAGAAAGATAATAGTGGATGAGATCAACAAAACTTTACAGCAGACAAAAGTAAATGCACTAAGTGATGGTATACGAAATAAGGACATTGCCAGGTTCTCTAATGAGCAACTGGAAGAACTGGTAAGTGTCTACAACAGCATTGATAGTTTCATTTGGTCATCAAGACGTGCTATTGTAATTGGTCTTGATGACACATACAACAAAGTACCACTTGATTGTATAATGGTGCAGCTAGCTGCTTGAACTTAATATTAATCCAACCTTCTCAACTGGATCACCTGAGGTCCTAAATCAGAGGAAAGTAGTATGGTACTGGATCTCTGAACCAACAATACACCCTGGTTTGCAGCAAAGTTTATCCTTATTGCTGTTCTTCTTTTGCGTTTGCACAATGAGGACCACAGACAACCAGATCATGGGATTGGGCTATGCTGATGATGTACTAGTGTACTGTCAGGGTGGGCACCGGCAGCAGGTTATGAAAGAATGTTGACATTTTGCTATATAATTTCTCTGGGTTTCTTTATGTTGGTCACAAAAACAGATTTATGTGTGAACAGTTCTGCACAGGACAAGCCACTGGATGACGATGGCAGTGTGGTTTTCCTGCCCACACCTGTCTTTCACTCTCGCTGTGTTCTCTCTCAAATGATGATGGCTGTGTGGTTGTCCTGCCCACACACACTGTCTCTCTCTCTCGCTGTGTGTGTCTCTCTCAAATGGGTAATGGAATGTTCTGGGAAGTAAATGCGGCCGGTGTGATATTGACTATGTCACCCACCGAGTGCCAATTGGACTATGAAAATATGGGGATAGCACTATACACCTGTTACATCCCAAGACATTAAATACTTCACTGTGACTAAATTGTATGCTTATTGTAAAACATCTTCTCAGTTTGATAGCTGTATTAAAGTATGTCATCAACTTGACATTGCATACACTGCACTTTGAATAAATTGAGGTTTTGATACATTGGATATATTTTAATTTAAAATCATATTTGTATGGTTAATACAAGTATATGTGAAATTACTGAAACAGCTACACTACTGAAAGAATTTATAACAAACATCTTGTAATGTTTTATGTGTAAATGACCCGTCACAATACATTCTAGAAAAAGCACACTCAGTGTGATATTTAATAACATTATTCATGTAACATGGAATATAAAGAAAGATATAGTGTTTGGTTTGAAAACTAGACCAGAAGTGTCAGTGCATAAACATGGCAGAATTATGGTGTAGAATGCCACAAGTTGTTTGATTGTGTACTTTTATTATGTGCAAATGTACATATGTATCTGCACACATGTATCTGACTGTGTGCATTCATACACACATATGTAACTGTACTGTTTGTTTTACTACATTGTGACCGAATAGGAAAAATGCATGTGTGGTCATGTGTGTGTATGATGATATATTGAAAGATTAGTATAAACCGATGAATAGGCAAGATTCTTCCCGCAACACGTCTTGCTCACTCACACATATCAGACATAGATGGAGCATGTTTGCCTAATTTGGATGTGTCATTAATGTGTTTTACTGCTGACACCTGTCTTCGATTTTTATCTTGACAACTTATTAACTTATTGTTGGTTTTTGAGCCAGGATGTGTGATAACATTACTTGTTGGATGTGTCTGCATGAATGTATTTGATGTGTTGCTGCTGCAGCCAGTGAAATAAAGCTCTCAGCAGTGAATGTGAAGAATAAACAGAAACAAAATATACGAGAGTGAGTCAATAAGTAAGTCACACAGTTCTGTGGGATGGCTGGTAAATGTCGTTTGTGTTTTCTACAGGTGTCATTAGTTAGTTAGTTAGTTAGTCTTTCCTCTTGAACCTAAGGCCGCGCATAGGGCAGAAGTCCTGTCTCTCCATGCCTGGCGGTTCGCTGCTACCTGTTGTAGATCTTGGATATTTACTTGGCCATTATAAAACGAATTTCATTAGGGCAAGAAGTACAGAATAATAAAATTTAGAGGTAAAAACAATATCAAGTAACTGGTTCTTATATTAATGCGATCTTGAACTAATCTTAATTCCCCCCTTCGAACACCCCCCACTGGTTGAGAACCACTGATTTAGCAGGTCCTTTACAGAACATTGTTAAAATGACAAAAGTGTCTCAGTTTTTGAGACATGATACTGTGTATGAGCAAGTTGTCTTTGATGTTCAAATCTGGCAGAATGCCTGTATTTTTATTCTTGGGTTGTGATATTATAAGAACTTCCCTATAACAAGTAAATTAACACACACAAAACACAGCTTCTTCTGCAGTGGTTGTGAAATGGTCCATATGTTGCCACAGGAAAGATGCATGTTCTTAAAAACTTTACGTTAACCTGTTTGCTAGTGTTGTGTCATAGGTTCTTAACACTTCACAACCTCTGTATAGCTAGTCAGCCTTAATCTGACTTCTTTTTAACGTAATTGTTAATTCTGGGAGCCAAGATATACGAAGTTTATGATGTCTTCATTGTTGTTCTGTTTGGTTGGTATGTAGTTTTGTCTGTGGGAATTATTTTTAAGTTCAGAAAATGATTGTATTTTTCACTGTCTCTTGACAGACATAATCAACTGTTCTAATCCTTTAAAACTAAGTGAGAGGAGGAATGTATTATCTGCATGTCTTAGTTCTGGAATTGAATTTTCACAATTTATCCATCCATCAATTATGTGCCATGCTGAAAAACGTTTTGCCATTTATAATTGGATAAAGTTTGTTTCTGGTCTCTTTATTTTAGACATTTCCCATGACATATTCTGCATGTATGTTGAATAGGCATGGGGATAGAATGCAGTCCTGTCTTGTTCCCCATTGCACCTCAAACCAGTTTGATGATTCACAGGTTACACTCATGGTTGCTTGTTCATGGTATAATAACTCATTTAAGCTACATCACTTGATATGAAATGCTGCATATAAACATTCCGTCACTTGTAGGAAATTTACAATTGTTATGCAAAGCTTTATATATATATATATATATATATATATATATATATATATATATATATATATATATATATATATATATATATATATATATACTAGCTGACCCGGCCCGGCTTCGCCCAGTCCCTGGTGGGGAGCATCTCATTTAATTCATATAAGTAGTCATATAATTTCTCGTTCCCGTTACCGACTATCTGTCTGTCTGTCTATCTGACCCGACCCGGCATCGCCCAGCTCCTGGTGTGGAGCATCTCATTTAATTCATATAAGTAGTCATATAAGCTCCCGTTCCCGACTATCTATCTGTCTGTCTGTCTGTCTGACCCGGCCCGGCTTCGCCCAACCCCTGATGGGGAGCATCTCATTTAATTCATATAAGTAGTCATATAAGTTCCCGTTCCCGACTGTCTGTCTGTCTGTCTGTCTGTCTGTCTGTCTGTCTGTCTGTCTGTCTGTCCCTCCCTCCCTCTCTGTCTCACTACCTGTCTGTCTAATCATTTATTGGTTGCAGTTAGAACAACCTTAGATAAACGAAGACCAACTTACAAAAAGCATTAGAAAGAGCACTTGAAAGATTTTTACATCTTCCCCAACAATTAACTTGGGTATATGGAGCGGCGGCAGCAGCAGCAGCAGAAGAAGAAAAAGGAGGAGTAGGAGCTGGGAGGTGGAGGGGGGAGGAGGAGGAGGGAGGAAGAGAGAGGAGGAGGAGGGATTAGGAGGAGAAGAAGGAGGGAGGAGAAGAACGCAGGAGGAGGAGGAGAGGGAGGGAGGAGGAGGAGGGAGTAGGAGGAGGAAGGAAGAGGAGTGATTGGGAGGAGGGTAGGAGGAGGAGGATTATAACGCATATGCCTGTAGATAACTGCAGCGAAAAGGTGGGTCTGTCTATCTATCTGACCCGGCGTGGCTTCGCCCAGCTCCTGGCGGGTAGCGTCTCATTAAATTCATACAACAAAAAAAAGTAACTTAAAAGAATGTCCTTCCACACACCATCCATTATTTTTAATGAAAACTGTTTCTAATCACCTACATGACTGTAGATAACTTCTTAAGCATAAAAAGATGAGTTACAATGTTATGCATTATGCATTATTTTTATGAAAACTTTGAAAATGCCTTAAAGATTGTATCATTATTTCTTATAACTCATATGCCTGTAAATAACTATAGACAAAGAGTTTATAAATCTTTGAAAACGATGCAACAATATGACTATAAGGTATACAGAAAAGTTATTAAAAGTTTTGCCCCTTGAAATAACTTTTCTAGAGTTAAGTCCCCTTGCTATATAGAAATTATAATGAAAAATTAAAAATTAAATAATATTAAGTAAGTAGCCGATTTCACAATAAAAAAATATCACAGTTGGCAGCGCGGGAATGAGAGGAAGGCATCTCCCATCAGATGTTATGACTGTTCCAAGATAATTGTACCGATTCACTTGTTGAAGAATATTTCCATTTACTTGTATATTACATTGTGGCACTTCTTCCTTCCTAGTGACGACCATAACCTGAGTCTTTTTACAATTTAATTCTAACCCCAGTTGCTCACTGTGTACAACAACCGCATCCACTAATTGTTGCAGATCCTGCGCATTGTCTGCAATTAATACTGCATCATCTGCATATCTAATGTTATTGATGTTTCGTCCTCCAATGCTGATTCCATTTATATCCTCTACATTTCTGAAAATATTTTCACTGTATAGGGAAAAAAAGATCTGGAGACATCACACATCCCTGCCTAACACCTCTTTTAATTGGCTGATACTGTCCCACTTCATTATCAATCCGTATTGCAGCTTGTTGTTTCCAATATATGTTTTTTATAAGTCTAATGTCTTTCCCATAAATTTGTAGATCTGCAAGCATATCCACCATGTTGACATGTCTAACTCTATCAAAAGCCTTTGTATAGTCAATAAAGCAAAGATGTATATCCTTGTTTATTTCTATAGCATGTTCAATAACTTCGCAGCATATACACAGCATTTACTGTACCCTTTCCTTCTACAAACCCACATTGTTCTTCCCCTATTTCAGGTTGTATCTTCTTCCTCACTCTTTTCATGATAATTCTTAGCAAAATCTTTGTGATGTGACTCATTATACTAATTGTTCTATGTTGATCACATTCCAAGGTTCTTGATTTCTTTGGGATTGCAATAAATACAGAGTTACATAATTCAGGAGGTATATCTCCAGTATCATATAATGTGTTCATCAGTCTGGTGACTTGCTCTAGTCCAAATTCTTCTAAAGCTTTAATCATTTCTGTTGTGATGTTATCTGCACCGGGGGCCTTGCCAGCTTTCATATGCTTAAGAACATTTCGAACCTCCATCTCCAAAATTGGCGGTCCTTCATTATTAAATCTAATAATATACTGTTCGTCTCTGTTATCATCATAAAGGTGTTTCACATAATCTGTCCATACATGTAGAATCTGGTCTTTTTCTATTATGATTTTGCCATCTTTAGTTTTTAGACACCCTGTTGATGTACTTGTTCTTTTATTAGTAAGTTCCTGAATTCTTTTGTGCACTAATTTGGTATTTTGACTGTTGTGTTGGTTTTCAATTTCTAAGCACTTTTCCTCAAGCCATGATTCTTTTGCCTCCTTACATAATATTCTGACTTGTCTGTGGATTTCTTCATATTTGACAGAATTATTTTTGTTGAGTCGTCTTGTTTCCATGAGGTATAAAATTTCTTCAGTCATCCATTTCTTACGACCCACCTTCTTTAATTTTGGAATAGTTGTTTCTGCAGCCACATTGATTGAATTCTTCAACGTTTCCCATTGATCATCCACATCCTGGAATAATATCTCTAGATCAGACAACATTTCAAATCTGTTCTGTACTTCTATGTTGAATTTGTTTTGTATTTCCTTGTCATTACTCAATGTACACAAATCATATTTAGTGTTTCCTGTTATATACTTGACTTTCTTCAACTTTATCCTCAATGTTCCTGTGAGTAATCTGTGGTCACTATAACAATCAGCACTGTGAACTGTTTTTGCTACTGTTAGCGTGTTTCTAAATCTTCTGCTAATGAGAATGTAGTCAATCTGGTTTCTAATCCTGCTATCAGGACTTCTCCATGTCCATAATCTTCTAGGGTGTTTCCTACAATCATTTCCTGTTCTTTTGCCCACTCCACGAGTCTGTATCCTCTTTCATTTCTCTCTCCTAAACCATAGTTTCCTACTGTGTATCTATCCCCTTGATTTCCTATTTTTGCATTGAAGTCCCCTATTATGATGTTTATTTCTGAATTTTTACATTTCTTTAAGGCAGACTCTATGTCATTATAAAATTCTTCTACACTATCTTCACTGGATTCTCCTGTTGGTGCATATACTTGAATAATATTTATGCTAAAAGGTCTGCCACTTAATTTAACTAGTAGAACTTTGTCCGACACGGCCCAATATCCTTGAACAGATGTTGATGTTTTCCGGTCCAAAATAATTGCCACTCCCCTGTGACGATCTTCACCTCCAGAATAAATAATCTTGAAATCGTCGTCTATCTTGATGCCTGATCCTGTCCATCTCGTTTCGCACATACCTAATATATTAATTTTTTCTCTTTGAATTTCCTGTTTTATGTTCTCTAATTTTCCGTCGTTTAATGTCCTAACGTTCCATGTTGCTAATTTTAACGTCTCTGTCCTTGTCTTGCGATGATCAGTCTTTAAGCAAATCATGATATACTAGGCACTTTTAAAGAGGTAGTTTGCCGTTGCTTTCCTCTATGGCAGTGACCGTACTGGTCGGAGACCGCACTGGTCGGAGACCGCACTGGTCGGAGACCGCACTGGTCGGAGACCGCACTGGTCGGAGACCGCAGCCATTGACTCAAGAAGAGCTCCTCTGCCTGCCGTCGTGAATTCGAGACCATGACCAATGAATATCTGTCGGCTGCCCTCAAATTTCATCCACCACCTGCCTTCTGTGGCTTCTTTTGAAAACTTCCAATAAAAGAGCACAAAATAACTTCACATAATCCACAGGAAAACACTATTCGCAGGAAATCCATAGGAAATCACACGAAATCATTAAATAAACATTAAATAGCGTCCCCCCAAAAAGTACGCGTCATCCTGTCGCCATTGTACCAGAAGCTATATATATATATAGTGTGTGTGTGTGTTTTTGTTTTTTTTAACATTTGGTAGGGAGTACTATGTATAAGCCGGCTTCGTGGCTTAGAGGTTATGACATTTCTCCGTAATCTCGTATACTTTCGTGGGTTAACGTGATGACGGTAAGAATCAGCGGTGGTTCGAATCGCATCGATAACTTAAGGGGTATGTGAGCCGGCCGCTCAGAAAGCAATGGCAAACTACTGAGCGTAATCTTGCCAAGAAATCAACATACAGCTGAAAGATGCTGGTGTTGACAGCAATGTCCTGTAAAGGATATGCAAAAAAAAAAAAAAAACTATATATAAAGTGTTTCATCACTTGATGGAGAGTGCTGTATATGAGGTGTTTCATCACTTGATAGAGAGGTGTATGTAAGGTCACTTGATAGAGAGTGCTGTATATGCAGTTTTCATAACTTGTATAGAATACTGTACGAATGATATGTTTTATCATTTTAATGGGAATCTTGAATGTCTGAGTATTTTACAAGTTGATAGAAAAAGACATACTGTATTGCCCCGTCTTAGGTAGATAGACAAATTTAAGTGTTTCACGAGTTCATAGGAAACAGCATTTGCAGTTGTCTATTGGTTTATCAGGGCATGACATATCTGAGTGTTGCCATATCGCATGTTGTCCTTTCCTCAATTATTATGCCATGGAATTATCATCAGATCGACATACAACATGGATCTTGGCTCATTAAAGAAACGGTGTAATATATAACTTGCAGAACTCTGGCAAACAAAGAAGAAAGTACAATGCCGACGCTTGGAAAAGAGAACACTGGTTTTTAATCCGGGGTTCGCAAAACCGTCACATATACTAGGTAGTGAACAAATTAGTAACTCGTACTACCGAGGTGGGAACTAATGTTTTATAACACTAACCTGCCATGTAGTCCTGCACTTTCCCTTAATGACATTTAGTTACCCTCTATGTCCTCTGTTCTTTCCGATTGTCCTAGCTATCTCCGAATCTGTATGTCTAGTGCTTGCCCGTCGTTTGTAAACCCATGGCGTTCTCCAGATATGTTACTGGCTATCCTTATCCTTGAATGATACCACTGCTGTCCTTCTAACTCACCAGTAGCCGCACTAATCCTTCTCCAAAACGAATCCACAACTGTTCACTTAGATGGTTCCACAGTGTATGCTTTTGGTTGTCCCGCTGGCGTTGGATGACGTTATCTCAGTCTTCCTTAGTTTTGGTGCACTGTCCACTTCGCTGTCCACTACAGGATTTCCTTCTATCCTATTTGTGCAGTGTGCTTCGGCAATCGCTATGTGGCAAGTGTTAATCGAGATTTGTATTAATCAGTAAACATTTTGAATGAAGCAAGTATCTTCTTTCTTCTTCCTCATTTGTCCTTGAGAGAATGTAGATCGTCCATGCATGTGAAGCTGCAATTTTTGCACTTTTCAGTAGATATATCTGACTTCAGCACATAATATTTTTTGCAGTGAAGTATACATTGCATTACCTGTAGGGATGATAATTCCTGTACTAGGATGGATCAAGGGATTTGTATTCTCTAACAATTTCTCTTTTAAGGAGAGTTAATCACAATGAAACTCTACCTCAGGGAAAAGGTTTACAAACAGGGTAATACTCGTTCTGTAGACAGGAGTTTTTTTTTGTTTTTTTTCATAGAGAATGCACTGTATTTGTCCCAAAACCTCATTCCCCCCTACTTAATTATGCTGATGTGAATTGTATTGTTCTGAAACAGTCTGGTTCAGGATGGTGACAAATACATAATACAGTAATTATTGACGCTCATGAAAACTTTACAATTTGCACAAACTCTTACAGATTCAGTGCCAAACAAACAGTAAGTCTGGATGGTGGAAAATGGGAAGTAGGGCTGTGTCACGGTTATGACGGTTAAAAGTTGTCAATATGATAGCAGACGTGTTGTATTATAACTCAGTGACATTTCGGCGATATAACAGCCCTAGGCAGATAATATGGGAAGTCGGTTAAGATGATTAATCATGCCATGGCACTGAATGAGTTCAGCTCTCTGGCTGGTGAACTGTATTTGGTTACTGTTGAGTCTCATCAGGTGTTCAGACCTCACTTCCACCTCCAGTTACTGTCAGAGCAAGGTTCTGCTTCATCAGCTCTTTTACATGTGGTAAACACTTGTACATTATTAACTTGTTCACTTTCCATCTGTCATATGGATATACATATTGCTTATGCATGGGTGATGCATTCTTCCATTAAATTATGTAACATTGGAATGTACGCACGTTCATTTCTCTCTCACCATACACATATGTCCATTTGCTGTGTCTGCTATGATCTCAATAATCAACATGAAATAATTTAATCTTCACAATTCCTCACTGTTGCTGCATCTTGCCACTGTTCTCTCTCTCTCTCCTCTCTCTCTCTCTCTCTCTCTCTCTCTCTCTCTCTCTCTCTCTCTCTCTCTCTCTCTCTCTCTCTCTCTCTCTCTCTCTCTCTCTCTCTCTCTCTCTCTCTCTCTCTCTCTCTCTCTCACACACACACACTCACACACTCACTCACTCACTCACTGACACACTCTCACTCTCTCTTTCTCTCTCTTCCTTCTTTTTTGTCCTCTGTCTGACTCTATGTCATGCTCTCTCTCTCCCTGGATTTTGTTTGTAATGGATAGCCTTTCTGTCTACATTCAGACATTAGCTATAACTCATAATTTGGTAATAATGGCAACACTGGGGCAACATTTAAATACAAGTAATGTCAAAGCAGTAAATAAACACAAGCATACGTTATTTCTTTTAAGAAAGTGCATTTGTCATATGACATGAGCAATGACAAGTTAAACTACAAGAATGAGAATAATTTGCTTAACATTTCACTCACCCTAGATCTGCTGATGTCATGATATTAATACTAAAGGAATTGACACCACAGAACAACTTGACATTACATATTAGTCCTGTCATCAATGAGTGGAAGTTGCCATAGAGCTTCTGTATGAATATTATTCTATTCCATCAATTGAGAAAACTTCCCCACTCACGTTTGTTTCCTTGGATGTCAGAAATGGGTCTTTTTGATGAGTTAATTACCAGCTGTCGTCTGTGTTTCATGATTAGTAACTGAATGAATGTCCATCTTCCCTCCTAGCCTTATGTGCTTCCTTTCCATCATGTGACACTTTACATAGTCAGGGTTACTTCCTTTGGTGAACTCACTGCAAGTTTGCGAAGGTATCTCTTATCTTTACACCCATCCTTAAACAAGATCTTTACTGTCTCAACCCTTTTGACATGGTTGTCTCATTTGTTATGATTATTTGCTTCACCCTTATTAAGGGCACGACCTAGATAGTGCACAGGATTTATTCATGATCTTTAATTTGGGTGCGTTTTTTTTTCCAACTTTCACGTTGGAAGAATTTAAGTTCAAATTCATTATACGCTGTGTTTGACACATACTATAAATATTGTGTTGAGGGTACATTTATTATTATTAATTTTGAAAGTTTGTATGCACATACAGTTTAGTAAGATTAAACTGATTAATAAAATCCAAATAAGTAATCGTCAGCATTGCACTGCTTATTAATAAGATCCAGAGCATGTTTTAGAAACCTGGTTTGCCAGAAAAGTAAGTAATTTTACTAGAAAATATAATTTAAACTACATGCTGATTCTATATATGTAAAGTAAGATGCAAATGTAAGTACATGTGTTTCAGTGTAATTGCATAGGCCAGCATTTTATGTTACATATGTAATGGAACAGTCACCGATTCTATCATTAACACGTTTGATCTTCCTTGAGCACCCTGACATTTCCTTGTAGAATTTCTTTCATTGCAGAATATAACTATAACTAACAGACAAGGAGCCATGCCCTTGACCTTTGTATAGTTTTGGTTTGCTTCCTCATTAATAATTTCCAAGTGCTTTCTCCAGTTGTACTAAACAATGCAAATTGTCCACCCCACCACAGTCGCTGCATGTGCCTACTAAATGTAGCAATGTCAAGTTCTATTTTAGCAGTGTACTTCATTGCATATCCCACTTGGGTATGCACTCGTTCAGTTCTTTAACAGGGTCAATGATATATCTTTCTTAGATGATGTGTATGAAAAGGCAATTTTAAATAGATTAGACTCTACACTGAAAGACATGATGCCGAAAAATACAGCAATGAGTGGACACAGAATTAAGTGGACAAAATTACACAGCTCCAAATATGCAAGAAAGTTCAAGGGTGGAGAAAGGATAGGTAAGTATGAGGAAAGGTGGGGAAATAGTATATTATTCTCAGAGGGTTAGGTTCTACATTTACTGTAAACTAAGTTACTTATTGAAACTGAATGGTCTTCAGATGACCTTTTCTGAAATATCCATAATGCTGAATATTTAAATAGAAACAAAAGTTTAGAGGAACCGTCATAAAGAGAGAAGGTTATTAGGATACTGGCACCCTTGAACCACATTTTATTTATTTCTTTAATGGCCATGTTGCTGAAATGTCTTCATTGTGAAATGACTATATTGTGAAGCATATGTGATTTCATTATTAAGATAAGCACAGTATTTTCTTAAACTTCTAAATGCTTGGCAATCAAATGCTAATATTTGGTAGTATGCTTCAGACATTTAAGAAAGTAATACTATTTAAATATGTTATTCCAGTAAATTTTCACTTTGATTTTCGGCATCATGTTAATTCAGCATCTCTCTCTCTCTCTCTCTCTCTCTCTCTCTCTCTCTCTCTCTCTCTCTCTCTCTCTCTCTCTCTCTCTCTCTCTCTCTCTCTCTCTCTCTCTCTCTCTCTCTCTCTCTCTCTCTCTCCCCCCCCTCCCCCCCCCCCTCTCTTTTTTCTCCTATAGCTTCATTTTGTTTATTTTGTGTCTTTTTAATGAAGCACCCCTAAGTTGCGCACCTTATCCCTTGTAGTATCTTTTGGATTTTCTTTGTTGTAGTAGTGCCTACAATTTTTATGTGGCAACATTTGAGTTTTTGGTAGAGGTTGATTAAAGGAAGAGCAGGTCAGGTTTGATTTGAAGTGTTGATCATCACATATGAATGTTTATATTCACATATACACACATACATTCTACTTTTGTCCATTATTATACATTGCTGAATGCATTAGTTTGGTTAGCTCATATAACACTTTCTGTGGTGTCTATTGTAACTGTTGATAATAGTGGTGTGGCTGAATACTAAGTAATTTAGTGTTAGACATTTGATGTTTATGACATATACTGTTTTCATCTGTAGATAAAATACCATAAGTCTTCCGTTTGTGACCCCAGCTTTGTTGTGTCTGTTAGTGTACACATTATCTAAGTTTCTTTTGGCAATTTTTGTTTTCAATCCTCTATGTGTGTCTTTCTATCTTGGTCTCACTGTATGTTTCTCTCTCTCTCTCTCTCTCTCTCTCTCTCTCTCTCTCTCTCTCTCTCTCTCTCTCTCTCTCTCTCTCTCTCTCTCTCTCTCTCTCTCTCTCTCTGTTTCTCTTTCTCTGTCTGAATCGTGGATGAACTGAGGATGGACGGAACATATATAAGAGGGATTACATGTGACAGGCTGATATAGATGAGTCACTCTGAGACTTCAATAATTTTGCATAATTTGGGTTAGCAGCAGGAATGATCACAGAAAGGGATGAGAGCGGCACTACAGAAGCTGACATCCTTCTTACACTTGGACATGATGCCGAGTGAGACAGGGTACATATGGCTGTATCCTAAATGCTGTCATGTTGATTATAGTTAATCTCTCTCTCTCTCCTTCCCTCTCTCTCTCTCATGCTCTCTCCCTATCCCACTCATTCCCATCTCATGAGGGCATGTTTTAATACTGTATTTTGTCACCTTCAGATGGCTGCTTAGGTCACTAGTACCCAGGCATCATTCTATATTTCCATCCATCTTTTTTCATGGTTGACTCCTCAAACTTTGCAGCTCAAAATGGTAAAAGTTAAAGTTAATTGCATATCCTTTACAGGACATTACAGTCAACCCCATCATTTTTTGGCTGTTTGTGATTTCTTGGCAAATTTACGTTCAGTAGTTTGCCATTCGGTTTCCGTGGCGAAGGGCTTATGGACATAGTTCATAATCCTGTATGCCCACATTCGAAACACAGCTGTGCATGATTTGGCAGCAAACCACGTTGAGTTTGTTTTGCGTTAGTATCAGTGCCGGTCATTCAGAAAACAAGGGCAAACTACTGAATGTAAACTTGCCAAGAGATCACAGCAGCAGAAATGCTGGTGTTAACTGTGATGTCCTGTAAAAAGGATATGCAAAAAAAAATAAGTTTGCCATTGCTTTGTGGACAACTGACACTCATACCTGTATGAAACCAGCACAAGGCAGTCTTGCTTCCAAACCGCCAACAGCTGGGGTTTGATTGCAAATTGCGCCCGCAACCCCTCAACACAGTGCCGACTAGCTCAAGACCAAAGTTCAAAATACAGAAACGGTTAATAAATGTATCATGTGACAGAAGATGCCTGATGTGAGACATATTGCAATTAGCATTGTCAAGGCAAAGAGAACATTATGAGAACAAAAGCCTAACATCAGCAGGGTAATTTATGGAAAATATTCCTCAGCATGCACACCTGGCTAGGTGGATTATATTTTCTTGTATATTTTCTTATTGTTTCTAAAATATGGGCCACGAATTGACATGATGAAAAACAAGTAGATGCATTTGAAATGTATTCAAAAAATGACAAGAACCAACTTGGTTGACAAATTAACAAATGGACATGTTCTGGAAAAATATAACAGATAGAACGACTTCTCATGTCTTGGTCATGATCTTATCAACAGAGCATATGACCACACCTAGAATACGGGTCAACTGCCTGGTGTTCAGCATCAAAAACCACACTACAAGAGCTGGACAAGGTGCAAAATCAAGCACTTAGAGTCACCACAGGAGTGGAGATGGAGAAGATGGGGAGGACACAAGCACAGAGAGCGCAGAGATACGAAAACGCTAATACAAGCAGAAAAGTTCCTCAGCTTGCCAAATTTAGCTATGGGGTGGTTGAAAAGAAGCAGAAACACTAGAGATAATACCAGAGGGCAAAATACTGGGGAAAAAAAGAGGAAGAGGTAGACCAAAGACAATACTTATAAACCAGGCATGCGCAGATATATCAGTGCATCATACATAGATTTAAAGAGAAAGACACTGAAAGACTATAGAATGGATTGATAAGGAAGCAACATGACTAGTTAAGTCCTGAAATACTTGATGATGTTCTTTTTAGTGGAAATGGCACATGTAATTGTTTTGTCATAGTGTCTTAGGCTTCAAAGTTTAGTGTACTTGGTTTTTTTTTTTTCTTCTACCATTCATCACAGTCTTTTTTTTATTGTGTCCATTAACTAAATTCTTTCTGTTAAAGTATCTCACCATACATTGATTGATTCCTTTATGCATCACACACCTTGTAATGTATTCCCAAGAATTTTTTTGATCTTGCGCCGGTGTTCAACATTTTCAAACACTTTTAAGAAATGAGTGTATATTATATGTGGCGGTAGTTGTGTGTCCATGCATATAGAGGATGTACTGTATTCACACGGTCTCATTAGACCTGCCAATACAGTTTGGGACAGATCTGCATACTTAAAGTTATATACTTGATTTTGGGTATTGAGCACTTGTGCTGTGTTTCATGGAGACCCATCTTCAGCAGAATAACCCGTATATATAAGGGTTGTCATTGAAAACATGTTCTCAGACTTCTGGATTGTCTACGAGCAAAATTATTGACTACAAATAAGAGTGATCTGAGACCAATGATCACACTATTTTCTGTCCCTGATGATAACATTGACAGACATTTCGTTACCACATCATTTATTTCACATTTTGACTTAGTGATATTGTGAATTAGAAGAGTCTTTCCAATATATTGTTCGTCTGTAATGTATTATGTCTTGCAGTGCTGCTGCTCGTATTATTTTTTATAAATTATTTACCTTGAGGGGGAATTCTTTCTAAAGGCCTCTTCTATTGTTGATGTTCTTGTAGATCTGTTTCTGCTATGTATAGACAATAAGTTCTTTCTATCATACTAATAACAGTACCAGACTCAGTTTTCATTGAGTGAGTAAACTGTATATAAATATTGGTCTGCATATATTTCATATTTACGCACTGTAAACTTGGGGCTGTTGTCAGATCTTTCACCTAGTAACTGTACCCAAAGACAGGACGGACTGGCACAATGTAATAGCAACACTGGGTCATGAGTGCAGAGAATAGACAGCGGACTGCACAGTGGTTGAGGTGCAACAACTGATCCAGAGTAATGCACATCAAGGTGACATAGTTATCTATACTGATGGGTCAATGGTGAGAAACAGACAGTGTGGTTGGGGTTTCATTGCAAATGCTAATGGACATTTCTTGAAAATGGAGAGTATGGCATATGAGGCTATGACCTCCAGCATGAGAAGGTGATTAGAGGAGACTACTGCAACACACATTGTCTTCATCGTGGACTCAAGGAGTATGCTTAGTAATGTGGAGAAAGGACTGTTTCATGTGGAATGGCTCACCCCGTGACCTCAGAGGTCACAGATTGTAAGAATTGTATGGATTGTTTGCCCTGGCCATGCGGGAGTGCGGGGGAATGAACAGGCTGATAGGCTGGCAGGGAATGCGCCTCTTCCAGTCCAATCCAATTTCGAAAAAGAAAAAAAAAAAACCACCTTGTCTCAACCAGCCCGTGCGGCATCGGTTATTATAGCGGTGGTTCATGGTGCATGGATTATTACTTTCTTTGTGTGCCAGTGAAAGCTGACTTATCCGTTGTGAAGTTTATGTCTGTGACGTCAGCTGAGGGGATTCGTTGGCCGGCAAGTTTTCCTTTTGTGTCTTTTTAGGCATTTTCTTCTGTCAGTGTTGGCTTCTGGCTCGTCTGTTGTGCTAGGGTGCTATCATTATACTGGCTCCTTGTACGGTTATTGGTTAGTCTTCCTCTTCCTCTGATGTGGTATCGGTGACCATTCGTCTTCTTGTCGAAAGCGCTCTTCTCTCATTTTCTGTCGGATGAGCTTCGTTTCCTTTTGATATTGTTGGAACCATTCGGGGCTGCTTTTAGGCACCTTTATGTCTTTTATGAGCTGCTTTTTCTTCCGATTTAGGACAGCCTGCCATACCGCACTATGTTCTTCGTATGTTCCTCCTTTCTTGTATACGCCCCAGTTATCTTCTGGTTTGTTGGTGTTTTCCTCCGTATTTTCTTGATGAGTCTGGTTTGGTTTCTGGTTTCTCCTGGATCTTTTTGGGCATCACGGCTGAGCTGGTGTCCCTAGTTTGCTGTGTTTGATTGGCCAGGGTGTTGGCTTCCTCTTGCATCTTCTTTTCTCCTTTCTTGTGAATTGTCTTCATCAGTTTATCGATGTTTATCTGTTGAGTTCCGTCTGGCGGCTTCTCTGCGTTCTGTTCATTGGGTTCATCTGGCTTGTTTTGGGATAATTCCCTTTCGGCTTTTTGCATTTTTCTCTCCGCCTTGATGTCTCATAGAAATTCTTCGTTCTTCTTGGTTGTCTGGATCATGTTATCCACCTCTTGCGTTATGTTTTCCTTGATCTCTTTTAGTTCAGCAAGCAGCTTTTCACTGTCGCTGTTCAGTGCCGGTGTTTGAAGTATCTTGATCTGTCTTTTTAATTCGTCAATCTGGCTCTGCAACAGTGATTTTTCCGCTTGCGAGATGCATGATGCTGTCTCGCACCTCCGTCTTGCTTCTTTATATGGTGTGTTCGTTGTTATGGCAATCTTTAGGACATCTCTATCTCTTTGGAGGTACGGACAGCCCAGGTTTCTTGCTCCATGTTTGCCCAGGCAGTTGGCGCACTTTCGTTTAATGTTTGGTGCACGGAAGTCCATGTCCAGCTTGGCTAGTGGACACTCCCTGAAGGCGTGTTCGTTGGCGCAATATCGGCAGATTTCGGTTTTACTGCAACATGTTGCTCTGCTGTGGCCGGCCCTCTGGCATCTGGAGCACTGAGTGACTCTTGGGATGAATCTCTCTGGCTGTTGCATTTGCTTGTTGATGGAGACTGTTGTCGGCATCTCGCTCCCCTCAGTGGTCACCACCACCAGCGTCGTCGCTATCTTGGAGTATGTTAGGATCCGCTCCGCTTTTAGGACTTGGATGCTGCGATTTTCCTCCTGTATCTGCTTTAGGATTTCTTCGTCCGATAGCTCTACTTGAATCCGTTTGATGACCCATCTGACTGTTTTTGTGTTGGTTTTACAGGCTCTGGTAACTTTCTCCTCCTTTTTCTCCACTGTCTTGGATCTTGTTAGAGGTGGGCTGTCATCGGTCTTTCTTGTGGTAGGTTCAGTTGATGTAGTTGCTGGTCTTTGGTTGTTAGCAGGCAGGTTCTCAGCGTTTGTCTTCTTCGAGGACTTGGTGGCTCCCACGCTACACATCTTGTGGGTCTGCTGTTTCTTAGTGTTGGTCTTGCGTACCATTTTCCTCCCCTGTATCAGGCTTCTTGACAAATTGAGGCGACTGTCTTGATAGCCTCTTGGTGGTCGATTACTTATAGACAAGGGGCAGGTGATCGTGCATCTGTGGGATAAGGTGGAGGAACAAATTGAGAACCCGTATGTGGAAAGGATGAGATTGCGGGGTATTGGCAGGGGTTCAATTATAATCTCAACACTGAGAGGGAAGACCAGAAGAACTTTCAATCCGATAGCGGTGGGAACGACTAGTAGTGTGACTCTTTGCTGACTGTTGAACGAGGGGACGGAACACATGTGGGAATGTCCTGAGTGCAGTGATGTCAGTTCTTAGCTCAAATCAACTGAACTCAACCGTAAATGTAACCACATGGCAGATGAGTGTGAAGCTTTCATCTTGTGTTGGTGATCTGATCATGTCTGTTCCTTGTACTGCCAATCATTTATGATACTGATATTCCCCCATGTCATGTCAAACTGTCCAGTATCTTCTCTCTTGGCCTCCCTAGAGAAAGCTGGAGCATGTCATCACAGTTGGAAGGTTGGACTGACAGAGAGGCAGGATGAGGCCAAGAGAGAAGTTGAAGGACAGTTTTACATCATGGCCTGGAGGAATGACAGTATCAGAAATAATTCACAGCACAAGAGACAGAAGGCTGTGGACAGACATGATCACCAACACAGTAGGACTATAACAAATGTGGAGTCTTATTCTTATGCCAAACCTCTGAGTCAACATGCATTTGTGCAAGCCACTGTGCCACCACAACTCCCAAAGTCCTTAATATATATTAAATCATGGCATAATGAAATGGGGGTGACCTTGCTGCCTTACCTTCTCCAGAAAATTATATGATGCAAAGATCTTCCGCCACATCCTGCACCCATCTTCTCTTTGGCCTTCCTCTTCCTCTCTTCCTGGGCATAAACCCCTCCATTATTGTTCTTTCCAAACTTTCATGATGTTTCAAGTGACCAAACTATTTCAGTTTTCTTTGTTTTGTGGTCTTTAGTTGGTCTTTAATAGCCAACCCTTTTTTCAGTATTCATATCTTGTCGTATGTATGCATTTGTTCTTTTCTATATTCAAATTATTCTTAGAAGTCGTCTATTACATTTATATTCAAAAGCATTTATGCACTGTCCAGCTTGTTTAGGAAGTGTCCAGGTTTTGCAGGAGTATGTTGCAATGGGAAAGATACATGCTCTTAAAAATCTAATTTTTGTAGGTCTATCTGTCCTACGCCACAATTTATTCAGTTTTAGTTTTTGAAGAGCAATAGAGATTTGTCTTTTAATTTCTTTCATTGTGTCACCATTGTTGGTAATCAATGACCCAAGATATTGGACAATATCCACCATTCCCTCATTTACATATATTTCTTTCTCCATAGTAGTTTTATCTGTGCATTATCTTTGTTTTTGCTATGTTAAGATATAAGTGTGGATAAGGGAGTTTCTGTGGCGAAGTGGTCAAGCCGTTTGACTCGTGCTCCGAAGGTTGTGGGTTTGATTCCGGGCCGCACCCTTCGGTTTACGAGTTAAATGTTTCGGAGACTCCTATAGCTAAAAGCTACGGAGTTCGTGCTTTGTGTGACGCTTTCCGCGCTGCGGAAAGAGACTGAGCCATATGGGATAAAACCCGGTGCGATGAAGTCGACCCTGTCGACTTTTAAGTGACTTTCTTTTTTTATAAGTGTGGCATAAGAAAAAGAAATCATCACGATAAGTGAGGATTGAATCCTGACCAGTGGCTATTAAGTAAACACACTACGAAATTTGTCACTGTGGTTCTATTTTAAAAAAAATAAAAATCCTTTATTTTAATTTCTTTGCTGACCTGTTTTGACAAAGTTTGCCTATTTATGTGGTGCAAAAAATGTTCCAGGCTTCATATTCTGTGACTCTATGGTACACATGTTTCATTGGTATAATACAACCAAAGATCTAGTTTGTGATCAGTTCCTAGAACTTTGTTTTCAAGTTTGTCAATGAAAATATAATCCAGAATATGGAGGGTAATGTAGATGTCATCTCCTTAACATCTCTTTATTTGTAAATGTTCTCCCCAAACTGGAAAACACTGCTTTGTAAACACAGAATTGAGTTAATTCTATGACATGTTACATTATTGGTTGTGTTTGAGTATAGGACCCATTTTACACGAGGTGTATTGGGTATATGGTTCTAGCCCCATGATTTACATAAGCTAATCAGTCATTGGATGAGTGATGTAAATATCAAGCCGGCCACCTTTTTTTCTCTGAACATTTACTAGTACCCATTTTAGTCCGGGTCAACCTGAAACCGAATTAAAACCTATGACCAGCAGGAAAGCCTGCTATCCACTGTGCTACCACAGCCTCTGTTGCGTTGATAGTTTCTTTGAAATGCCTCTGTGCCTCCTTTAAAGGTACACAAGTCGATTTCTATGTGTATATTGTTGCTGTTTCTTCTGAGGTGTTGAGATGTAATGTTGTTTTGCTGACTATTTTAGAAATCAGATGATTATATGGGGGTCAGGTTTGACAGTGTTCTTTATCCACTTGGGGTCAATAAGTTATTTGGTTCATTCTTGGTGTAATGCTGGGAGATTTTACAAACAGTTACTCATCTAATGGTATAACATGTTCCCCTGATCTTTTAGACAGTGAGGTCACCTTTTGAAAAGCAGGTTACATGTGCCAGGTACAAATCTGCTGCTGAAAATTGCAAAGAGTAGGCTTTAAAGCCAGAATGGCTAAGAGAAGAACCAACTCTTGATAACCTGGTGCCTTGGATGGAATCTGACTAGAGAAAGTAAGCCTTACACAAGTGCATATTGAAGTTGGACACACTGATCTCTGAGATCTTGGGTGGAATCTGACTAGAGAAAGTAAGCCTTACACAAGTGCATATTGAAGTTGGACACACTGATCTCTGAGGTCTTGGGTGGAATCTGACTAGAGAAAGTATGCCTTACACAAGTGCATATTGAAGTTGGACACACTGATCTCTGAGATCTTGGATGGAATCTGACTAGAGAAAGTAAGCCTTACACAAGTGCATATTGAAGTTGGACACACTGATCTCTGAGATCTTGGGTGGAATCTGACTAGAGAAAGTAAGCCTTACACAAGTGCATATTGAAGTTGGACACACTGATCTCTGAGGTCTTGGGTGGAATCTGACTAGAGAAAGTAAGCCTTACACAAGTGCATATTGAAGTTGGACACACTGATCTCTGAGATCTTGGGTGGAATCTGACTAGAGAAAGTAAGCCTTACACAAGTGCATATTGAAGTTGGACACACTGATCTCTGAGGTCTTGGGTGGAATCTGACTAGAGAAAGTATGCCTTACACAAGTGCATATTGAAGTTGGACACACTGATCTCTGAGATCTTGGATGGAATCTGACTAGAGAAAGTAAGCCTTACACAAGTGCATATTGAAGTTGGACACACTGATCTCTGAGATCGACAGGTGTGTGCATGACTAGGTGTGATGCACTCCCCTAGAAAGAGGACAGGAGGAGGGGGAGTAGGAAAAGAAAACAGTTATTACATGATCCTGAACCGGCTTGGTGTAGATAGGTTGCTTCTCCATTTGAATCATCATTGGGTGCCTAATTATTGCTTAAAGGCCAGCAGTAATTAGCCTCCAACACCTCTGTCCTGTGTCTTCATGCTGAAGTCATGCAGGCTTCTTCCAGTCTATATGTCTATGTTGTCTGCTCACCTGGAGCGTTGTCTTTCTCATGTAGTTCTTTGCTTTCCTCTCCTGCTATATTTTCCATGTTCATCTACATAACCACATTTCAAGATTGGTAATGTTTCTGCAGCAAGTAATAATTTAGAGAAAATGTAACACTAGGTCACTGTTACTTTTAATTTGTAATTTAGCTGCTTAGATGTGAGAAGCTATTTCATTTGTTTTAATATTGTTTTGACCGTACCTATTCTTTTCCTTATTGATTCTGCAGTAGTACAAGTAGTTGATGCATGTTTTATCTTCCACGATATTATTACCATCAGTTGATACAAAGCTAGGTTTTCACAGTGATGTGACCTGAACACGGATTACCTGCAGGTTTCTGTTTGTTTCAGCTACTATTATTGATCCTTCAGCATTTGTTCTCACACTTCAATCCAATGTATTGTAATATCTGCTGGTGTTTATACATGAACATGGCTGTGTTTTTAACAATGGAACAAGTAAAAAAAAAAACACCTGTCATAAACCCTGATCAATATTTTGTTTAGTATCAGGATTGCCTGGTATATCACACTGGTATGGCAAGTACAAATGAAAACAGGTTATGGATATATTTATGTTGCCAGTTGTCTTAAAGGAATGTGTGTATTATTCCAAACATGTTTGATTAGGCACAGTAGATAAAAGTGTGTTGTGTAAATAATCTATTTTACAGTGACTGCATTCTCTGAAACTTGAGAAGTATATAAACATTCACACATGCATATATATGTTTGTCTGTAATAAACAGAAGCATTCACTCAGTTTTTATTTCATAGGCTTATTACAAGGGAGTCAACCTCTGCGTCCTGGTGATGGAGGTCAGACTGTGAAAATTCCACCTGAGAGGGAAGCAGAAGCCAAAGAAACATTCAAGATAAACCAGTTTAACCTTGTGGCCAGTGATATAATGGCATTAAACAGAACTCTACCTGATTATCGTATGGATGCGTACGTTTTCCTGTTAATTTATTATATAACTTGTATATTGCATACATTTAACTAATTGCCTGCTGGCCACTACCTGCACTCCTGGCTCAATGTGATTATAACTCTGCACAAGTCTGACTGCTCCGCTGGCACACTGACCCACTCCTCTCCTCGCCTAATGTTCTCCAAGATGCACACCTGTCTGATCGTATCCTCCGCCTGAGCCATCCATGAATTCCCTCTTATCAGTCGCTGACCCTTAACTGCGTCCAGCGCCTCATGCAACGGGTGATCTGTGTCTGCAGCTACTCTGAGGTATGCCTTCACCTGCATCACCTTGTGCCTAGCAGCAACAGTCAGCAAACCAAGGATGTACCGCATACACACTACTGGGGTGTCTCTGGTGCATCCCAGAATGACCCGCATAGCTTTCGTTCTGTATGCGCTCTAATTTCACCAGCTGACTCTTTGAGACAGTGAGCAGTCCTAGTCACTGAGAGGATCAAGTGCTGGTATAGTGTGAAGAGCATTCTCTGCTCTGTGTCCATTGCAGCCATAGTTTTAAGTGCATTGAGTCCCTTTTGAGATCTTGTCACAACCGTCTCCACATGGTCCTTGAAAGACAGACTCATTTCAAATGTGATTCCCAGATACTTCAGTTTGATCTCTCTTTTGATGCTTCTACCCTCTATCGTGAGGCTTGGGACATCATCTCTCACAGTCCTGTTGTCCAGAAAGCACCACAAAACAGCCGCCTTTTCCGGGTGGATGACAGCACTCAATTCAGTGTACCAATCAATCCCTCTGGCAGTCCAGGGGTTAAAATATGTGGCTGTGAGGTCCATGCACCCAGACGGTGAGCAACTTGACGAGAATGCATGACGGCTGCTATCCAGTTCACCAACCAGGGATTGACCCCCTTCTCCATAAGTGCGGTCATCAAAATATCATAGTGAACTCTATTGTACGCATCCTCGAGATCAAGTGCTGCCACCATTGTTTCCTATCTACTCTGGAATCCCTCATAAACGTCAACGGCAAAAGTGGCCACATTTGACCAGGTATCTTTTCCTGGCCTGTAGCTCCCCTGGTCTCTTGGAAGAAGCTTCCCCCTTTCCAAAAACTCTTGCAGCTTAACAGTGACTATCTTCTCTAAAACCTTCCCAAATGTATTTTGAAGGGTGATGATCCTAAAGCCGCTTATCTTTGAATGATCCTTGAGTGGTTTTGAGAGAGGGATGAGATAGCTTTGCAACCAATCCTGCAGTACTAATGCTCTGGTTAAAGCAGTCAGTCATCTCCTTCAGGTCTACATCGCTCAAAACCTTCATGTGGCCATACCTAACACCGTCGGGCCCTGGTGCCGTGTCTTTTGCCTTTTTCAAAATATGTTTAACATCTTCAACCCGTATGATGTCTTCATAATGCATATTCTCCATTGTGCCAGATAGTTCCTCTCTAACTGCATCCCTGGTATCCACATCATTATGATTGGTCTGCTCTAAAAATCTCTGGAGAAACACCTCCCCTTTCTCTTTGTCTGTTGTCACACAGCACACACCATCCTCTCTATAAATTGTTTCCACTGTCATAGGCCGATCTTTTCTTTGCATTTGTCTGTGCAGTTTCCAGAATTTTCGCAGTGTTTTATCATCTCCAATCTCCTTCATAAAACATTCCCATTTTATGTTCTTGGCCTCTGCAGCACAGCGCTTGAAAGCCTCCACCTTGTCTTTCTTGACATTTTCCGCTGTGTCCACTTCCTCTCGTGAGCTTCGGGGTGTCTGTCGCACTTTCCTTAGCTGCTTCACTGCAACTCTCTTTGCTTCCCAAGAATTGTCTACGTCTGGAGTCCACCATGGGGGCTGCAAAAAAGGAGTTTTAACAGTCCTGTTGCATGCACCCTGTCTGAGGTGTCCAAGAAGGCTGTCGGTCCACTCATACCGGTAGGTCTTGCACACTCTCCCAGCCTTAACTTTCCTGGATTTAGAGATCACTCCCATGATCCACTCCCATGATCATTCAAAACAGTCCAGTTTACATCAAGAACTGATGACTGTGAGACAAGTGCCAAGTCAATAGCAGTGTCTGTAAATGCAGGCCTCATTGCCATTCTAGTCGGCCTACCATCATTTATGCAGACCACATCGGAGTCCACCATGGCATCCGCAAGGGCAATTCCCTGTCGGTTTTCTCCACTACTGTCCCAATCTCTATTCCTCGCATTGAAGTCTCCACATATGAGTAGCCTATTACCTGGTAATTCCTCCAATTCCTTAAGCCAGACCCATTGTTCCTTTCTGACAAAACAGTCCACTGTGGCATATACATTTATGATGTTCCAACTTAGGCCACCAATCTCCATTTGTATACCCTGGACCTCTCTTGCACTGTGATTCCACTGGCTCAAGTCAAGTACCACATGCTTCACTCCTTTCTTCACCAACAGACCTTGCCCATGTCTCCTTCTGCCCAGTGGGGTTTATATAACTGACGTACCCAGGGCAATGGTATTTGTCCGTATTTAACTCCTGGAGCATGAGGACATCAAAATCATATATTAGCCTCTCCAATACAGGACCTCTCTGCCTAGCACTACGACAAGTTCCAGTATCCCACTCTTACATAGTTGAAACCTAGTGTCTCCAATTTTCATCTTGTTCTCCTGGCGCCTGCCCTCCTATTTCTATGCCTTCTTCACACCACCATTTCCTAGCCTTCTCCACCTCACTCTTTCTTCGCTAGCCTCTGAAAGATGTGTCAGGCGCAGAGCACGTGCTCCGTAGCCCCGGTGACGATTCCCGTGTTTAATTAAATCCATAAGCAAAATTTGGATATTACAGGAAATAACCCTGCTTACTAGGGAAGGGGCAGGGGATGTCCCTCAGAAGTCCATACGCCTGGCGCCACCCTGCCCGCGTACCAGACGTTCCACGTTCACGACCAACTCACCCGTGGCCATTCAGTCCTCAGCATGTCTGTCCACCTTAAACTTGGTTCATAATCAGAGTTTTCCATCTCCTAGATTGGCCGCTGTAATAGCTAATGGGCCCAATTTACCCGGGGGCTAGAGGTTCCAGCGCCTCATTCCTGGCGAACACAGTATATACATGTATACAGGGAACAAAATCAATGTTATACAATATCTATCAGATAATACATAGTTAAAGTCACTATACAATGGAAACATAACTTAAATATTGAGCACAACCCACTACTGGCAACGTCGATCGCATTCTGGTATGAACCTAAGGCCTATCCACGTCAATATGGAAGCACTATACTCGAGTTTCGCCCTCATTTGAGCTCGTCAGTAGTGCATATCCCTGACCGGATCCGGAAACAGTCCCGGATCACGCGTGTGAAGCGGGTGTGCAACCACGCGGCACACACTGGACACACCAAACTATCACAACAGGGTAGATGGTTGAGCACCAAGAAAAAAACTTTAATTTGATAATGTGATAAAAATAAACATTACATAAATTATATTCTCATCCTTGAAAGTCAGAGAAGGAATTTTTTAAAGAGTTACATAAAAACAACTTTAGTGTATGGATATTTTACAAATAAGAAAGCAAATCCGTTGAAGTCACAGAAATGTGGTTTTATTTAACAATATTACAAATAAAATTATCAGGTAACATGTGTAATGATAATGTTCTTACAGGCAGAGGACCAAAGGACATTCCTCATCAACATTAAGGACACTCAGTATTTTTGGTCATATCTCAAGAAGAGAAACATGTTAAATATTTTGCTGCAATTGGCAGAATTAATAAGTAAAGAGATAAAGCATAGCAAAGAGGAAAGATAATAAATATGCTTTCATCATGCAATTGAAAGAAGTCATCATCATTCTTTTTGGAACATTATCCCTAGAACAAATGATCTAAAAGCATAGTGATTGCGAGCAAGTTTATTTCAGTTTCCAAGACATGACAAAAATAAAAATGGTCCATGACTCAATTCGATTGATGCAAAAATAAAGATGGTCCATGACTCACATTCGATTGATGCAAAAATAAAGATGGTCCATGACTCACATTCGATTGATGCAAAAATAAAGATGCACGTTCTCAAACATTTACTTTAACTTGTTTGCTGGTGTTGTGCCGTAGATCCTTAATCCTGTTTAAACTCTGCCTTGCTATGGCCAGTCTACATCTGTCCTCTTTTAAATAGTCCCCATTGTTCTTGAATTATGGAATGTATATATGAGAGGGAGAGACAGAGAGACAGAGAGGGATAGAGAGATACCCCCTCTCGTGAGAACTTATCGCATTGTTATATTTTACCTTGCCATGTGTTTTTAATCAGTATAAATTTGCATAGAGCTAGCATGAAACATGCCCTCCTTCCCTCCTTGTAGCAGGTCATGTCTTGTTCACTTAACCATGTCCTCACTGCACCAGTCACATTGCTATCTTCAAATCTTGTCTCCCACAGCATATGCTTCAGAGGCCTAAAAAGATTAATTATCTCACATCTGGGTATCTCTTCCACAATCATCTTTTCTTCAAGGTCCTAAAAAGATGGTTATTGGGACCTTTCCATCAAATTTGTTTTTCATGATACAATGCTGCTCCATTGACTGCCTTCAACTCTGGCTCAAAATAGTGTGTCCAAGTTTTGTGACCTGTGATGATGCAGGGTAAGAAAGGCTCTTCCTTAATATAAAAATGCTCCAACAATTCAGAACACATGGTTTTCCTTTGATGTTTGTGGTTTTTGAGACTTTGAGGAACACACCTTGCACATACCTTCAAATATCCCAAATCATTCATTGCCATCACACTTTCATTAATGACTGAAAGATGTAGGGTCAGTTTTTGACTTCTGATGTGATGATCTTGATGAATAATAGCGTTGGCATTCTGCAAATGTTGAAGCTAGAGGTAGAGGCCAGATGCCCATATCACTTCTGATCATGCAACTCTGTCTCTCCCAGCATCCAATGTGGCTCCTATTGGCTGCACCATAAACTAACACGCTATAATGTGATAACAAATGTTGAATGTTTCCTTCTAAAGTATGTGATTAGTTTGCTTTGTGTCTGGTCCTCTTTCTGAATATTTTGATTGCTTATATTGGTTTTCCGTAGTATTTTCTGCATTCTGTGTAAAATTGCTTTTATGGTTTTCAGGAACTTTCTTGCTTGTTTATATAATAGTTCAGAATTCACATCTACATGTTAAAAATGATTCTGTATAACACATAGGAACTATTTCTATGACTTTTCGTGAACAGATCTTATTATATCAGATGTTTTTTTTTTTTTATATATCAATTTCAGTTTTTACTTGCTCAAAACTTTTTTATTTAACATTTGCTGTTTTCCTTGTACTCCAAATATTTAAATTTATAGACTTCCCCCAAATTAATAGTTTTTTTTTTCCACATCAGTTGTACATCTGGGTAGGATGCTTTTCATTGTTTTTTCATCCTTTCTGTCTTCTTGCTATTTAAGCTGGGACCAGTTAGCTAGTTAGTCGACAGATCATCCTCATTGAACATCGAACCATTCAGTCAAAAAGAGCTCAGATCCCCTCAGCAAATCCTGCAGCGTGTAGCGGCTAACGACATCAGTTCTGTGCTGGTTTATCAATCTTCTTTGGCTTCCTGCATAGTGTTCTTGTTTGGCCACACCTCTTTTAATTTGCTGTTCTCGCAGTCTGACCATGGTTGTAGATTCGCAGTCATCACTTGGTTCTCGCAGAAGTCTTACTTCTCGTAGTGCATCCAGAATGTCAGCCTGGTCCATGGCACGTCCGCCCTCCACATTAGCCATACCTGTGAGCTTGTCAGCCCGCTTATTTCCTTGTACTCCCGCATGCCCTGGCATGAAGATGAAACTAATCTTTGCCAGCCGAGATTGCTCCAGAGACAGCAACTACTCTCTTCGGATCCACCCCGTCTCTATCCTCTTGAGCATGCTCATTGAGTCGCTAAGGACACATGCCCTAGTGAATGTCTGTGTCTCGAGCCATGGTATTACTTTACTTACTGCCATGACTTCCATAGTCAGGCTACTTGTGGTCTCAACAATAGCACCAGAGTTAGGACCACCTAAAGCTGGGACACTCACACCATGTCAATCATTTTCTGTAGTTACCTGAGACCTTTTGCTATCTAGACAGTATTTTCAGCATACTGTAAGAAGTTTATATTATGTTTTTCCTCCTGGACCTCCTTATATCCACTGTGTATAAAGAAACCAAATGAGGGAATAATACATATGTCAGCACCCTGCATTATGTGCTAAAATGTTCCTAAATGGTTGTCATTTCATGTAACTGCTGTTTAGTGCCAATATGCATTGCTTATTATTCTCAGATTTTTGCTGTCATATGTTATAATTTACTATCTCTATTCTACCTCTCCACTCTCTCTCTCTCTCTCTCTCTCTCTCTCTCTCTCTCTCTCTCTCTCTCTCTCTCTCTCTCTCTCTCTCTCTCTCTCTCTCTCTCTCTCTCTCTCTCTCTCTCTCTCTCTCTCTCTCTCTCTCTCTCTCTCTCTCTCTCTCTCTCTCTACCTCCCCCATTCTTTTGCTTAAGTTTTTATATTTTATGTTTTTTTTAAAAGCATTTTGTCATTTGTTCGCTAACAAATGCAACTTGAAAATCAACAGGCATAGACTTAAATGATGACAATCAGCAAGTCACTAGGCCCACTCAGTACATAAATAAACACCACCAAAATAAAACAAAGCTTCTCAGTTCAAATATGTAACTTCATTTATACAAAGGACAAAAGATTCAACAGAGGGATAGAAACAAGATATCAATGGTCAAGCATGATGACTTATCAGCTGTCACCTTTCCTCAAACTTCTGAAGATGATAGCCACTTACAAATGCTAAACAGTATCCAACATTTTGCCATCAGCGTCAGACTTGGTCCTTATCAACTCAAGAAAACTGACCACATGTGAGGTAAGGAAAGACTTGGAGGAGACAGTTAATGAGGCGACGGCATCAGAAATATGATAGGCATCCCATCATGCATTGAATTCTTTGAGAGACAACGTAGTAAAGTGGTTTGAACAACTTAAGAGAATCAAACCTGATCAGTTACTCATCAGAGCATACAACCTAAATATAAGCAAACAAATCTCAGTATAGAGCCTGAGCGACACCATGATAATGATGGGTAGACAACAGCAAGGGTACAGTCAACAAATTTGGGTATGACATAACCAGAGCAGCTCATCTAACCTTGGAAGGCAAGCATGGACCCCACACTTCATGTTTAATAAGTGTGGGTTAGGAAAAGAGACATCCACCTGAGGCTAGACAAAGACAGTTCATTTGTTTGCTTTATCATCATCATGATATCATCAAGTGCCATGTCCGGCTGGCGTAGGCGTTCATGATCTCCATAAATCTCGGTCTTTGAGTTTTCTGGATGAACTCCCCTGTTGACATTCCTCCATGCTACCATCTCAATCCATACAGCATTATTTCTCTTGGTCTGCCTCTGCCTCTTCCCTCAATCTTTCCAGTTGTCACGATGTTCTCCAATGCTTCTCATATTACTGGAAAAAAATACATGAAATTTCAACTTATAAATGTAATTTCAGGTGCAAAAGGAAGAAATACCCACCCCTGAAGTCATTGCCAAAGAGCAGTATAGTCATTGTTTTCCACAACGAAGCATGGAGCACTTTACTTCGGACAGTTCACAGTATCATTGATAGGTCGCCTCATGAGCTGCTGGAGGAAATTATATTAGTGGACGATGCTAGTGAGAAAGGTTAGTTGTTTCAGTTATTGGTTAATAATTTGCTGTTTACCTGTGAACATCTTGTTTGTGATTTTCTTTTAAGTCTTCCAACTTCTTTGAAAATATCTAGATTCTTGAATTCTGGAACCTGTTTTACTTGAACATGTAATGTGTAAATATATCATGTGAGATTCTGGTGTATGCACATTTGGAACCTCACTGGTCTACCAAATGTTTGCACTGTGGGGATTCTTCAGGTGTAAACTATGGAAGGATGCTGAACACTTATGGATATATCTTATGTCCAATGACAGTTATCCTTGCCAAAGCCAAACACATATTTTTATTTTCTCTTTACAATTGCAGGTTTCTAACCTTGCTACAGTATGAATTCTGTGTATCACACTTTATAAAGAAAGTGTAAAAAGAAATTGTGTACAGTGACCTTGCAACATATTTTTAGTTAGTGTATGCAGCCTAATATTGCTGTAGAGTTCTTTGCAGCTATCTTCAGCATGGTTTGAGTTGCAATATTTATTTTGTATTGCATTTAGAGGCATGAATATAATGGCTGTGAATCCAGGACAATTAGCAAACAGGTGAAAACATCTCTGGAAGCCTTGGAGATGTGGTTTTATAAAAGAATGCTGAAAATTAATTGGACAGTCAAAATGACCAATCTAGACATTTTGAGGGAAGCTAAGTCGCAAAGACAACTTATCATAAACATCAGAAAGAAGCTGTCATAATTTTTCGGCCACATTATGAGAAGACAAAATCTGGAACATGTTGTGACAACCGGAAATAGTTGTGGAAAGAAAGATGAGGAAGATAGTGTGAGAAATTTCTTGATAGTCTTGTGTCATAGCACGGGAGGGAAGTAAACACACGAATTGGTCCATGTCGTCAGAGATCGCAATTTAGGGAAGGTGGATCACCTATACCATCTGGCAAGGCTCTGGGTGATGATGATAGCATTTAACTATTTTAGTTTTTTTTTATGTTTTCAAAAGTATTTTTTATTTATTTATAAAGAAGGCCAGATGTTTATTGTTTTATTATTTGTTTCCTGCTAAGCTGCACATTTATTTGTTTGTTTACTTTCTTTCCTTACTTTTGTATGTCTTTAAAATACTGAGTCTTTGTGTTCATGACTTTTGAGCTCTGGTGAAGCAAGAATGTCTGTGGATCCTTTGCACTTTAAACAATAATGGATCACAGTCCTAGAGGAGTTGACATTGTTCCTGATATTTTCAACAGGACATGCGTGTAGAAATGACTCCTAACTTTAAGATTGATGAAATAAATGAATTACAAAAACATTTTAAGTAAACAAAGATCTAATTTTATGCTTCATTGATTACACAAAGGCTTTTGATAGAAATATGCTTGCACATCTTCACATTGACAAGAAAGACCTTAAATTGGTGTACATCAGAGGATGTGGGATGTGATTGAAAACATGAGTATTTAAAAGGTCGCTTGTGCGTTGCTAAGACCCAGTGGGGGAAGCAAAGATAGTAACACTGTAACCTGCCTGTTAGTCAGTAAGAGGCAACTAAGGAGTGTTAGTATGAGACTGGCTACCTGAGAACTTGAGCTGTAGAATCCAACGATCATGAAAAAGTCTACAAAGGGCTTGCTGTTAGTTAGTTGAGGGTTTATGTCCATTGAGAGATGAATGGAAAAAGCCCAGGGAAGGTTAACCCTGGTCAACAAATGCCCACAGAAGTAAGATGTGTCGGCCTAACGGCGCAAGAACGCAGCTGTGCTGTAAACAGGCACAACGCAATCACTTCCGGGAAAAAAATTCCAGATGAACGCAGAAGAAGAAGAAGAATGGAAAAAAAGAAGAAATGGCATGAGTGGGACGTTTACTGGATGCTGAGATTATACACAGTATTTAACTGTTTTTCCTCTTTTGTTTAAAGTGTTATAAATTTCACATTGCCTTAGTATTTATTTATTGTGTATATTTTAATTTGCCTTTGATCAGAGCGTTGTTTTCACAGCTGAAGTATAGTGTGCTACTTCATTACAGATCACTTGGGCAGCAAACTAGATGATTATGTCTCAAAACTACCTGTTCGAGTGATTGTGATTCGTACAGGGGAGAGAATTGGTTTGATTCGCGCTAGATTGAAAGGTAAATGCTTATTGTTTCACTTTCTCTTGATCGTTGTCTGTAGTTAGCCATCAATTGTGGGGAGTTTCAGGGCTGTACACAATAAAAAACACATTTGCATTCTGAAGTTAAGTAGGTTTTGTGAATACAAATCATCAGGAATCTTCATTTGTTGAACTGTGACAAAATTAGGCAAGTGTGTTTATCTTTAATATCTAAGCGTATTCTTTGTTATCTTCTTTGATAGTCTTATTCAATTGTTGAAAAGTTGAAGCATGAACTATTCACATTTCAAGGCAAAAATGTCTGTAGTAGAATAATAATTACATACATAATAAAGTTTGCTTCATATAAACATTTGGTCATTGTTATTTTTCTAAGGTGCACACATTTCTAAGGGACAAGTGATCACGTTCCTTGATGCTCACTGTGAGTGTACAGAAGGGTGGTTGGAACCATTGCTGTCAGAAATCCATAATGACAGGTAAAAGTTAATGCTGTTTTTAATGCAGATTAGGCATGCATAGTGAGATATAAAATATCATATACAAGCTGTTGATTAATGTTTGATGTAATAGCTGCCTGAAAACATAAAAGTGTGGCAATGTGGTGAGCAGGAAGTTATCTACTTTTCAGATTCAGAGTTGTAGTCATAAAACATTGATACGTGTCTAAAGTTTTTTTTATCATTTGCTAACAGAACAGCTGTTGTTTGTCCCATCATTGACGTTATAAGTGACGACACATTTGAGTACATCACTGGTTCCGATATGACATGGGGAGGATTCAACTGGAAGCTGAATTTCCGCTGGTATCAAGTACCACAAAGAGAGCTAGACAGAAGAGGTGGAGATCGGAGTTTGCCCACAAGGTTTGCATTTGTTTTTTTCTGTTTCTATCAGTTATGTGACCATCTTATAATCTGCACAGTAATGATACTTGTGTTCTTCTCAACTGTGATACCAATTTGCGTTTTCTAATGTTTATTCTAGAGTTTGCAAAGAAGGCTTATTGTGTATAAGTAAAGTAAACAAGTAAAGGACCTTTTTATACATACATCTAGATACATGCTGGGCATATAATCCTAGCCTAATATTTGTGTAGATCCCAGCACTACAGCTACCTTTACTTCCCAAGACATTTCCTGGTCCTGATGTTATACTGGGTCAACCTAGAAGCCCAAGTCAATTTTAAAAATGCGCTGTGATGTAAAGTTGAACCTTTGACCACCAGCTCAGCAGGCAAGCTTGCCAGTTACTGCACTGGGGCTCTTCATTGTGTATTTGTTTAACTTGCTAGCAGAAGTGACAATCTAGGAGTGCCACATGGACAGGTTAGATAAGGGAATAAATAATGAAGGTTGTTTGTACTGTCCCTGGGAAGGTTAACCTGGTCAACAAATGCCCGCAGAAGTCGGATGTGTTGGCCTAACGGTGCAAGAACGCAGCTCTGCTGTAAACAGGCACAACGCAATCATGTCTGGAAAAAAAAACACGGATGAACGCAGAAGAAGAAGAGTAGTTTGTACTGTGGGTTGCCATGATCAGGATGTCACGTGACTGCAGTAACCTGAGACCTGCCTATTTATTTCAGGACGGTGTGTTATTGTGTCACATTATCTGCAATGAGAGCAGTTATATGAATTGTTCAATGACCATGTGTGGTTGGTGAATTTATTACTGCAGTCAGATTTAATTTAAAAAAAAGGGTGTAATAATAAATTAAAGTTAATCAGTTCAAATATCTAGGAGAAATCGTATCGGATGAAAGAGAGGTGGCTAATACCCAATGTGTGGGACTGTTAATTGTGATAACATAATGTAACATAACAGATCTTAGATGCCTGACAGAGATTAGGGGCAGAATAGGCCAAGCAGAGTCTGCACTTCAGAAAATGAAAAGTATCTTACGCAATAAGTCACTATCATTGAATTTCTTAATGAGCGGACTGAAATGTTATACAAACCCAATTCTACTTGACAGTGAATCATGGAACACGAACAAACAGCGTGAGCGGACTGAAATGTTATACAAACCCAATTCTACTTGACAGTGAATCATGGAACACGAACAAACAGCGTGAGTGGACTGAAATGTTATACAAACCCAATTCTACTTGACAGTGAATCATGGAACACGAACAAACAGCGTGAGCGGACTGAAATGTTATACAAACCCAATTATACTTGACAGTGAATCATGGAACACGAACAAACAGCGCTTGGCATCTACAGAGATGTGCTTTCTTAAGATGAATGTTGTGAAATGATGGACTGCCAGAATAACATTCCATGGAAAAGGCAGCTAGAACACTATGTACACATTTAAGAAGGTGATAGACTGCTTGGTCATATAATGAGAATATAGTCAATGGAAAACATTGGGGTGACCGGAAAGACTGATAGAAGAGACAAGGGAAGACCGAGAGCAATGATGGATTCATGTGGGCAATAGTGTAGAGGAATATCATTAGTGGACTTGATCCAGAAAGTGAGACGTTGGCTATGCATATCACCTACGCCATTTGACAGGACACATAACGAGTCAAAATAATATAAGTGACTTGATTTTTATTTCCAACCCCTGCCTCTCTCCATTAGCATAAATTAGTATAAGCAAATCATTAGTACCCATTAATATGTCCCAGAATGTAGTGGTTGTAACATAATGGGTGGGGGTGTCTGCCAGAATGTTACTACTCAAGATTATGGAACCTATCTGACTATTCACTTTTAACCCATTCTGATGTCCCCTTAGGCCAGTCAACAACAAAAAAAAGGGGGGGGGGGGGGGGAATGACATTCTGAACATATAGTGAAGGGGTGCGTAGGCCAAAAAAGGTTGAGAACCACTGCTTTAGACTTTGGACATATGTATTTTACTATTTACTTGACTTCCACCAGACACAAGAAAGTGTCAAAGAATCAAAGAACTATGATTTAATGTAGGCCTTTTCTCAGATTAGAACAGACAACACAAATACAGATATATAATTAGTAGACTGAAAGTCCTATAAGGTGGAAAAGTATCCCTGCCTGAGTACTTCAGATAGCCTCTCAAACTGGTTCATCATAGTCTATAGAAAGAGATTGTCATGGTCTGAGGAACAGACGACATCACCTGAATCATACAGGCCAAATCCCATTGAAAAAGGGAAACCTGAAAGCTATAACTCTGACAGTCATCTTGCAACAGCTCAGTTTCATCCATGACCTAAGACTCTCCTCCCTATCAATACATTATGAATATCTGGTCCTTGGACATAGCTGGCAGGCTTGACTGAGGATAGATCATCGTCTAACAGGTGGGGAACTGGACAGACCAGTCTGGTAGAGCACCCTATCATCTTGCAAAGTATCTGGCTCCTAGCATCAGATCTTGGTGACAGGAACCCATTCATATAAGAACAATATTCTATCCTCAGAAGAATCATTAAACCCTTGTCTTTTGACAGTAGTGACTATTTGTTCCATGGTAATTTAGGTTTGTAGGTGAGACGTCACATAGACGTCACACAACTCATAGTAAGTATATTGACCGAACTTATCTTCCCACAAGAGGATATTTGTATTATTGTAGGACACACTCTTCAGAGACCAAGCAATTACCTAACCTTCGCAGCTTACACTTAGCTAATAAGAATAAGGGCAACTGCAGTAAAGCTTATAAAGGCAATGAATGAATCACCAAAATACGAGAAATAGATTGTGAGCTTTACTAGAACACAATGGACATTGCGGCTAAAGCCTTTGTCAACACAGAACAAACAAACAGACACACAACTATATGAAAAACACTACATGACAATATAAAGGTTACTTATCTTAATCCTTGTTTGGTTGAATGCGCCTTAAGCGCTTACTGTTTGATGTGGATGTATGGTCCAGTGTCTTTGGAAAACCGTCTCATCATCCAGTTGGGTTCACTCTCCCCTCACAGCCTCAATGTCCAACATAGTTTCATTTAACTTCCGACACCCCCCACTTTTCCATCCCCGCAGTTATAAAGCCTACTAGAAAAAGGTGGTAGCATATCCTTTACAGGATGTTGCAATCAACCCCAGTATTACTGTTGCCGTTTAGATTTCTTGGCAAGTTTGCGTTCAGTGGCTTGTCATTGCTTTCTGAGCGACCGGCACTCATGCCATTCTATGCAAACCAATGCAAGGCAGATTGCATTCAAAGCGCCAGCAGCTGTGTTTTGAACACGGTATGCGGAATTGCAAACTACACCTTCGCCACAGAGCTGGCTATAGTTCACTGCTAATTCCCATTTTACCATTCACTCACATGGGCTTCCCCCCCAATCCCTCCCATCAGGTGGCTAAGCCAATCTCTGAGCTTCTGACATCACTGACCTTTAGCCTGTCGACCTGCTTGAACCATACATCCGGTTCTTTCCATCCATATCAAACGGTAAGCGCTTAAGGCACATTCAATCACACAAGGATTCAGATAAGTAACCTTTGTATTTTCATGTAGTGTTTTTCGTGTAGTTGTGTGTCTGTGTTTGTTCTGTGCTGACGAAGGCTTTAGCCTCAACGTCCATTTTGTGTTCTAGTAAAGCTCACAATCTACTTCTCGGTTTTTGGTGATTCATTATGCTTACACTTAGTAGTGTGTAGAAAGGAGATTCCCTTCATCCTACTATATACATATTCATCACAAATCATAGAAACCTATCCTTAGGGTTTATGTAACCCATATTTAAGTAGTGCATTAATCCACCCACCCTAGGATAGAGGGATGTAGCAATGACAAGCTTATGTACTCCTGGAGGAGCAATTATCTGTAGATGACTTTAGAACGGCACTTGATAATAGTCGATTATTCGTTTTATCAAACTATATCATGTTTATATTTAAATTATCATTCATTCATCATTGGCACCTTTCTGTCTTAACAAACGATAGTTGGGTACATTGTGCTTCAAAGAGGCTTAATAACTATGACCCATGGCGGTGGCAAGTGTGGTTGATAAAGCCAATTCATGTTGTAAATGTTTGCCCACAGGTGAATGCATGTGAAAACATGGTCATTTCCACCATCATGCACCATCTTACAGTCTCTCACAGCTCTGAGTGTGCTTTATCTGCAATCATTTTCTCCTTTGTCTTTATTCCATTTCTGATAGTTGCCCTCCATGCAACACGTTCAGCGGCAACTTGCTCCCAATGTGCATTATCAATGCCTGTATCAACCATGTCCCGCTTACACACATATTTGTATCGTAGTAGAGGCCGACCCTGAGATCTCCTACCCATCTGTAATTCACCAAAAAAGATGTCCTTTGGTATTCTACCATCATCCATCCTCCTAATGTATCCTATCCATCTAAGTCTATGAAGACAAAGCATGGAACACCGTCACACAACCTGATCTTTCCAATACTTCAGTATTTGTGATTTTGTCTTGCCACTTAATACCAAGTATTCTTCGCAGACATCGCATATGAAAGCTGTTTAAATGTTTCTCTTGGTGTGAGTAAGTTGACCAGGTTTCACTGCCATAAAGAAGAGTACTAAGGACACAGGCTTGGTAGACGAGGACTTTTGTTTTGGAAGTAAGCTTCCTGTTCTCCCAGACTCTTTTTGCTAACATGTTCATTGTTGTTGCTGTCTTACCAATCCTGACGTTGATTTCCTGATCTAGGGATAATTTGCTAGTTTACCTCTCATCCTAGATATGTAAAATGGTCTACTGTCTCCAGTTCGGCATCGTCAATAAAGATAGATGGTACCCCATGTGCAACTTATGACATAATCTGTGTCTTTTTGTTAATTGTTAAACCAAATTCAGAACAAGCATTGGAGAATGCAGATAGTAGATGTTGTAATTCTTCCTCAGAGTGAGTCGTAATTGCAGCATCATCTGCAAAAAGCAACTCTCAGATGCCTTTGTGAGGTCGATGAAGGCAATAAACAGTGGTTGATTTTGTTCCCGGCATTTTTCTTGCATTTGTCGCAATGAGAATATGATATCAATGGTAGACTGGTTCTGTCAGAAGCCGCACTGTGATTCGGGATAGACTTGATTTCCTAGGACTTGAAGTCTGCGCAGAACAATTCTGGCAAATACTTTCCCAACAGTACAAAGAAGTGAAATACTCCTATAGTTGTTACAGTCGCTTCGATGGCCCTTATTCTTAGTACAGTGTTATGATGCTTGAATCTTTGAAATCCTGTGGGACTTGTCCTTCTTGCCAGCATAGCTCTATTAACTGGTGGATCTGTGGATATTTAAATTAAGCATTCTATAAAAGTATACTCATACCGTGGTCATCCAGGCTCCTGCACGCTGCCTGGGTATGCTGTCTGCACATTAAATCATCGGTGTGTGTAACTTTGACCCCTTAACCTGTACAGTGTATGGAGACACTGACTGCTCACACATTTGATAGTCTCCACGAAAGCACAAAATTATAAGTTAATATAAAGGTAAATGCCTTATTTTACAGAACAAACATCTTGTCCACTTGCATTAAGACTAGATCGCCTTTTTGCACATAGGCGCATAACTACGTCTGACAAGCAGCTGTTGTTTAATGTGTGATAACCTAGAAACTGACTCCCTGATTCCAATTTCCAATTCCAATTCTTGAGACAAATGGGCCTGTTCAACCGTTGACTTATCGATTTAGTTATAGTTGGGGCCCTTATAGTGCATCTCGTTCTTCTTCTTTCGGAAATAGAGATACTTATATCTGCTTCCTCGTTGCTGATTTATTGTCATTGTGTTCGTTTCATCCTTGTGGTTTTACATGTCTGGACAGAGTCGCACACTAGTTAAGGCCTGGTGTAATTGTGTACCCGCCCAGTCTTATGGTGTTGTTTCCTTCAGGGAGTTTTACCAGTCGTCTCTCCTGGGGTTCCATCTATTACCCCGCCTTGGTCGGTCTTCAAATCTTCTTGGTTATCTCTGGTACCTTGTGTCTTGGTGGAGAGTAATTTCTTCTCCTGATCTCCATCTAATCTTGGTCTTGGTCGCTGTCATTCTGGTGTTCTTCTTCTTCTTCTACTTTTTCTTCTGTTGCTTCTTCTTCTGTTGCTTCTTTTTCTGTCTGGAACTTTGTATATTCTGCTTCCGATGTTTCAGTCTTTGACTTGAGTTGTTCTATCTTTTCTCTTTCTTCTTGGATTTTTGATAGTTTCTTCTGTCTCCACTTTTATTGCAGCCATTCGAGCAGCATCCTGCTCAATCTTCTGCTGAACTTACTTTATTTCGTCTAGTCTTGCTGTTCCTCAATGCTGGTGAACTTGGATCTTAGGTCCTTCAGTTGGCCTTCCAGTTGCTCTTTGTGGCTTTAAATAAGTCGTGTGGTCACCTCATACTGCCTTCTAGCCTCTTTATAGAGCATATTAGCTTTGATGGCAATTTTCATCGCTTCTTTGTTGTTTTGGTGGCAGGGGCAGCTGAGGTATCTGGCACCGTGGTTGCCAAGGCAGTTGACGCACTTTCTATTTGGGTTAGGTCTCCTGAAGTCCATATCGATCTTTGCTTGAGGATACTGACTATATGGGTGGGGTCCGGAGCAGTACCTGCAGACCTCCACCTCACTTTTACAGGTGGCACGGGTGTGTCAGAACGTCTGACACCTAGAGCACTGCAGCACTCTAGGTGTGTAGTGCTCTGATGCTTGCTCTTTCTTGTCCCATCTAATGATTTGAGGGATCACTCTGTCCTCCGATGTGATGATGACGACTGTGGAGGGGGTGTTGTTCTTCCCTATGATCCTCTCTGCACTGGTAATCTTGAGTGTTGAGTTCTCTCTCGACAGCAACTCCCTGATCTGATCTTTGCTGAGATGTGCCTTGACTCGTTTGATGACCCAATTTTTTATCATGCGGTGTCTTGTGGCTTCTACTGTGGTGCCGTGGGGAAGCTTGATGTTGGCTTTCTCTTGTTATGATATCTTCTGCATTAGTGCAGTGGTCTTTGAATTCTTGTTGATGGAGACCACAACTCCATCAGGCGTCTTGCGCAGCTGGGTGACGCTGTGTCTTCTCAGCTCGTTCTGCAACAGATTCAGTATCTGGCCTGTTGGTAGCATCGACAGTTTAGCCTCCTCAACGCTGGTTTGTTTCAGCAGGATTCTGCTGTTGAAGTCCTCGGTTGTGGTTTCCTCCTGTGTGGAGGTCTTTGTTCAGCTGCTTGGCACTTCTCAATGGTGTGGTTGTGGACTTCCCGGCTGCTGCTGGCTTCAGTTGTAGTTTCTTGCGTCAGTTCTGTCACAGGAATGGTTTCAGCTGCTGTAGGAATGGGACTGCTGTGTGTCACCACAGATTTAGCAGCCTTCTTAGCCTCTGCCTTCTCCCCGGCTGCATACATTGCGTGTCTTTTTGCGGCACTTTTAATGCAAGGCATCATCTACACTGTCAGATTGCGATCTGCTTCTCGATAGAGCGAGCGAGTCACTTGATTGTGAAATATCTGGTTCAATCTATGTATGTGGGGTCTAAAATTTAGGCTGGACAGTTTACCGGAACAAAGTAGAACTTCGGTTTTCTCATAAGAGAAGAGATGGTGTGAATCGCTCTAATAATTCCCATGACTACATGAGTACTGCAGTCTTATCGATAATCAGAGAAACGGCATAAATGGGTGCTCCATAGGAGTAGCCTCGCCCGGTAGGAGTAGTCATGTGCACCAGGTGACTCCAGACCATCATCAGGCGACTGAGTGCAAAAGAATATCAACATTGAAAGTAGGAACTTGGAATGTAAGAACTATGAGTGGGGATGGGAAATTTGATAACATTAAGAATGAAATGAGAAGATTAAATATTAACCTGTTAGGTGTATGTGAGACCAGATGGACAGAAATGGGCATTATGACATCTGAGGAATATAGAATATTCTATTCTGGTGAAGAGAAACAACAGTGAGGAGTAGCAATTATAATGGATACAGAGAGAGCAAAATCGATCAAAGGATATTGGACTGTATCAGACAGAGTGTTACTGGTGAAGTTGAGTGAAAGACCTTTTTGATGTCAACGTCATACAAGTTTATGCACCAACAGCTGACAGTAGTGATGACAGCATCGATGAATTTTATAGTGATTTAGAGAAAGCCTTCAAAATATGCAAGAATTCTGAAGTAACTATCATAATGGGTGACTTGAATGCCAAAGTTGGAAATCAACAGGACGGATGCATAGTAGGCAACTATGGGCTAGGGGAACAATAAAAGAGGTTGCAGACTAGTACAGTGGGCAAAAGAGCAAGATTTGATTATTGGAAACACCTGGTTTCAACAGCACCCAAGGAGATTATGGACGTGGAGGAGTCCTGATCATAAGATTAAAAATCAGATTGATTACATCCTCATCAACATAAGATTTCGAAATGCCTTAAAAGTCGCAAAAACTATACCAAGCACAGACTGCTACAGCGACCATAGATTAATCTTAAGCAATTTACTGTAACAGATCACAGAGAGTCTGAATATAACGAAATGCAACTGCATATATATCAAGTCAAGGCTCCGGCCAAAGTGTAAACGTGTCGGTTTATTGGTCAAGGTATGAAAGTATGTACAACAAATTGAAAACACCTCTAGTTAGTTTGCAGGCCGAGTTGGAACTCAACTATGTTTATCTTCTACGTCACGCGTGAGCGTCCCTAACAACTAGTCCAATCGTGCTCACGCTTGCATCATTCACCACCTATTCATTTCCCAAACCCTTTTCTATTGCACACCATCAATCTCCTAAACTACTAACAGAGATAGTGCTCTGTTATATTCCTCCCTTTCTTTAAGAAGACTTTCCTTGAAAAGTCTTAATCCCTAACCTACTTATTCTAATTATGCTTTCCCTCAGTAAAACCTTAACCCCAATATTATTTCTCCAACCCATCTTAAACTAACCCCCTCTTAACCAATGAACTTTATTTCTACTCCTTCGAGTCCAATTCTCCACTTGTCTCTTATAGCTAACCGCTATGTTCTGTGATACTTCTTCTTCGTTTCTGAGCCTACAAGGTTTCATTTTTTTTAAAAACAGTTCATAAGGATATTTCAATTCATATATACAATTGTTCATAAAAATCGTTGGTATATACTTTGCGTTATGTAACTTCTCATTCTCTCTCAACATCAACAACACAACACAGGATAGACAGAAAAGATGGGGTGCGCACCCAGTTATGAAGATATAAAGAAGTAGTCAAAAAGCAATCACATTTACCTCTCTTGCAAACACAAAAACTTTATAAATAAAGTTTTAAAAACACATCTTATGATCTATGAACATATACTTCTGTTTGTTATAAATTAAGTCGATCTAAAATTTCTTCCTTATATACTCAATATTTGTGCTGCCATCCACACCCATGACTATATTTCACCTGTCTCATGTCCCATCATGAAACCATAATATTAACAATGTTCATTTTCCATGAACATATTTTAAATTAATTAACGCTGTTTATCACAGCTCCTATATTTACCCCCTCACATCCCATGACAAGCATCCTTGTTCATATACGTATCTAACCCTGTACCAAACCATATGCACTGCTATCTACAGCCCCATTAATATCCATTCTTTATTAACCAGCTTCTTATATTTTCTAACGATCACAGCCTCTTTTTATACCCGCTATAGACGTTAGTCACGTTTATTCCTTACTATAATATGTCATCCAATCCATATACCTTCAATCAATGCTGACTTAATGCAGCTCCTATTTCAACTCCCCAGAACCCTTTTATTTGTGTAGGATTCATTATAAAACCCCGTCATCTAAGCATGGCATGTGTTTCCAAAACTTCATAGCCACTATGTAATTAACCTCCCTTTCCTAAAACATTAACGCTGATTGGCGCAGCAGTCTTCTTACCAGCACAAGACCAAAGTTTTTGGTACTCATGTTTACTACAACTTATTACTCAGCCGTGCAGTCAGACTTGTGCAGAGTTGTAATAACATTGAACCGGGAGTGCAGGGAGTGGCCAGCAGGGGCCACGGAAGTGGAAATTCAGCAACTAATTCATGAAAATTCTTGCCCGGGTGATGTGATTATCTACACGGATGGGTCAGTGTTGAGAGGTAGGAGAAGTGCCTGGGGGTTCTTGGCAAAAACTAATGGTCGGCGTTTGGTGCAGGAGAGCCTGGCGTATGATAACACTACATCTAGCTTAAGAATGGAGGTGGAGGCGGTCAGTGCAGCTTTCCGCTGGATAGAAAACACGATACATACACACATTGTGATTGTAACTGACTCAGAAAGCATGCTGAGAAGGGTGAGAACAGGTAGGCTTCGTGCAGAGTGGCTTGCTTCGCTTCGGAGGTCACGGGTAGTAAGCATCACCTGGATCTTTTCTCCTGGGCATGCCGGTGTGCTGGGGAATGAACAGGCGGACAGATTGGCTGGCTCGGCAAAATTTGGTGGAGTATTGATGCAGGACAAGGCAGACGTGGTTGCGGCCTTGTGGGAGCACGTGTACACCTCGGAGGAGCAGATGGAGCACCATGGTCTGGTAAGAATGAGACAACGTGGTGTGACGAGGGGTTCTGGCCGACGCTCGGCGCTCGGAGGAAAGGCGAGACGGACATATAATCAGATTGCTACTGGAACTATTAGTGTTGGAACTCTTCGCTGGCTGCTGAGGATGGAGACGGAGCGCTTATGGGAATGTCCCGAATGCTGTGATGTCGGTTCCTAGATCAATCAATCAATCAATCAATCAATTACTCATAAGGAGAATGTGTCTCTCTTCTAGTCCTCAGTCGTTTGTTAACTATTTTCTGAACGAAGGGTTTTAAATAAAGCCCCGTCTTATTACTCTTTATTCTAAACGAAACAATAACTGCTTGTGAACAAACATTTTTAACAATTTTCAACTTATTTGTAAACAAGGGTAAATACTATTCAATACACAAGACAATTCAACTAAAATCACAATTCATGAGCCAACCAAAACGAAGTCAAAACAGGATATCATACCCCCCAACGTTTTGAAGACAAATTTTCTTTCCCCTCATATCAAATAAAGGTAATCAACCAATTCAAAGAAAGACATTATTTAAAATAATATGACATACATGATGAAACAAAAGAAAGCATTTTTAAATATATCCTATCCATTGTTAGTCTCTTTTATGGACTAACAATAAATTATTATCTATTAAGAAAACTCAACAAGTCAAATCTTAAAATCAAATGGCAATAAGAATACATCTTCAAGAGCACAAGGGAATTTACATCCATATTACCTAACTTATTACCAAAATATATAACATCATGTCTACTCCTCAAGACAACTCACTACAACTATTAATTAAGCTATTTGCCAATCCGTTTCTATAAAACACCTGTAATACACAGCTACCGTATTTCATCCATTATCAATTTCTTCTTTAAACCACAAAATTTTCATCCTGCTGTCTGCAGCATTTTCTATCAATTTAATTACTATGTCTCCATTTCTTCAGTAAATCTAGATTTTTCTGTATAAGTGCCATCTCCACATCAATGTCTTCATCCTCTCGTATAGAAATATTTTCCTTCATACTACTATCTCTATTAGATTCTGAATTTTCATCCATTCCTTCTTCTTCATCTGTATGTCTGTTGCTAGCAGCCGCTAATTTTTTCCTTTCTATATCTAATCTAATCTGTCTATCATAGTTTCTTAAGGCAATGCTAACCTTAAAAAATTTCATTCCATAATACTTAATTTCTATGTTCTTTTATGGGATAGGGTTTGATATTAAAGACTGCTGATCGATAAAATATTGTCAAATTGACTTTGCACTTAACGATTGCTATGGAAACCAAGATAAACAGCGGCCATCTTGAATTTCTTAATGTACCTCTAAAACATTTATTTTTTAATGTACAGGCTAAATTCTTTGTTTTATGTGTAAATAAATAGACCCTTTACAAGTTTAGTAGAAAATTTTAATGATATCTCTTTGCAGGTTTTTTTTTCAAAATGTGAAAATGGTAATGATATTTTTCATGACATTTTTTTTTTTTAGTATAGCACAAAAACTAAAATGTAATTTTCAAGATTAATCTACTCACAATGTAAGTGATATAATAAAGAATATCTCTGCAAAGTTTGAGTGAAATCTAACGAATAGTTTTTAAAACAATTGTACTTATGTATAAAAAACTGGCGAAATGAGAAAACGGGGAAAAACTAATTATGTTTTTGTTTTTTATTACTAATGCACTCTTTTACAGAGAAAAAAAGTGTAACACTGGACCTTGAGTGTTAAAATTGTCCTGCTGAATATGCAGGACCTCCCTCCAGAGCATGCAGCTCACCTTGTCTCTTTAATTTGGCTGCTCGTACAGTGTCGCGTCTTTTAGTTTGTTTGTCCTTCTTGTACTTCAGACTATTTCTTACTTGCTTCTGCATCCTAAATGTTCCTAGTCTCTGCATATGCAGACCTGTAGAAGGTCCATAAAACTGGGCAGTGTCTTGGGCAGCAGCAGCTCCAAAGTTGAACTCTCTTGCTGCAGTTACAACTGCAAACCGAACGCGCTTGCGAGAGGCAAAGTTGTCTTTAGTGCATCGAGCCCATATCAAGCTTTGTAAACACTCATTTGAATTCTGAGTTTGTCCTGACACACTTCTACTAAGTAGTTTAGTTTAGTTTGTCCAGTGCTGTTCCAAGGCGTTTACTGACATGGTTGATACACTCCTCTTTGTCTATCTGAATGTCATCCCCATATGGGTTGATCTTGGTAAGTTCCGCAAATGTTTTGGTGTCACCATCAGAAAGTAGTGACGTGTAGCGAAGTTTATGACGGGCCACAGACCGTCGCCACAGCACCCTTGCAGCCTTCACCTCCATCATTCCAGCAGATCCTGTGAAATTGTTGTCACAGTTTAGAAGATGTTCTGCCTTCCATGCTGCAAATTCATCTGGTTTGTCCCTGGAAAGTGTCTTACCAGTGGTTTCACACACCTGGCAATATGTGGACATAACATGGGCATCTATGCAAAGTCCTGTAAGAACATCCACTGCACAGCCAACTCCAATGTGGGATGTGTGGCCTCTAGTCAGCCAAGTGCCATCAAAGCTGACACTAATATCTAGCACATCATTGTCATGTAGAGTTATGCCTGACTGTTGTGCATGAGCCTGTTGAACATACTTTACGGTTTGAGAAAAAACAGTGTCCTCCAGATCTTCTATCTTTGAATATAGTTTATTCGCTTTGCTGTGTAATGTTTTGTGATGAATACCTTGCAGGTTTATATTTTCACAAAAATTATTAAATGTTGTTGCACCCATCCCACAAACTAATGCTGAATATACTGACTGGCTGTTGACAGCAAAAGATCTATCCCCATCATTACTTTTTTCAGATAGGTATCTTCCACACACTACTTCTTCACAACAAGAGCAGTAAACCTCTGCATACACAGCTAATCCCTTGGCTTTCTTGCTGTCAGTTTTCAAAATAAGACTATCATTTTTACAAACTGGACAACATAACAATTTGATTATTGCCTCAATTTCTGAACAATCAACTATTGCTCTGTGTTCCCGTTTTTGATATCCATTGTCATCACCAGAATCATACTTGCTGCTAGTGGATGTTGTGTATTTATACGTATCTCTTTTAAATTGGCTTCGGGTAATAAAAGAATCACTTCCACAACTTTGAGAAGAACACAATAGCACTGATTCATTCAGATTCACTGTCAAAACACTTAGATTTGGAAGTGATGGCATGTGCACTTTAGCTGGGTCGCTTTCAGTAGTTTCAGAATTGTCTGTATCATTTACGACGTTCTGATAGGCTTTTCGCTGCTTACGAGCATTTGCGAGGTGTAGTCTGAGAGATTACTTACGTTGAGTGGATGACTGGATGTTAAATTTCTTAGAACGAGGCATATTTCAATGCGTGTCAGTCTGTCGTCAACAATGAACTTTCAGCACGTCGCCAGGTGTAAACAACATAAAGCCGCCATTTTGGAAACCCACATGATCAATTTCAGCCATCGGCGAACGCGGATTGCTTACGATGTTCCATATATGGAAGTTTCCGGAAGATGATAGACACGAATAAACCCGATGTACACAGAAGAGCTTCCGATTAGACGAACTCGTAGTTTTACGAACAGTTACGGAAGTTCACGACCTTTCCAGGGATACCTTACACGCGCGTGTAGTGTTTTCCTGAGATATCGTTGCTAGGATTTGAAAACCGTCAATTTCGCAACAATTTTCAATAATTATACAATTTGACACAGAGGGTGGGTTCAGTAAATTATGAATATTACTTAAAAATAAGTTTTTAAACAAAAACAAGTACAGAATCTGATAGAAGACATGATAAGGTGTCTAAAAATGAACTATTCCAAAAATAGCCAAGTTGACAAAAAATCGATGTTTTTACTGCCGCACATCGCCTTAACGATCTTTCGAGTAATGGCATTTCTTCATCGCTTGATGAATTTTCTCTAATTCTCCTTTGTCTTTTAACTTCTTTATTTCTCTGTTTCTCTATTCTCCTTTTCACTGCTTGTCTGGTATTTTTAAATGGAGCGGTTACCTCTTCCTCCATAGATTCAACACTATCATAACAACCATCATACGTATTTCCCTCTTCTTTCATCAAAGTTTTCGGTATTGTCTCTGTCTGTTCATCAGTATCATCGTAAACTGGTGTTGTTATTAATTGACTTTGTACCGGATCTGGGGGTATTGTATATTTAGCTCTTCTGACGAGTTGTCCATCTGAATATAAGTCGTCTGAATAATAACAATTATTATTATTGTTATTGTTTCTCTCATCTTCATTATCTCTTCTTAAATGTTCTACGTGTGCCCGTGCTACATGTCCTGTGATTTGGTTCTTTATAATGTATGATACATTACCTAACTTTTCTAAAATATAATACCCTGGAATCCAATGAGCATCAAATTTGGAGTTCCTTCTATGCTTCTTATAATAAACTCTATCACCTACTTTAAATTCTTGTAATTGTGTATTTTTGTTTGCGTACTTTTTCTGTCTTTCCCTGGCTTTAATTATATTGTTTCTTAACCTTACATGCGCTTTGTGCATTTCTTGTATAATAACTTCCTGAAAATCCTCCCCCATATATTTACGTCTTGGTTTTAACAGATTGTCAATTGGGAGTATAGGCTCTCTTCCGTGTAATAAGTAGAATGGTGAGAACCCTGTCCCCTCATTTTGATTTGTGCGTATCGCGCTTAGTGCAGATCCCAAGAAAAGGTCCCAATCTTTTTCATGCTCGTCGACAATTTTTGCTATTATGTTATACAATGTTCGATGTTGTCTCTCATTTTTTGCATTTGAAGAAGGTCTATAATATGAAGTTTTTATATGGTTTATATTCAAATCTTGTAATAACTTCTCGAACTTCTTGTTCACAAACTCCTTACCATTATCTGTGAGTACGATCTGTGGGCAACTGAATCTTGGTATGAACTCTTGTAGAAAAATATTAATGAAGCGATTTAAATAGGGTCTCTTCTTCAGCAGGACGGCAACCCATTATGCCCACCCGCTTCCGAAGATTCCACATTAACGATATCGCTTTGCTTGAGTGACATTTTAATGAGCCAGAGTTCAAGATAGTTGCATCTATGACCAACCTCGAATGGAGTTGATTTTCGTAAGTAGCAGAGTTTCCTCAATCGGAGACAACGATCGAAAACAAATGAGCAAATGGCTTGGCTCAGTATAAACGTTGACCACCAACCTTTTGTGATTAAGGATGAACTCTTCACAGCTCCTGACTTCACTTCAGGCAACCAAGGTCAAATTCAATGACATGATGACTGTCAGCGACTTGTGCGCTGCAGCTTTCAAGACTCCGCTACTTTCGCACTGCACGAAATAACAATTCATGACATTTGCGAAAGGAATGCAATTTATTCAGAGCCGACATTTGAATGGCTCTACGAGCGTTCGGTTTCATCATCATTACACAATATGAATACATCAACGTGATGATAGATGATGCTAGCATTACACAATCTAAATGAACAGCCCTATGTTTGCCTATGGCCTAGAAAGCTATCAAATTGGTCAAGGATACGTCTGCTCTCTCTACCGTCTCCAGTCAGTCTGTCCACCCGCTACACATTGCATGGACAAGCACGGACACTTTACTCTCCGTGCAGTAGCCGTTATTGCGTGCCTGGTCTTGCCAGCACGCCGGCTGGTGAGTTCGAGTAACCTGGCATATCACGGTTACTCGCAAGGACCAGCAACCCAATTGCTTGGGGAAAGCCCTCGCTCATCTGTACTCGTCGACCTCTGGTCTGACGCAAATGTGTCTCCTTGTGCGGTTATTAATAGTACTCGGTGTCTTCCCTGTCTGGTGTCTCTCTAGTAGACTAGTGTTAACTCATTACTCCTGTAAGGCCTTATTGGGGATGCTGACAATGACGGTAACGGCCCGATCAACAGCTCCAGTAAGACGACATTTCAAGGTAGCATATTGACGTTTAAAAACAACGGCCAGATAAGCTCAGGACTCGACAATGATGATGGCAGCTCTGTTCCACAACTCAGAATATTATGTTTTGCATGACGGTTTTAACAAACATCAGCCCCATCAGAAAGATTTGCAGATACGATATTGTTTGCTTCTTAAAAGATTTGCAGATACGATATTGTTTGCTTCTCAATAATGCATGACCTCAACATAATTGTCCGTGGCCTCTGACAATTTCTGCCTTCTAGAAATCCATTGTTTTGTTTTGTGATGATGACCTCTGTGATCGCTTGTGGCCGCGACAGCTCAAATCAGTATCCTGGTATACTGGCAGCATTTCAGACTGTAACAGATCACGGAGAGTCTGAATATAACGAAATGCAACTGCATATATATCAAGTCAAGGCTCCGGCCAAAGAGTAAACGTGTCAGTTTATTGGTCAAGGTATAAAAGTATGTACAGCAAATTGAAAACACCTCTAGTTTGCAGGCCGAGTTGGAACTCAACTATGTTTATCTTCTACGTCACGCGTGAGAGTCCCTAACAACTAGTCCAATCGTGCTCACGCGTGCATCATTCACCACCTATTCATTTCCCAAACCCTTTTCTATTGCACACCATCAATCTCCTAAACTACTAATAGAGATGGTGATCTGTTATATTACATATAAAATTAAAGAAAGTCAAATATTCACCAAGAAACACACAATTTGATCTACAAGCACTGAAGAGTGAGGAAATAAAAGATAAATTCAACATAGAGGTAAAAAAACAGATTTGATGCATTGTCCGATATGGAAATATTATTTCAAGATGTCAATGACCAATGGGAAATGTTAAAGAAATCAGTCAACCAAGCTGCAGAAACAACCATTCCAAAAGTAAAGATAATAGGACGCAAGAAATGGATGACAGAAGACATCTTAAAACTCATGGAAGTAAGAAGAAATAACAAAAATAACAAGGACAAATATGAAGAGATTCATTGGAAAATTAGGAAGCTATGCAAAGAGGCAAAAGAAACATGGCTTGAGGAAAATTGCAAGGAAATTGAACACCAACACAATACCCGGGATACCAAATTAATGCACAAATGACATCATCACTAACAAAAGAACACACACATCAATGGGTTGCCTAAAAACCAAAGATGGCAAAATCATAATAGAAAAAGATCAGATTTTACATGCGTGGTCAGATTATGTGAAAGACCTTTATGATGATACAAGAGAAGAACAATATGATCATCGGAATAATAATGAAGGACCATCAATTTTGAAGATAGAAGTTCAGAATGCTCTTAACCATATGAAAACTGGCAAGACCCCTGGTACAGATAACATCACAGTAGAAATGATCAATGCCTTAGAAGAATATGGAATAGACCAAGTCACCAGGCTGCTGAATCGCAATATACGATACTGGAGATATACCTCCTGAATTATGTAATTCTATATTTATTGCAATCCCGAAGAAATCAGGAGCCATGGAATGCGATCAACATAGAACAATTAGTATAATGAGCCACATCACAAGATTCTGCTGAGAATTATCATGCAAAGAGTTAGGAAGAAAATACAACCCGAAATAGGAGAAGAACAATGTGGGTTTGTAGAAGGCAAGGGCACAGTAAATGCTGTGTATATACTGAGAACAGTAATTGAGCGTTCTATAGAAGTAAACAAGGATCTATATCTTTGCTTTATTGACTACACAAAGGCTTTCGATAAAGTGAGACATGTTGACATGATAAGGATGCTTGAAGATCTACAAATTGATGGAAAGGACCTTAGACTTGTAAAAAACATATATTGGAAACAACAAGCTGCCATAAGAATTGATAACGATGTAGGTCAATATCAGCCTATTAAAAGAGGTGTGAGACAGGGATGTGTAATGTCTCCAGATCTTTTTTCCCTGTACAGTGAATATATATTTAGAAATATAGAAGATATGGAAGGAATCAACATTGGGGGACGATACATCAATAACATTAGATATGCAGATGATACAGTCTTGATTGCAGACAATGAACAAGACCTGCAAAATTTAGTAGATGCGGTTGTTGCACACAGTGAACAACTAGGGTTAGAATTAAATTGTAAAAGACACAGATTATGGTCGTCACTGGGAAGAAGGAAATACCACAATGTGATATACGAGTAGATGGACATATTCTTAAACAAGTGAATCGATACTAGTTATCTCGGCACAGTCATAACATCTGATGGAGATGCCTTGAAGAGATTAGAACAAGAATTGCCATTGCGAAGGTAGCCTTTAGCAAGATGAAAAACATACTGACCAACAAAAAGATATCAATTGAAACGAGAAAAAGAGTGTTGAGATGCTACATAGAACCTATACTTTTGTATGGATGTGAAGCGTGGACAATAAGCAGTCAAGCTGAAAAACAGCTAATGGCTGTGGAAATGTGGTTTCTGAGGAAAATGCAAAGAATACCATGGACAGATAGAAAAACCAACGAACAAGTCCTTCAAGAAACAAATGAAGATCGTAAACTGATTAGAGTCATTAGACGTAGACAGTCAAATTTTTTTGGGCATGTTATGAGGAGAAATGAATTGGAGAACTTGGTGACAGCTGGCAAGATCGAAGGGAAGAGACCAAGGGGAAGACCTAGAAGCAAATACCTGGATGGCTTGGCCTGGTGGCATGGTGGAGACAGGAACACAGAGCTGATCCACGACTCTGGTGATCGAGTGAGATGGCAGAACATGACCGCCCACGCTTACCGGCATGGCACATGATGGATGGATGGACATGGGTTCAACTCTCTGAACTATTAATCTTATTTTAGTATTCTATTTATAGAAGTAAAATTATTAGTTTTTGTAGAAAACCCTCTACAAAGAATATTGTGTAGGGTTCCCTATTCTAAAAGTAGTTAGTGACCCAATTGTGAAGGTGTTTAAAGTGGCAGCCGACTTGCATTTTGTTACAGTGATTTGAATTGTGTTTCAGAACACCAACTATGGCAGGTGGCTTATTTGCTATAGATAGAGAATACTTCTATGAGATGGGATCATATGATGAAGGTATGGACATTTGGGGAGGCGAGAATCTGGAAATGTCATTTAGAGTAAGTACACTTGTTTTTTGAAAATTGAAAATGTGGTACTTTATGGATATTACGAGGGTAAGCTAATAAGTAAGTCACAAATGGCTGTAGAAACATAACTAAATATAATAACAACTTGAAACCAGTTTATTTTTATTCATACATTGTCCCTTTATTTCTTAACATAATTTCCACCAACATTGATGCACTTATCCCTTCATTTTATCAGTCCTCCCAAACCGGCTGCAAAGAACTGCAGTGCTCTGTTTTCTAAACTACGTTTTCACTTCACATTCAACTTCGGCGTCATTCGCAAAATGTCTCCTGCCAAGGATGGCTCTTTAGTGGACTTAGCCCCTAGCGATTTCCCCATAAAGCGGTGCATAGCTGGGTAGAAAAAGTTACGAGGGCGAGTTAATAAGTAAGTCACACAGTTCTGTGGGATGGCAGGTAAATGAAAACAAAGCATGCAGTTTTATGCAGCCAGGAGAAAAAAAAGGGACAATGTATGTATACAAATAAACTGGTTTCAAGTTGCTATCATATTTACTTATTTTTCTACAACCATTTGTGACTTACTTATTAACTTACCCTTCGTACTTTCATTGAGGTCTTCTTAACAATATTGAGTCTGTATAGTGTACTTTAGTGCAATAATCACAATTTAGATGTTTTGTGGTCAGGGCATTGGTCTTTGAATCGGCAGTGTTTCATATACTTTTGTTTTATTTCCTCAGGTATGGATGTGTGGTGGCAAGATTTATATTGTCACTTGTTCGCGCGTTGGCCACGTTTTCCGTAAAACCTCACCCTATTCATGGCCTGGGGGTGTGGGTCGCATTATAAATCACAACACTCAACGTATTGTGGAAGTGTGGATGGATGATTATAAAGATTTTTTCTACCAAATTAATCCCAGTAAGTGGCCTTTTCAGATGCTTTTGTTTTAAGATATTCAGGTGACCTTACCATTTGACACCTCTTTCAGGTACTTTTGTGTGTGTGGCTGGCTGGCTGTCTGTTGATATAAAAAAAAAGCACTTTGACTCATTCTTCGGAAACCATGTTTTCGTACTTCAGAAATATGCCTCTGCAGCCTCAGATGGTAACACTGTTTGTCAGCTGTGTTACTATGAATCAGTCTACATACTTTCTTACATGCAACACTGGTGAAATTCTTGTCTTTGAAACTAATGTCCAGCCCAGTCATTTTCTACCTCATTCACTTCAGTGCAACACCAACAACTACCATCTAAGCTCATCTGCAACAAGACCAAGAGGACGTCCAAGAAGAAAATGGATTGACGACATCAAAGACATTGTACAATCACACGGAATGACACTATCCAGTGCCGCCCACCGGGCGCTGGAACGCAAATTATTCCTCCCCACGACGCTTGATGGTGGAAGATAATGATGATGATTCACTTCAGTTACAACAATGTGGTGATAGTTTTGTTGCCTTTAATTTTAGTTTTGGAAGACTCTAACCGTTCTGATGTTTGTAATCGGTTACACTATCTAATACTAAGATACTGGCACTGTTTTAAATCCAAAGAATATGCTCACTGTAAGTTGGTTGTAAGCATCACTACACACATACTGTTTAAACTAACTGTAGGATATTGTTAATATACCATTAACTAATTGACTTGTAGTTACACATAGCATAAGCATTGCTTGTAATTAAATGTGGATTACATGTTGGTTGTAGTTAATCGTGGATTGCACGTTGGGTGTGTGTTAAATGTGAATTACAAGCTGCTTGTGGTTAAATGTGGACTAGATGTTGATAAACTTGGCTCACATGCTAGTGGTAGTTAAAGCTCTGCGTAACCATTCTGTTTTCTATGAAACGACTGTTTTCAATTAATCTGCTTAAGTGCTGTTAGAGAACTTGTTTTTAAATTTTGATGGACTTCCTGATTCTGTTTGTTGCGCTGCTCATGTTTACATGTAGACACTAGCTGTATTTTTGTCAGATTCTCGGCAAAGTGTTTCAGTGGTTCAATGAGCAGAATGCTCCAGGGATATGCATCTGACACTTATAAGTATTGGGCTTGTGCTGTGTTGATTAGGGGTGACCGACGCTAGACTTGGGCATGTGGAAGACAGTTGCACCCCTTCAGTGTCAACAGTGTGTCTACTGTGGATAAATTAAGCATCTGATCCAGTTGTAGAAAATGAGCATACATTATTAGCCAAACATGTAACTACTACTACTACTACTACCACCATCACTGCTGCTGCTGCTACTACTTTAAACCACAACTGCTATGCCACTATTGCTACTAATTACTACTACATAGCTATCTAGAGAATATGGTAAGCTTTGAACATTACCTTTGTTTCTTCTACTTTTGATTCTGTATGTAACACTGAATGTCTTTTGTGTGTTGTTATGTATCTATGTGAGCTTGGGAATACATGCACTAAATGTGGCATATGCAACCTTAAAAAATTCAGTTGCCTTAAGAAAAACCATGGAAAAAAGATTGGTGAATTTAGCTACAAACCCCTGTTATAGAGTAAGTAAGCATTTCTACTGTTTGATTTCAGATGTGAGAGCTACAGAATATGGAGATGTTACTGAAAGGAAGAAACTTCGTCAGAAATTGAATTGCAAAAGTTTTAGATGGTATCTAGAACATGTTTATCCTGAATCACAACTACCTATAGATTATCACTCTTTGGGAGAAGTAAGTGCTAATTTTTCATCCAGAATGTTCATGTTCATGTCTGTTTTCTTTAAACCTTGCTGTAGCAGTATTCTTTACTTACAGTGTTATATTTATACATTTACACAATATTCTGTATATGCAGATTAGTTTTGGAAATTATACATCAAGTGCAAAACAGAATTTTTAAAAAGATGAAATGCAGTGTTAGAATCACATGAGTTGAGAATTGAGAAAGAAAATCCCTGTCAATAAAAACATATTATTATGTCAAACAAAATGTAGCCATTCTCTCCTGAGACATATGTCCATCATTTACATTAGGCTTCAACTATTATTTCATGAGAAAATTCATATAAGGTGTGTTGATTTCTTACAATGGGTGTGTGCATATGAGAGAGAGAGAGACCATCCTTTTCATTTTTGTTTAAAAAAAAAAAAAAACACTTGTACCACGTCTTGAATCTTACCACAGTTAGAGATAGACGTTGTGCCCCTAAATCCACCCCCACTCTCACAAAACCACTAACTTGCAATATAGTAATGAAGTTGTAGTATATTCAGCTGTCTGTGAAGAGAGCTAACGTCAGAAATAGAATTCAACATGATCTGTAGAATTCACGATGTTGAGAATGCAATTACTGATATTCAGCAGACATGTTTAGACAAGTAGAATAACCAAACATAAAATGTCTACGTGCTGACTGAAGTAGGTTTTTCAGCTGCTGAAGTATCTATAGAGATGTTTAGCATATGAGTACCTGCTAACATACTGACATATTTATGCGTAATATCTTCAGACAATGTTAAACAAGATCAGCACAGTCATTGTGTATGTAAACCCCGAAAGCTGACACTAAAGAGATACATGAGAAATGTTAGGTTGTAATATTTCATCATCATTTTGTGCCGTGTCAATAATCATGGGTGATCATGGTTAACCATATGATAAGATCACCAGTCCTACTGCAAGGTGCATACACTGGGTGGCAGAGGCCTCTAGAAATAGAAGTTAGCCATGAATATTTAATAAATGGCTGTGGACCAACATAGGTGGTGGTCATTGTGAGGAGGTGAGTTAGTTGTATGGCACCGATAAGTCTGTTACATACTTCAAAACTCAGTGATGTGACCAACTGAGCGTTAAGGGGTAGCATAAGCTCTTTCCCCAAGTTGCTGTTGTGTTTGGAAACGAGCAGGTGGACAGATTGGCTGGGTCTGCACCACCTGATGGGGTATTGGTGTACCACAAGGTAGATGTGGCTGGGTCTGCATCACCTGATGGGGTATTGGTGCATAATAAGGCAGATGTGGTCGGGGACCTTTGGAATTGTGTGTATAGTGCAGAAGAACAGTTAGATCATCACGGCCTGGAGAGAATAATGCAGGGAGTGACCAGAGGGTCTGGCTGACACTCAAAACTCCGAGGAAAGACCATGCAATCAAACTGCTACTGTACCATTAGTATTGGGACTCTTCGCTGGCTGTTGCAGATGAGGATGGTGCAGACATGGGAATGCCCCGAGTGCTGTGATGTCAGCTCTTAACGCAGTTTACCCAGACAAAGGCTAGTGATTTAAACAAGATAAATCAATGGGAAACCTTCGTTGTACACCCCTAGTACATTGATTTGACAACTCTTACAGTTTCAGATATATAGTATAAATGAGCCTCATGCAGTGGGCAACGTGTTACACAATACTGTGACAGAAAATCTGCACAGCACATGTGTACATTGCCTGTGTTTTACCCGAGGCCTATAATGGAAGTCAAGTATAGAAACACTACATCCCACCGTTCATGCTTTAAGAGGCTGAGGGGCATGTTAGCAAAGTTGGTAGGGAACTGCGCTGATAATGTCCAGAGCGTGGCCAGATGCAGATTTGACTCCTGTGCTCATGGCCTGCTAAAGTGAGGGAAACTGTGACCATCTATTCCTTCCTGCATGCAGGCCTACAACATGTGATGGCCCTATGACATCACAGACCCATAGCAGCAGGGAAACTGTGACCACCTACTCCTTCGTGCATGCAGGCCTACAAAATGTGATGGCCCTATGACATCACAGACCCATAGCAGCAGGGAAACTTTGACCATCTATTCCTTCGTGCATGCAGGCCTACAACATGTGATGGCCCTATGACATCACAGACCCATAGCAGCAGGGAAACTGCTTTGGGACGTTTTGTTTGTTTTTCAAGAGGCTGTTAAGGAGGGCTGGACTTTGGGCTGGCTTCATCATCCGGTAACTAACTTTAACTGTGAATCCAACCAGTCATGAACAAGTCTAAATATAAACAAAACAGAAAGAATCAGCCAATCAATAAACAAAACAGAAAGAATCAACCAATCAATAAACAAAACAGAAAGAATCAACCAATCAATAAACAAAACAGAAAGAATCAGCCAATCAATTAACAAAACAGAAAGAATCAGCCAATCAAGAGGAAAGGAGGCACTATCAATAGGGATATGATGCAATGTGGAGAAAGCCACAAAAGTCTTGATCACTGATTCATCATCATCTTCATTCATCTTCCACTTTTGCCGTCATGCGTTGTGGGGAGGAATAATAGGCATTCTAGCGCCTGATGGGTGGCACTGGATAGTGTCATTCCGTGTGATTACACAATGTCTTTGATGTCATCAATCCATTTTCTTCTCGGATGTCCTCTTGCTCTCGTCGCAGATGATCTTTGATGTAGGGCCAGTGCTGGTAGTTGATGTTGCATTTTAACAAGATGGCCAAACCATTTGATCTTCTGTTTTTCGATAAATGTGGCACAAGGTGTTGATCCACTGTCTATCTGATAACATTTCTTATTCGGTCTCAAATTGTTAAGTTGGCAGCTCTCATCAGGCATTTCATCTCACAGGTGTTGATTTTGCATAAGTGTGATTTGGATAATGTCCAAGTTTGAGATTGGTGGCGTAGGGATTGGTGTGAATATGCTGTTAATTATCTGTCGTTTTGCGGACATAGGGTATGTTTTGATGTTTCGGTATGGGCGATAGTTGATATGTAAGTGCACTTGCTTTTTGACATCCGATTTCGATTTCCCGATTTCGATTTCTCTATCCAATCTGTGATCATACTTCCAAGATATTTGAATTCTTTAACTTGTTTAAGGGATGTACCATTTATCTATATACTTAGTGGACCAGGAGATCTGCTAACTTGCATTATTTCGGCTTTGGCTATATTTATACTCATATTATATCTGCTGCATGTTAAACTCAGATTATGAATATGATTTGCAGTCTGCCCTCGTCGCTATAAAACAGGCACTGATCGTCTGCAAATAGAAGTTCATTTATTGCATGTGGATCTGTTGTTTTATCTGAAGTCTCATATCATCTCATCTCATCATGTCTCTCTTGTACCTTTGCAGTATCGAGGTGAAGTATAAACAGCAGGAGAGTGCCCACTTATGGGCTTCATGTATCGATATTCCCATGGACTGTTATTCCCTGCACCCATCATTTACGTGGTTGGCCACTTCCTCTGCTTCTCTCTGGTCTGTACATCATTGCTTGTTGTGGTATGCTGTTGACTGGTAACCTACTTGCATGGCCAAACCATTTGACTTGCTGCCTTCTAATAAAATCTAGTGCAGCTATAACTCCCACTTTAGTCTTGATTTCTTCATTTCTGATCTTATCTCTTCTTGATACATTGAGTATTCTTCTCAGGAATCTCATTTCTGTTGTTGTGATGTTTCTTTTCTCTTTTTCTGTCATTGTCCAGGTTTGACATTGGTAACAGAGAGTTGATAGGAAGATTGTGTTGTAAAGTGCTTTCTTAGTAGTTATTGATACATGTTTGTTCTTTAGTATTTGTGCCATTTGTCCAATGAGTTGGTTTGCCTTATTGCATCTATTTTCAATCTCGTCTTCTGATTTGCCATTTGATGATATTATACTTCCTAGGTACTTGAAACTCTTTACTTGTTTCAAGGGATGTTCATTTAGGTAAATCGTTGTTGCTTGTTCTTCTTTAGTTATAGTCAATACCTCTGTTTTACTTGTGCTAATTTTCATGTTATGTTTATTTATGTTTTATGTTATGTGTATCTGAAGTAAAGTGTTCAAAATCTGTTCTGTAAAGGCTTGCTTCTTTGGATATTCTGTCTATGTAGATATTAAATAGCAGAGGAAAGAGCACACTTCCCTGTCTCACTCCTGTATTGACTTTAAACATATCTGATATACCTTCTTGTGTTCTTACTGCACTTTGGCTCGAGTGGTGCATGGCTATGATGCTTTTTCGCAATTGTCCTTGTATCCCATAGTCTTCAAGTATGGTCCATAATCTATATATGTCTACTCTATCGAAAGCCTATTCCTGATCTACAAACACAATGTTCTTCAGGTTACTAAATTCAATGGGTTTTTTTTTCACATATTTGTCTAAGTGTGAATAGTGCATCAGTGCAACTTTTACCTTTCCTGAAACCATATTGCACTTTGCTTAACTGTTGTTCAACTATGCGTCTAGCTCTTTGGTCCAATAGTTTTGCATACATTTTCCCTTTATGACTCAGGAGTGATATACCTCTGTATGTTTCACACTCTCTCATATTGCCTTTCTTTTTCCATATTGGTACTATGACTGCCTGTTGCCAATCATCTAAAACTTTTCTTTCTTCCCATGCTATATTGAAAAGTCTTGTCAGCCATTTAACTCCTGCTTTGTCACACATCTGAATAGCTTCTGTGGTTATTCCATCTGGACCCACTGCTTTGTTTTTAGGACTTTTCTATATAACTGATTTCTTCTTCTGCGTTCATCTGGAGTGGTTTTTCCACATGTAATTGCATTGTGCCTGTTTATTTGCACCTTTAGGCAAGACACATCCAACTACTGCAGGCACTTGTTGACAAGGTTAACCTTCCCGGGTGTTTCGAAGGACATTCCACTCTCACTTTGATGTTTTTGTGTTGTGCCTGTTTATTTGCGCCTTTAGGCCAACACATCCGACTTCTGTGGGTATTTGTTGACAGGGTTAACCTTCCCGGGTGTTTCGAAGGACATTCCACGCTCACTTGGATGTTTTTGCATTGTGCCTGTTTATTTGCGCCTATAAACCAACACATCCGACTTCTGCGGGCATTTGCTGACTGGGTTAACCTTCCCAGGTGTTTCGAAGGACTTTCGACTCTCACTGTTGTGGTGTCGTCCACATCCAAGCTGGTCAAGTTAGAATGGCCAAAGACATCACGGTCAACCCTCAAGGGAAGGTAGGGGCAGACCATGGGCATTCCCCACCATCCAAAGGACGCTTCCATAATTGCAGAGCCGATACATAGCGCTCTGGTACTGGTCTCACTCAAGGAATCATCACATTCTGCACATGGCTGCTTCACTTCCTCACTTCTGTATATTGGGCATTTCGTTCACCACGTTCTGCTCCCCACGCAAACCAGGAGAGGTCAATCTGCAGACGGCATCCACTCAGTGAGCTTTCAGTTCGGATATTCCATGAAATGGGTTTGCTAGCCAAGCAGTATTCCCATTTGTGCTTTTGGGTTGCTTTCTCGACTCTTACTGTTGTGGTGTCATCACTATCCCAGTTAGTCCACCCAGAACAGCCAAAGACATCCCGGTCGGCTCTCAAGGGAAGGCAGGGGCAGACCATGGGCATTCCCCGCCATCCAAGGTGGCTTCCATAACTACAGACTGGGCTCACCCAAGGAATTGTCACATCCTGCACATGGCTGCTTAGCCTCATTTCCGTATATTGAGCCTTCCGTTTACCGCAGGCTGCTCCTCCGAAGACCAGGAGGGACCTGTATGCAGATCCACACAACAAGCTTTCGCTCCAGACTTCCACATAATGGATTCGCTAGCCAAGCAATATTCTATTTCATGCCAATGAGACATGATACAGAATTTCCTCGTAATGGATTTACTAGCCAAGCAATATTCCATTGCATGCCCCTGGGACATTTTTTTCCACCTTTGGTAACTCACAAGGTAGGCTGCAAGTGCTGCAGCTCAGCATCTCACGGCCAGCCCTCACATCCAGGGGATATTGACTTAGAGGCGTTCAGCCATATTCCTCAGCTGAGAGCCTTAGAACAAGTGTCTGGACCAAGCATGTAATAGCACCTTGCAAATGATGCTGACTTTATATGCACTGGATTTGCTAAGCCAAGGTATATTCCAGTTCGCTTCACTTTGCCACTGGGGTTGCTAGTCGGCATCGTTTATGGTCTGAACTATGACAGGTTCTGATCATCTTTGCACCTGACTTTCGTTCTTGATTAATGAAAACATTCTTGACAAATGTTTTCATAGTAGCTCCCAGGAATGCTAACCTGGTCAAAAATGCACACAAAAGTCGGATGTGTTGGCCCAAGGCTAGGCCCAAGGGTGTATAACAATACACAGCAATTACATCTGGAAAAAAAAAACACTCCGGATGAATGCAGCAGAAGAAGAAGAAGAGGATTCCATCCATCCATCATGTGCCATGCCGTTAAGCATGGGCTGTCATGATTCGATCACCCGATACCCAGAGTCGTGGATCAACTCAGTGTTCTTGTCTCCACCATGGCATGGGGTCAAACCATTCAGGTATTTACTTCTCTGCCTTCCCCTTGTTCTCTTCCCCTTGATCTTGCCAGTTGTCACCAAGTTCTCTAATTTATTTCTTCTCATAACATATCCAGAAAATTTTGACTGTCTACATCTAATTTCTCTAATCAGTTTACGATTTTTATTTGTTTCTTGTAGGACTTGTTCTTAGGTTTTTCTGTCTGTCCTTGGTATTCTTTGCATTCTCCTCAGAAATCACATTTCCACAGCCATCAGATGTTTTTCAGTTTGACTGCTCATTGTCCACGCTTATATCCACAAAAGTGCAGGCTCTATGTAGCACCTCAACGCTCTTTTACTCATAGCAATTGACATATTTTTATTAGGTCAGTATGTTTTTCATCTTGCAAAAGGCTACCTTTGCCATAGTTATTCTTGTTCTAATCTCGTCAAGGCATCTCCCATCAGACGTTATGACTGTTCTGAGATAATTGTACCAATTCACTTGTTTAAGAATATTCCCATTTGCTTATATATTACATTGTGAGATTTCCTTCTTCCTAGTGACGACCATAATTTGCGTCTTCTTACAATTTAATTCTAACCCTAGTTATTCACTGTGTGCAACAACCGCATCTACTAAATGTTGCAGATCCTGCTCATTGTCTGCAATCAATACTGTATTATCTGCATATATAATGTTATTACGCTATCTTTAACTTTGTTGTTCCACTAAGCTGTTATTGATCTTTTGTCCTGCCTACTTTCTTGGTTCCACATTTATTTTCCAGTGTGTCGAGCATGGCAGCCTTGAAAATTGACCATTATTTACCTACACTTGAGTAATCATCAGGGATGTTCTTATGTAGCTTTGTGATTTCTTGTTTGAATTCATCTTTAACCATATTTTCCTAAAGCCTCTTATAATAATAGAAAAGTTAGGAAGTTGATAAAAGACCTTTCAAAAGAGTCAGAAGAAGCAGCAATGAAAGGAGATCTCAGTCCTTTACAGCATTATAAGGAAATCAGTAGGAAAATATAATCAGCTAGTGGACTTGGAAGAAATAAAGGACAAATTTTTCACCAAAATTAAAGATCAAAGGAACATATGGGCTGAATATTTTGAAGAACTTCTGAATAGACCACAGAAATCTAGCCTGCAGAAGTGGAGATTGAATGTCAACTTTTGGAAACCAAAGACAAAATTAGAATAGCTATCAAACTTTTGAAGTGTGGGAAAGCTGCTGGTCTTAGATAGTAACCCATCAGAACCTATGGAAGCCAATATAAACTCCTCAGTTGAACTACTTCACAAATTATTTAGCAGAGTTTGATGCCAATGTAATACCAGCAGACTGAAAATAAAGATATCTGGTAATACAGGAACATAAATGAGACCTGCGGGAATGCAAAAATTATGGAGGAATAATGTTATTGTCAGTATAATTAAGGATCATTCTGAAGAGATTACATGATACCATTGACAAACCTGGACTTAACTGATGACATTACCATGGTAAATCAATCAAACCAAACATCTTGATGATAGGTCACAACAACTAGGTCTAAAAATGCGTAGGGAAAAGACATAGATAATGAGACTAAACCAAGCAAATGATAACTTGATCTCACTCAGTAAAACCTCACTTCGAGAGATTGCATTATTCACCTAGTTAGATAGCAGGATGGACATATATAGGGGAACAGGTAGAGATATTATAATAAGAATACAATGACACTAGGAAATTTGTGGAAATCAAGCTTAGCACCAAACTTATTGTTATGTCTCAACATGTCATGAATGCTGTTGTATAGATCAGAACCATGGAGAATGACTCAAACAGTTAATAATGAACCTCATAAGTTCATTAATTGGAATTGGTGCCTGCACGGAATTGAAGGAATAAAATGCTTTGACAGAATCACCAGTGTAGAGCACACTGAAAGAATTTAAAAAATACCTGTGAATCAAGAACAAGATGCTGGCACTGGGATAAAGAGTGCATACATAATTATTAATGCCAGAAACCTTTAAAATAGAAGAAATAAAAAATAAAAAAGCAGATACGCATTGAGAAAACCTGATATAGTATAACTATGGAAAAATAACCAACAAGCAGCGGTTAGAATAGATGGCGAGACATCAGATTAATTTGACATCAAGCAAGGAATCCGTCAGGGCTGTCTGCTGTCTCCATATTTGTTTAACCTGTACACCGAAAATATAATGAGAAATGTCAGAGATGATATAAACAGGGAGCAATATGATGCCCTAAATATCGGTGGTCATGAAATACCAGAGATTCAATATGCTGATGATACAGCATTATTCGAATATCTTGGGTCATTTATTACCAACAATGGTGACACAGTGAAAGAAATTAAAAGACGAATATCTATTGCGCTTCAAAAACTAAAACAACTGAATAAATTGTAGAGGGGGACAGATAGAACTACAAAAATTAAATTTTTAAGAGCATGCATCTTTTCCATTGCAAAATACGCTTGTGTGACCTGGATGCTTACCAAACAAGCTGAACAGCCCATAAATGCCTTTGAATCTAAATGTTATAGATGGGTTGTAAGAATAATGTGGATACAGAAAAAAACAAATGGATCCATACGACAAGTTCTGAATATTGAAGAAGGTTGGCTACTAAAGATGATCAAACAAAGAAAATCAAAATACTTTGGTCACTTGAAACATCATGACAATTTGAAGAGAACAATCAAGGAAGGGCATATGTCTGGGAAGAGGAAGGCCAAAGAGAAGTTGGGTGCAGGTGAGTGGCAGATGATCTCCAGATGGGTGTATCGGACGAGGGACATCGTGCTTATGACCAAGAAGTTTTCCGGATGGTTGTTATGGGAGCGAGGTTCTGTAAGGGACATGCGAATGAATGAATGAATGAATGAATGAATGAATGAATGGAAATATAGTATAATATGGAAAAGACATGGTAGGAGCTGAAGGGAATAGCAAAGGATAGGATGGCTTGGCGCGTGTTGGTTGAAGCCTGTCGTTCAGTGGCAATCAAGGGCAAAAGAATAGAATAAGAAAGATATTATTATTATAAAGACATTTAAAAAAATACTCTTTATTGTATTGTGTGCATTTTCATCTGTTATTATTAATTTTTTTTTCTCTGTACAGATACGTAATAAAGCGACAGGTTTATGTTTAGATACAATGGGCCGTAAAAATGGAGAGAATGCTGGATTGGAAAGATGCCATGGTCAAGGTGGAAATCAGGTACAATGATAACATTTCAGTCTGCTTTTAAAATCAAGACATGTTTTGTGGCCATCTATTAACTACTCAGCCCGTCCTGTTTGTCCTGTGTTGACATCTCCCTTCAAACAGTTCTCATCTCCCTTCAAACAGTTCTGATAGTGTTGTCCTTGAAACTCATTTCACGTCTGGTGCTTAGCGAGCCAAATTCTGGTGATTCTATAGTGAATTATTGGCTGATTATAAGGTCTGGATCTGTCTTTTTTGCTCAGTTGCTTGTTCTAGCAGCTGGTTTTCTCCCATATGAACAGATGCAACCATCTTGTTGCACCTGGGTCTGCACAGCCTGATTTCTAGGCTTTGGCATACTGTTTGTGGACTTTGTTGGTCCAGTTTTTGTATATATATGTATATATATTTGAGTTGCCAGCCAGCTAGGAGCACATGGTTGAGGAGTTCGTATACCACTCACAAACATCACTAAATGTGTATCGCTATATGTTTTTTATTTGATTTCCTGACAGCTGAAATAAAATATTCATGGTCTGTGCACTGCGTGGCAGCTGTTTGGATAAGTAGACTTTACACTTCATGCCACAGAAAGCGTTCACACAGTGTATAGTATTGCACAATGTCACATTTAATAATAATAATGACATGTAAGAATTGAAAAATGATTCATACATGAAATCATAATTAAAATCACAGAAACTCTGAATTCTGAATACGCATAATAACTTGAGTCAAGCTGAGGCCAAAACAAGGCAAGTTTATCCTACACTACCCAAAAACAGCTGTGATATGAATGTGCAGTGTCACATTGAACATTTTCACCTTGACCTTGTGCAACCATCAGGCAAGTCTGGCATGTGGTGCTGGACCCATATTTGTATAGATCAGTTGGCACTCTGTGGCTGATGTGGTCAGTGTCATACTGTTTGCCTTTACTTCCCCAAGACATTTTCTGGTACTGGACCCATATTTGTATAGATCAGTTGGCACTCTGTGGCTGATGTGGTCAGTGTCATACTGTTTGCCTTTACTTCCCCAAGACATTTTCTGGTACTGGACCCATATTTGTATAGATCAGTTGGCACTCTGTGGCTGATGTGGTCAGTGTCATACTGTTTGCCTTTACTTCCCCAAGACATTTTCTGGTACTGGACCCATATTTGTATAGATCAGTTGGCACTCTGTGGCTGATGTGGTCAGTGTCATACTGTTTGCCTTTACTTCCCAAGACATTTTCTGGTACTGGACCCATATTTGTATAGATCAGCTGGCACTCTGTGGCTGATGTGGTCAGTGTCATACTGTTTGCCTTTACTTCCCCAAGACATTTTCTGGTACTGGACCCATATTTGTATAGATCAGTTGGCACTCTGTGGCTGATGTGGTCAGTGTCATACTGTTTGCCTTTACTTCCCCAAGACATTTTCTGGTACTGGACCCATATTTGTATAGATCAGCTGGCACTCTGTGGCTGATGTGGTCAGTGTCATACTGTTTGCCTTTACTTCCCCAAGACATTTTCTGGTACTGGACCCATATTTGTATGGATCAGCTGGCACTCTGTGGCTGATGTGGTCAGTGTCATACTGTTTGCCTTTACTTCCCCAGACAGATCAGTTGGCACTCTGTGGCTGATGTGGTCAGTGTCATACTGTTTGCCTTTACTTCCCCAAGACAGATCAGTTGGCACTCTGTGGCTGATGTGGTCAGTGTCATACTGTTTGCCTTACTTCCCCAAGACATTTTCTGGTACTGGACCATATTTGTATAGATCAGTTGGCACTCTGTGGCTGATTGTGTTCAGTGTCATACTGTTTGCCTTTACTTCCCCAAGACATTTTCTGGTACTGGACCCATATTTGTATAGATCAGTTGGCACTCTGTGGCTGATGTGGTCAGTGTCATACTGTTTGCCTTTACTTCCCCAAGACATTTTCTGGTACTGGACCCATATTTGTATAGATCAGTTGGCACTCTGTGGCTGATGTGGTCAGTGTCATACTGTTGCCTTTACTTCCCCAAGACATTTTCTGGTACTGGACCCATATTTGTATAGATTCAGTTGGCACTCTGTGGCTGATGTGGTCCAGGTCATACTGTTTAGCCTTTACTTCCCCAAGACATTTTCTGGTACTGGACCCATATTTGTATAGATCAGTTGGCACTCTGTGGCTGATGTGGTCAGTGTCATACTGTTTGCCTTTACTTCCCCAAGACATTTTCTGGTACTGGACCCATATTTGTATGGATCAGCTGGCACTCTGTGGCTGATGTGGTCAGTGTCATACTGTTTGCCTTTACTTCCCCAAGACATTTTCTGGTACTGGACCCATATTTGTATGGATCAGCTGGCACTCTGTGGCTGATGTGGTCAGTGTCATACTGTTTGCCTTTACTTCTCCAAGACAGATCAGTTGGCACTCTGTGGCTGATGTGGTCAGTGTCATACTGTTTGCCTTTACTTCCCCAAGACAGATCAGTTGGCACTCTGTGGCTGATGTGGTCAGTGTCATACTGTTTGCCTTTACTTCCCCAAGACATTTTCTGGTACTGGACCCATATTTGTATAGATCAGTTGGCACTCTGTGGCTGATGTGGTCAGTGTCATACTGTTTGCCTTTACTTCCCCAAGACATTTTTCTGGTACTGGACCCATATTTGTATAGATCAGTTGGCACTCTGTGGCTGATGTGGTCAGTGTCATACTGTTTGCCTTTACTTCCCCAAGACATTTTCTGGTACTGGACCCATATTTGTATAGATCAGTTGGCACTCTGTGGCTGATGTGGTCAGTGTCATACTGTTTGCCTTTACTTCCCCAAGACATTTTCTGGTACTGGACCCATATTTGTATAGATCAGTTGGCACTCTGTGGCTGATGTGGTCAGTGTCATACTGTTTGCCTTTACTTCCCCAAGACATTTTCTGGTACTGGACCCATATTTGTATAGATCAGTTGGCACTCTGTGGCTGATGTGGGTCAGTGTCATACTGTTTGCCTTTACTTCCCCAAGACATTTTCTGGTACTGGACCCATATTTGTATAGATCAGCTGGCACTCTGTGGCTGATGTGGTCAGTGTCATACTGTTTGCCTTTACTTCCCCAAGACATTTTCTGGTACTGGACCCATATTTGTATGGATCAGCTGGCACTCTGTGGCTGATGTGGTCAGTGTCATACTGTTTGCCTTTAACTTCCCCAAGACAGATCAGTTGGCACTCTGTGGCTGATGTTGGTCAGTGTCATACTGTTTGCCTTTACTTCCCCAAGACATTTTCTGGTACTGGACCCATATTTGTATAGATCAGTTGGCACTCTGTGGCTGATGTGGTCAGTGTCATACTGTTTGCCTTTACTTCCCCAAGACATTTTCTGGTACTGGACCCATATTTGTATAGATCAGCTGGCACTCTGTGGCTGATGTGGTCAGTGTCATACTGTTTGCCTTTACTTCCCCAAGACATTTTCTGGTACTGGACCCATATTTGTATGGATCAGCTGGCACTCTGTGGCTGATGTGGTCAGTGTCATACTGTTTGCCTTTACTTCCCCAAGACAGATCAGTTGGCACTCTGTGGCTGATGTGGTCAGTGTCATACTGTTTGCCTTTACTTCCCCAAGACAGATCAGTTGGCACTCTGTGGCTGATGTGGTCAGTGTCATACTGTTTGCCTTTACTTCCCCAAGACAGATCAGTTGGCACTCTGTGGCTGATGTGGTCAGTGTCATACTGTTTGCCTTTACTTCCCCAAGACAGATCAGTTGGCACTCTGTGGCTGATGTGGTCAGTGTCATACTGTTTGCCTTTACTTCCCCAAGACAGATCAGTTGGCACTCTGTGGCTGATGTGGTCAGTGTCATACTGTTTGCCATTACTTCCCCAAGACAGATCAGTCGGCACTCTGTGGCTGATGTGGTCAGTGTCATACTGTTTGCCTTTACTTCCCCAAGACAGATCAGTTGGCACTGTGTGGCTGATGTGGTCAGTGTCATACTGTTTGCCATTACTTCCCCAAGACAGATCAGTCGGCACTCTGTGGCTGATGTGGTCAGTGTCATACTGTTTGCCTTTACTTCCCCAAGACATTTTCTGGTACCCATGTTAGTCTAGGTCAGCTCCAGAGCCAATGTCAGTTGAACAATTCCACATTGACATTTATGACATTTTAAAAACTATTAATATCCATTCATTCTAACTCAGGTATATAAGTCTATTAAGTCAGGTGTTCACTATATATCTGTCTTTACAGATAATTCTCCAATCTATGGCAAGAGATAGTCTTCCAATTGCCATTTTGGTTAATTAGTGTCATTGTTGATGCTCTATTCTAATTTACAACAATGTCATTTTAACTGATTTCTTTTTGTTTTTCCAGCTTAACTTTTATGTTTCTTGTCTGTGGTTATTATTTTTCCATCTGCTAATGGTTAGTCCAACCTTTTCATCTCTTCCTTCCATACCCAATTCCAATTCCAATTTTCAAAACAAAAATTCCACGTTCTGCCTCGTTCAACCTGCCTCTTCAGCTGTGGTTATTGTTGAGGTCTGTGGCTTTTGTGGGTTTATTCACCCTAATTCTTGTCTTGTGCTCTCTTACGAGTGAGTCCTTTCTTAGACTGGTTATATAAGCGTTTGTGTCTGTGACGTCAGCTCGAGGGATGGTCGGCGGCTGTCTTATGTTCCCGTCTCTGGCGGTTTCTTTTGTTAGTGAAGGCTCCTGGCTTGTTTGGCTTGACTGGTTGCAGTCCTTAAAAGGACTTTTTATTTGGTTTTTTTGCCTCCTTTTTGTGTATTTTCTGTAGGAGCTTTTCTGCATTTCCATTTTCCTCTTTGCGCCTGTTTTCTTCTTCGAGTTTCAGTTAAACATTAAAATATGTCCTTTGACTTAACTGTTAAGATTAAGATTGGACTTGCATCCAGTACCCCGCAGACTACATTTACTTATTGTATTTTGCAGTCATCGATAATATCATCCTTAAGTATTACAAAGTTATGGTAACAGAAATTCATCTTCAGAGGCATTTAAATATTTTGAAACGTTTGGTGTGATGTCATACTTTCTACAAATATGATGTGGATTAAGGATGCTAGAATATTCTTGTTAAGCAGCCTGGTAACTTGTCATAGAAACCCAATTTCTAATCTAGATTTAAACAGCAAAAGTATATTTGACTGTCATTTGCATGTATTTTTTCCCACCCAACTATCTGTGTGTAGAGATAAGGTCTTGAAAATTTAGCTTCTTCAAGTTTACACGAGCCTTCTTCATTTGTGGCTTATTGACATCTCAGTTGTATCATTGCCAGTTCTATACCTCCTGCTTTGCTAACATTGGCTTTCTTCTGTACTGCCTCAATTCCATAGAAACCCCACCATGGAAAATGAAATGCCATCAAACTGTTTTGTTTTAATAATGACCTTCTGAATTTTGACAAAGTGTGATGATTAAGGTCATCATCATGTGCCATGCTCATAATCATGGGCAGTCATAGTTCACCACCTCACTCGATCACCTGAGTCTTGGATTATTTCTGTGTTCTTTTACTGATTATGCCATGTGGCCAGACAACCCAGGTATTTTTCTGTTTGCCTTTGGGTTTCAGTATTAAAATACTTATAACAATTACCATTTGTACTTGGTGGTATTCATTTGCAGGAATACAGTGCACTGTGTTACAAATATATGAGAATTTGTGAAAAGAACCTGATAAATATTAGCAAGAAAAGACATCAAGCATACAGGAGTGGTACTGAGAGAGTGAGGTCGTTGCACATGTCATAACAGTGCAGTCCTCTGTTTATGAGTCCTCGTGATATAGAGGGACATTTTGAAACAGGTACATAGGAAATGAAACTAGCAACACTCATACAGATAGGACATAGGTGTATGGTACAGAACAGCAGAATTTGAACAAAACTCTGGACATAAAATATAAATGTTGGTTACAAAAGGTTTGTTGTCTTGTATTGTTTACAGTTGAAATTACATCAAATTTTGCAGTGCATTGTTTCATCTGTGAATCTTATTTATGTACTATTAATGATGTCAGCAGAAAGCAGGTATCTACACATCCCTTCCTTTCTGTTTTCATCTTCGCAGTTTCTATTCTTCACATGTTAGTGATGTTCTGCTGATCTATTTTGCTTATAATGCTGCATTTTTTGTGCAGGTGTTCTCTTTAACATCCAAGGAAACCATACAGACAGATGATCTCTGTTTAGATGTGTCCATTATAGGTGGTCCTGTCAAACTGATACAGTGTCACAGTATGGGTGGTAATCAAAGATGGCAGTATGATGTGGAGGTACTCATCCTCGTCATATTGCTTCACAGCTGTAGCCTGCCTGTGTTGTGGCTGATTTATTGTACAAAATAGTAGTGCCTCATTGACAGCTTGAAGTAGTATTCTCTGTTTGTTTAATGAGTTTGTTATTTCACAAATGTGCATGAAATATTAGCCATTTAACTTTCCAATTAGTTTGCATTTTTATAGTGGGTTATTAAGGTTATGTAAAAGAATATTGCTGTGTGAAAATTAGAGCAAATTTCCACTGACTAAAAGGCACAGTGCATTGAAGTCTCATTTCATATTACATGTATTATGCCTTTGAATTTCCTTTTTAAAAAGATCCATTATTGAAAAGAATTTTTCCACCATTTCCTATATTCTCCTTATTTTGGTTAGATTGCTATGTTAGACAATTTATTACCATCTGCGATTAAGGAACTATGCACACAATTGTGCAAGCTGTTTTTATAGTCAAACTTAAGGTCACTTAATGGACTCTGGTTATATCATATTTGCAGAGTGATTAGGTTTACTGTTTCTTCAAATGGAAGCTATTTCCTCATATAATTGAGCACATTGTGCAAGCAGTTTCTGCATGTTTCCTAGCTGTATTGCATGTATTGGTATTGTTTCATGTTGTTTCTAACATGCTGGAAAGTTTGCAGTCAATGTTGTTTTATGTTATTTGGAAAGAAAATTCAGGAGAATTTTGGGTACTCCTGCATTCATGGCACGTAATTAGACCAGCTTATGATATCAGCTTGTGCCACACCTGTCGCATATTGATGTTTATGTGTGTATTTTGCTGTTTTCTAGTTGCTTTATGCATGGAAAATAGCTGTATTTAATACAATGTGCTGGTTTGGATTTTGATGAAAATTATAATATGCTGTTATTGTCATTATTATTCAGGTGTTTTGCCTGACCAAAAAGAAGCAGCTGATGACAGATGATGATATGTGCATAAGTGTAGAAAACCACAGTGTCAAGTTTAATAAATGTGGTACCGGACATTCAGAGTGGGCAGTATGACAAAGAGGTGCAAGAACTTTCTACTTCTGTGTGCAAGAGTTGCATTTTAGTATAATCCAGGCATATTTGTGTGAATGTGTTTGGATAAATGCATGTGTACATATACATACCTATGCACACTGTATCCCAAACAAAAAGATCTGTACAACTTGTGAGTGTTTATAGGAAATGTCTTGGGCATTTTCATTTCTTGTCTATGCAATGTAGATCAGACATCTGACATTCTGAAGTTGCAAATGTTCAAGGTGTTAAATCTGACATTCTGAGGTTGTTTGATGTGTTAAATCTGACATTCTGAAGTTGTAAACGTTTAAGGTTAAATCTGACATTCTGAAGTTGCAAATGTTCAAAGTGTTAAATCTGATATTCTGAAGTTGTAAATGTTTAAGGTTTTAAATCTGACATTCTGAAGTTGTAAATGTTTAAGGTTTTAAATCTGACATTCTGAAGTTGTAAATGTTCAAGGTTTTAAATCTGACAGTCTGAAGTTGTAAATGTTTAAGGTTTTAAATCTGACATTCTGAAGTTGTAAATGTTCAAAGTGTTAAATCTGACATTCTGAAGTTGTAAATGTTTAAGGTTTTAAATCTGACATTCTGAAGTTGTAAATGTTTAAGGTTTTAAATCTGACATTCTGAAGTTGCAAATGTTCAAAGTGTTAAATCTGATATTCTGAAGTTGTAAACGTTTAAGGTTAAATCTGACATTCTGAAGTTGTAAACGTTTAAGGTGTTAAATCTGACATTCTGAGGTTGCAAATGTTCAAGGTGTTCACCATTTGTTGTCAGGTTTAATACCTTCACATATTCTAGGCTATGACATGAAGTAGAGAGTCCAGTTCTCTTCCTTTTCAACTTTTCTTCCTAGACAGTTGGCTTTGTGGTGAAGGGGTTACGGACGAAATTCGTAACGTTGCATACTGCGTTCAAAACATGAGTGCGGGATATCTGGTAACCAAAGGCAGAAGAAAATCTGGAGACTGGTCCCAATAGCTTAGAGACAGAGATGCTGATCGTGTGGCAGGAAATAGGAAGCTATGTCACTTTGAGCATAGAGTATAGATTGCTTAGTCTAATTTCCCTGCTGCTCACACACTCCTGCCAGAAAGAAGATATATCCCTCAGCGACTAGTGCCAAATAAAGCATTCTAGCAGCAAACACTCATACATCTCACTTACCAGAAATGAATCACTGAAGACAAGGGCATAGAGTGAGATTTTCAAACAAAAATAGTGTATTCAATTAATGCGAATGAGAACTCAACGGAATATAATATTAGATGTGAACTTGAGTAAGTCACTATAAATAATTCCAGCGCTAACTGGTCACGGGCACAGTTGTTTATATGAAGTTGCACAGGTATCGTTTGCTTCCTGGGGGTACACTTTCACCTTCTCAATTGGTAAAAATGGGTGAATACTGCTACATAAGGGCAGATGGGATGTTTCAAATAGATCATAAATACTGCTTTATAAGGGCAGATGGGATGTTTCAAATAGATCATAAATACTGCTACATAAGGGCAGATGGGATGTTTCAAATAGATCATAAATAATCAGTGACTACTGCTACATAAGGGCAGATGGGATGTTTAAAATAGATCATAAATAATGAGTGAATACTGCTACATAAGAGCAGATGGGATGTTTAAAATAGATCATAAATAATGAGTGAATACTGCTACATAAGGGCAGATGGGATGTTTAAAATAGATCATAAATAATGAGTGAATACTGCTACATAAGGGCAGATGGGATGTTTAAAATAGATCATAAATACTGCTACATAAGGGCAGATGGGATGTTTAAAATAGATCATAAATAATGAGTGAATACTGCTATATAAGGGCAGATGGGATGTTTAAAATAGATCATAAATAATGAGTGAATACTGCTACATAAGGGCAGATGGGATGTTTAAAATAGATCATAAATAATGAGTGAATACTGCTACATAAGGGCAGATGGGATGTTTAAAATAGATCATAAATAATGAGTGAATACTGCTACATAAGGGCAGATGGGATGTTTAAAATAGATCATAAATAAACACATATGTATTGTTGGGCACTTATAGAAATAGAAAACACAATAATAAACGTGTTCCTTAGTTGGTGCAGATGTTCCCTTGTGGATTTCCTTGCCTCAACTAGTGTTGTGACTTCACTTGTCTGCAGATCTAGTCTATAATAGCGATTATGATTCTGTTTCCTACAGCTATCTAATTATCCAACATATCGCTTTGCTTTGAGATGTTACTAGTGGTCATATAGCATGATGCCATCCGTGGGTTGTCATATGGTCAGAAATGTTCTCATAATTTCTTCATGTTCTTCTTTGTTTTGTCTTGCCTCTAAGACTTCTAGTGGAGTATAGATAGATCCACAAGCATGCATGTAAAGTCCTTGTAAGCCAGCCATGCTTGGTTAGATATTGGCTATTTTCTGTGGTGTGAGGCCACTCCGACCAACACTCTTTAGTTACCTTTTATGACATGTGCATGATGTTTACACTGTTACTATTCTCTACTTCCACTTTGGGGGCTGGAAATACACAAGCGATTTCTTCACATTTTTATACACAATTATTTACAAATATAATTATTTCAACCTTCACTCAATTTGCAGAGTAGCGCACACACAGTGGGGAATATAATTACAATTATGGTGTTGCGTCCTACATTTGCTTTATATACAGTTCTAGTCCTAGCAGGATTATTTGTCCAGTGTACCAAAGTAAATTCAAATTTTATAGTGGTAAGTAACACCTGGAGAAGAAAGCGTGACATGTAAGTAATCTAAACATAAGTCAATAAATGCTGTGTCTACTCCACATTTGGCATCTCCTGTCTGCTAACACATGTTGAAAAGCACATTAAACTAACTTACACTCTAGTGTTAATTAGGCATGAAAACATTCCATTCTCTCTAGTGGCTGTCCTTGAATGAGGTTGAGATTTCGTGAAATTCATGCAAGCTGGGTAATTTGTACTGAGGTGTGCCAGCACTCTATAACTGCTGATTCTCATTCTATATGAGACCAAGTAAATTCCTGATCCTGCTAAAGTAATTCTTAAACATACTATTTTATAATGTTTCATTTTAAAATCACAGGAACTATGGATCAACGTAATTATTAGATGATTCATTTTCGCTTGCTGTAAACATTCCTAAAATGGTGGACTCCCACCTAAAATATGGCAGACAGATGCTGGTAACATGGCAAAGCCTTTCCTTTTGGGAGTTTTGGCACACATCTATACTTACAAACCATTGGATGATGTGTGTCTGTAATTAGCTCACCACGCAGCAAACCCAAAAAGAAGCATGTTTACTGTACACAGATAATTTGTATAAAAATGCAGGCATTTTGTTGAGCCAAAACTCACCCATATCACACAAGAGGGTCAACACCAAGAGCTGTTGTAATCAGAACAAATAATCCTGCCTTTCCTGGGAATTGAACCTGGATCACTGTCTTGACAGGCAAGTGCACTAACCACTATGCCACTCTGATGCTGGCCCCATATTTTAGGACCATTATGTTTAGAGCTCAGGTCAGTTAACATTTCTCAGCTCAGAGGAGATTTTAACACTTAACCACAGGGCTAAAAGTGTGCCAACTGCCGCACTACTAAAACCTTTGCTTTATAAGACTTTTGCAATTATCTGCAGTGTGCGCCCTTGAAGCTTATAAGAGTTTTGAAATATTCATTTTTATTTGTTACTTTAACATATTTATTTTTGGTGAAACAAGGACCAATCAAATTCCACTATTAAAAAAGAAAAGAAGAGGTACATTGTGCATGTCTAGATACATTTTGTATGTGAATCCTCATATGCAACACATTCACTTGACAAAAGCCACTTGAAAGTTTCATAGTTATCCTTTGAACTATGCTCTTGTGTGTCTGTGTAAACCTACATTTTCCTTGTTGTGTTGCTTATGTTAAATGTATATTCTGTATATCTATGTTGTTGTAGAACATAGTTTACAAGTGTCAGCTTTCATAAATCAGTGTATTCATGTTCACTAATTATGTTGGGACCAATGAGCACATTGAATCATTAGTGTTAGTATCTGATTTGAACTCTTTCCATACATCTGAAACATACAGAATGAATTTGAAATGTCAGTGATGGAAATCTTGTTACCATGGAAGGGTGAGACCTTTGCAAAAAAGCATTTCACAGCACTTAAACATGAGAGTGGCCAAGAAATTAAGATAGCTGATGCAGTAAATGCTGGCATGTCTATTCAATGCACGGTTCGAGTAATGAGTATGAAGTTTATGAGGCAGATGGTGAATCTGAGGACACTGATAGTTGTAGCACTGTCTGTGTAATTTAGCACCTAATTTGCTAGCAATTTTCATGTTGTACATAGGAAAATAATTTAGAATGATAATACTATACAAAAGAAAAAGTTCACCACATTTACTGGTCCCTTGATCAATAGTACACTTTACCAGTACCATTGTTTCAATATGAAATGTTAACAGCACAACACATGTGAGTACTCCAACCAAATGCCTGTAGCTTGTGTATCAACATATATATGTTTATATCCAGATCATCCTAAAAATGCATATGTGTACTTGAATGAGCAGTTGCATGATTGATGTTCCACTGTCATGGCTAATGTGTAGTTGTAGACCTGCATGAGGGATGTCTTGGATTATTGCTGTCATTGTTGATCATTTCATAGTTCTGATTGTGTCATTTGCTGAAAGTTTGCACACTAATTATAATTACTGAACAAAATGGCTGTGATCAGATATTCTGTAAGATTACTGATATACATACAAAATGAAAAACCTGTGATGAAATATTTTGTAAGGTTAACCATATATGTACAGAATGAAATACCTGTGATAAAATATTCTGTAATATTAACCATGGTGCTATACATAAGTAAAGAATCCATTCAGTTGCAATATCAGGAACCACAATTCTATTTTAGCTCTCCATTTTCATTTTTAATTTAAAAAAATGTTAGCAGTGTCTTTTTGAATATAATAAATTAAATGTAAAGAATGACATTCTTCTGGTTCATTTACTTACTACTGTATATGCAGACAAGTATGCTACATTTGCAAAAGGTAGAAGATAATATTTGTTTTATCTTCTGGGAATTTAATTTTTTAATATTTAAAATGTAGTTGTTTTCTTTTACTTTTAAATGTTGAACAATCTGAATGTTAGCCACCTAACATTTTAACTTCAAAAGACAATCATCATTTCTTAATTTTTTTGAATTTGATAGATTTACATACATGCAAATGACACACTGCATTGTATTTACATTGACACTCTAGCCATTTGATCAAGACCTAATTTTGGAACAAGAATACAATTTATTTCAATGATAAAATCAGATCATTTGGGGGTGGAGTGAGTGTTTAAGTGGCCCATGAAGGAAAACCCTCAAAAACAGTCTTTAGGTTTCTTGATGCCTTCTCCAGTGCAGTCATTTCTGCATCATAATTTAGGCATTTGATGAATGAAAAACGCAAGTATTGGTACTTGCATTTACTGTTCACAAAACTGATGAAACAAATTAACTTGCCATTTCTTTCAGGCTGACAAACATTAGAAATTTTAATAAAAAATGGAAACATTACAGAAATTAGCATGGTGTCAGACATATTTGGCTGAATTTTCATTATAATTCTTCATGGAAATGTTCGAAATGTTATGGAAGTATTTAGGCTGCATTTTCATATTCATTCACAAGTAAACATTTCACATAGTAAGCCAAAATTTGTTAATGCTTTTGTAAAGTTAAAATATAAACATCATTATAAACAAATTTGTTTAGAAGTGAACAAAAGAAAAAAATTTGTTTAGTTAAGTGTAAATAAAGCTTTCATGACTGAATAAGAAAGAAGAGAAATTTGTTTAGTTAAGTGGAAATAAAGCTTTAATGACAGAATATTCTCTTCTATTCTCCATAGACAAAAGCTCTACGGCATGTATACACAAACCAGTGTTTGGGAAAGCCTGGACAAGGAGACAAAGATGTTCCAAGTTTAAGTAAGTTCTGTGATATCTGTAAAATTATGTACAATGTTCCACTCTGGTCAAGGTCTCCCAAGTTTGCTTGTGTGTATGATTCCTTGCAGAAAATTGTCCGTTAGTCGAACTACCTAGACAAGCTATGAAGGGGCAGACAAATGGAATCCCTATCTGATAATATTAAATAATGGATAGACTGGCATTTCCACCCATATATATGTAAGTGTGCATAATGTTTGTGAGGGTTTTTTCCTTTTTAATATTGATCCAGTGGGCCTGGGCTTCCGCCCTTCAGTATACAACCATGAAATGATACATGCAAGGGTTCAGCAACTGTTCTGTTCTTCCACGCGAAGTGTTTCTTTTTATTGGCCTACTTTTCCTTATGCCTTTCAGATCTTGGCACCCATAGTTCGACAGTATAAACATTACATCAGTGTTAAATATATAAACTTACTCATACAACATATGACGGTTGGTTGATCAAGACAAGCAAAGCGCGGTAGGCGAAAGAGGAGTTGCATGATCAATTCTTACTCCTAGTAATGATAGTCATCAAATTCTCACTGACAAGAAGGACAAATTATATCTAGCCTCAGTCGAATACTAGTCCTGATCTGAGCTAGCAGCATTGAGAACCAGCTTGCTGTCAGGTATGTGTGCCTGTGATCTTCTTCTTTTCTTTATGCTAAAGATAAAGACTACACAAGCAATCATTATAGTGTCTCTACTACTCACATATAATATAGTCCTATGGACATGTCCAGAGTGTGGTTTTGGGATAGCAGAAGAAATAATATCCTGCGTTGACTTTGTTATGTATAACTATATTTATCAAGAGGCTTCATCTATATGAAATGATCTGAATACAGGTAAGCATAAATCCAAAATAAGTACCACAGGACACATATTCACTATTTGATTACTAATTAACAAGCAAAAAAGCATCTACAAAATTGATATTTTATTCCATAACTTCATCAGTTTTAAAAATGCCTTCAATTGAGTTGAGTACGGAAGTCTACCGGCAGAAGGTTAAATACCATTTGATGAAGTGAGTACGGAAGTCTACCGGCAGCAGGTTAAATACCAGGCATTTGATGAAGTGAGTATGGAAGTCTACTGGCAGCAGGTTAAATACCAGGCATTTGATGAAGTGAGTACGGAAGTCTACCGGCAGCAGGTTAAATACCAGGCATTTGATGAAGTGAGTACGGAAGTCTACCGGCAGCAGGTTAAATACCATTTGATGAAGTGAGTATGGAAGTCTACCAGCAGCAGGTTAAATACCATTTGATGAAGTGAGTACGGAAGTCTACCGGCAGCAGGTTAAATACCAGGCATTTGATGAAGTGAGTACGGAAGTCTACCAGGCAGCAGGTTAAATACCAGGCATTTGATGAAGTGAGTACGGAAGTCTACCGGCAGCAGGTTAAATACCAGGCATTTGATGAAGTGAGTACGGAAGTCTACCGGCAGCAGGTTAAATACCAGGCATTTGATGAAGTGAGTATGGAAGTCTACCGGCAGCAGGTTAAATACCATTTGATGAAGTGAGTATGGAAGTCTACCGGCAGCAGGTTAAATACCAGGCATTTGATGAAGTGAGTACGGAAGTCTACCGGCAGCAGGTTAAATACCAGGCATTTGATGAAGTGAGTACGGAAGTCTACCGGCAGCAAGTTAAATACCAGGCATTTGATGAAGTGAGTACGGAAGTCTACCGGCAGCAGGTTAAATACCAGGCATTTGATGAAGTGAGTATGGAAGTCTACCGGCAGCAGGTTAAATACCATTTGATGGAGTGAGTACGGAAGTCTATCGGCAGCAGGTTAAATACCATTTGATGAAGTGAGTACGGAAGTCTACCGGCAGCAGGTTAAATACCATTTGATGGAGTGAGTACGGAAGTCTACCGGCAGCAGGTTAAATACCATTTGATGGAGTGAGTACGGAAGTCTACCGGCAGCAGGTTTAATACCAGGCATTTGATGGAGTGAGTACGGAAGTCTACCGGCAGCGGGTTAAATACCATTTGATGGAGTGAGTAAGGAAGTCTACCTGCAGCAGGTTAAATACCCTTTGATGAAGTGAGTACGGAAGTCTACCGGCAGCAGGTTAAATACCATTTGATGGAGTGAGTACGGAAGTCTGCCGCAGCAGGTTAAATACCATTTGATGAAATGAGTACGGAAGTCTACCGGCAGCAGGTTAAATAACAGGCATTTGATGGAGTGAGTATGGAAGTCTACCGGCAGCAGGTTAAATACCATTTGATGAAGTGAGTACGAAAGTCTACCGGCAGCAGGTTAAATACCAGTCATTTGATGAAGTGATATGGAAGTTTACCGGCAGCAGGTTAAATACCATTTGATGAAGTGAGTACGGAAGTCTACCGGCAGCAGGTTAAATACCAGGCATTTGATGAAGTGAGTACGGAAGTCTACCTGCAGCAGGTTAAATACCATTTGATGAAGTGAGTACGGAAGTCTACCGGCAGCAGGTTAAATACCAGGCATTTGATGAAGTGAGTACAGAAGTCTACCGGCAGCAGGTTAAATACCAGGCATTTGATGAAGTGAGTATGGAAGTCTACTAGCAGCAGGTTAAAAACATTTGGGGTTAACCATGTTTAGAAGTACATTCACAGATGATGTGCTAGTATACACACATGAAAGAGAAAGGGAAAGAATGGCTGAAGACTTACAATTGGCAGTAAACAGGGTGATGGAGTGGTGCATGGACTCAAGGGCGATAATAAACCCAGACAGGTCATCAGTTGTGTGGTATTCCCTGGATAACCAAATCTTAAAGGCAGATGTCCCATGTATCTTTGAAGAGAAAGTAAATTAAAGTACTTGGGAATCATTTTTGACAGATGTATGTCTTTTAAGGATCATGTGGAGACTGGTGTTGAAGGCTGGAAATGGACTTAATGCACTGAGGGCAGGAACTGGGTTAGAGCAGACAATGCTTTATGTGCTCTTTCAGCAGTTAATAATTTCAGTCAGTGAGTGTGGTATAGGGCTGCTGACAGTATCAAAGAGTCAGCTGGAAAGATTGGAGCACATACAGAATGCGGCCATGAGGGTGATTCTGGGGTGCACAAAGGACACCAATTATATGCAAGAATATCCTTGCACCACCAATAATTGCGGATAGGCACAGGGTCCTTCAAGCGAAATGGTACCTGAGAGTCACTGCAGGCAGAGATCAGACAGCTTCAAAGGTCATAGATTGTGAGAATAGTATGGATTCTCTGTCCTGGTCATGTGGGAGTGTGGGGGGATGAACAAGCTGATATGCTGGCAGAGAAGGCACCTCATGGTTGTAGATTACCTATGGACAAGGGAGAGGTGATTGGGGCCCTGTAGGACCAGGTGGAGAAAGTGGTGGAGCAGACTGAGCACCCGTATGTGGAGAGAATGATATGGTAGGGAATCAGCAGGGTTTTGGTCAAATCTTAAAACTGAGAGGGAAGACCAGGAGATATTTCAATCAGATGACAGTTGGAACCATTAGTAGTATGACTCCTCGCTGGCTGCTCGAGGGGACAGAGTGTGTATGGGAATGTCCTGAGTGCAGTGATGTCATTTCTTAGCTCAACGCAACTCAACTAGTTCTTGGCAAAAGAGAAAAACACCATAAAGTGTGGATAATGTTGGAAACCTTTATTAAAAGATTTAAGAAAGGAGAAGCAAGAAATTAGATTTAAACAATATCAAAACCACAGCTTCAAAAGCTAGAGCCCAGAGAAAAAAATAAAATAAACAGAAGCTATTAAATTAAGAAGTTAAGAAGTAGATAAAGGCATATAAAAATCTATCCGCAACCTGGTAAGAGAGGCGGAAGAAACAGCATCTAAAGTAAACCTAAGAGACAGAGACCTTTACATCACAGCAAGGAAGATAGGACAGATCAGAAACAGAAATAGGAAAGTTCTCACTAACATTAAGGATAAACTAAATAGATGGACTGAATACTTTGAGGAACGCCTAAATAGACCAATCCCAGAAGACCCTTCAGATATCCTGCCAGCTGAAGAGGAGCTGGATGTCACCTGCAAGAAACCATGCAAGGAAGAGATTAGGAAAGACATCAAACTAATGAAGAATGGGAAAGCTGCTAGTTTAAATGATATGACAGCAGAAGCCATTAAAACTAACGTACACGCCTCAACTGAAATACTGCACAGACTGAACGTACACGCCTCAACTGAAATACTGCACAGACTGAACGTACACGCCTCAACTGAAATACTGCACAGACTGAACGTACACGCCTCAACTGAAATACTGCACAGACTGAACATACACGCCTCAACTGAAATACTGCACAGACTGAACATGCACGCCTCAACTGAAATACTGCACAGACTGAACGTACACGCCTCAACTGAAATACTGCACAGACTGAACGTACACGCCTCAACTGAAATACTGCACAGACTGAACGTTTACGCCTCAACTGAAATACTGCACAGACTGAACGTACACGCCTCAACTGAAATACTGCACAGACTGAACGTACACGCCTCAACTGAAATACTGCACAGACTGAACGTACACGCCTCAACTGAAATACTGCACAGACTGAACATACACGCCTCAACTGAAATACTGCACAGACTGAACGTACACGCCTCAACTGAAATACTGCACAGACTGAACGTTTACGCCTCAACTGAAATACTGCACAGACTGAACATACACGCCTCAACTGAAATACTGCACAGACTGAACGTACACGCCTCAACTGAAATACTGCACAGACTGAACGTACACGCCTCAACTGAAATACTGCACAGACTGAACGTACACGCCTCAACTGAAATACTGCACAGACTGAACGTACACGCCTCAACTGAAATACTGCACAGACTGAACGTACACGCCTCAACTGAAATACTGCACAGACTGAACATACATCCCTCAACTGAAATACTGCACAGACTGAACGTACACGCCTCAACTGAAATACTGCACAGACTGAACGTACACGCCTCAACTGAAATACTGCACAGACTGAACGTACACGCCTCAACTGAAATACTGCACAGACTGAACGTACACGCCTCAACTGAAATACTGCACAGACTGAACGTACACACCTCAACTGAAATACTGCACAGATTATTGAGTCAAATCTGGGAAACTGAAGACATATCAGCAGACTGGAGAGAAGGATATCTGAAATTGCCAAAGAAAGGGGACCTACAGGAGTGTGACAATGACAGAGGAATTTGTTACTATCAGTTCCTGGGAAGATATTCAGCTGGATCATTCTAAAGAGATCATGAGATGCCATTGTCAAACAACAGCCAGCTTCTAACCAAATAGATCCTGCACTGATCAGATAGCTACACTGCGTATAATTATGGAACAAAACATTAAACTGAACTCACCACTTGATATTAGATTTTTGACTACAAAAAGGTCTTTGATAGCAATGATACTTAATCTCTTTGGAAACTGATGAGACATGGAAAACCACAGAAAATCAATAACTTGGTAAATGCAACACATAGTGACATAAGGACTGGGTCATCCGTAAAGGGCAACTTATCACCCTTATTATTCTTACTGAGTATAAACTGGGTTATAAAAACTAGCAACACTAGATGGGAGGTCACAACTAGGATTAAGACTTCATACAGGAAAGACACAGATAAAGACAATAATTCAAGCAAATGATAACCTGATCTCCCTTGGGGAAACCCTCACTTCAAGATACAGAAGCATACACCTACTGAGATAGCAATGTAGACAAAGCGGGTGGAACAGATAAAAGATATTAGAATAAGTGAATAGAAAGCTAGCAGAGTTTTCATAACACTAGGAGATTTGTGGAAGTCAGAAGAAATTAAACTTAGCACACAATTTAGAATATTCAATTGTGACGTTAAATCAGTGCTGCTGCTGTATGGATCAGAAACATGGAGAACAATGTTACAGATTACAAATAACACTACAAACGTTCACTAATTGGTGCCTGTCTAAAACAGAAGGAATAAAATGCTATGACAAAATCACCAATGTGGAGCTCATGAAGAGAACTAGACAAATACCAATGTGGAGCTCATGGAGAGAACTAGACAAATACCAATGTGGAGCTCATGGAGAGAACTAGACAAATAGCAGTGTGGAGCTCATGGAGAGAACTAGACAAATACCAATGTGGAGCTCATGGAGAGAACTAGACAAATAGCAGTGTGGAGCTCATGGACAGAACTAGACAAATACCAATGTGGAGCTCATGGACAGAACTAGACAAATACCAATGTGGAGCTCATGGAGAGAACTAGACAAATACCAATGTGGAGCTCATGGAGAGAACTAGACAAATACCAATGTGGAGCTCATGGACAGAACTAGACAAATACCAATGAATCAAAAGGTGAAGAAAAGACGCAGGCACTGGATAGGCCATACACTGAGAGAACCCGAGAATAGTTTAACTATAAAAGCTTTAGTCTGGAACCCACAGGGCAAAATAAATTGAAGAAGACCTAAACTGAGAAGAGAAGTAATGAACAACAATATGGGACCAACCAGTGGTGCTGTTGACAGATGCAGAATCAGTACTTGAGGCGCTCCTGTCTGGGAAATTGCTAGTACTCTAGAATATGGCAGGCAGCTTAAGGTCACCATACAGTGGATACCACCTGACCGTGGAGTACCCGGAAATGAGAGAGCTGATGGACTGGCTACAGACGGAGCAATTGAAGAACATCCTGATCTGATGTACCCGTTATATACCACCACAAGAAAAGAATGATCAAATCTGTCAGAAAGCCACCAAAACCTGCTCAAAACAACTGCCACCTTATAGGACAGACCCAAAAAAAAATCATTATTCTGTGCCTTAAAACAGGACATAATAGATTACACAATCCCATGTATATAAAATTCAAGATTGACAAATAAGCCAATTACACATGTGGATTAGAAACAGTAGATCATACACTCCAAGACTACCCAAAATATGACATATCTAGGCAAACCTTCTGGCCTAGAGAGACTGCAGTGGAATGGACCAATGAGTGAACTGAATAAGACAGTTAAATTCATACAAGAGACAACGTGGCAGTTATAGGCAAATTTCAAGTGAACGACAGAAGAAAATGAACAACAATGGGAAGGACATGGACAGAGCTGCATGGGGTAGCTCAAGACAGGAGGGCTTGTAGAGAGTTGGTTGAGGACCTAGGCCTCATGTGACGGATAGAGGGCAACATAAAAATACAGACGAATAGGTGACCAGTCTTTCTCTCACATAGCAGATAAGAATGTAAGCATCGAACCCTGGTCTGACCATAGCTGGGATAAGACTGCTGTTCATTTCCCCATATGGTATAGCTGGGAGAAGACTGCTGCTGATTTCCCCATCTGTTAGCTCGGAGAAGACTGCTGTTGATTCCCCCATCTGATAGCTCGGAGAAAACTGCTGTTGATTTCCCCATATGGTAGCTGGGAGAAGACTGCTGCTGATTTCCCCATCTGATAGCTCGGAGAAGACTGCTGTTGATTTCCCCATATGGTAGCTGGGAGGAGACTGCTGTTGATTCCCCCATCTGATAGCTCGGAGAAGACTGCTGTTGATTCCCCCATCTGATAGCTCGGAGAAGACTGCTGTTGATTTCCCCATCTGTTAGCTGGGAGAAGACTGCTGTTGATTCCCCCATCTGATAGCTCAGAGAAGACTGCTGTTGATTTCCCCATATGTTAGCTGGGAGGAGACTGCTGTTGATTTCCCCATCTGATAGCTGGGAGAAGACTGCTGTTGATTCCCCCATCTGGCACCTCAGAGAAGACGCTGTTGATTTCCCCATATGGTAGCTCGGAGAAGACTGCTGTTGATTTCCCCATATGGTAGCTGGGAGGAGACTACTGTTGATTCCCCCATCTGATAGCTCGGAGAAGTCTGCTGTTGATTTCCCCATCTGATAGCTCGGAGAAGACTGCTGTTGATTTCCCCATCTGTTAGCTGGGAGAAGACTGCTGTTGATTCCCCCATCTGATAGCTCGGAGAAGACTGCTGTTGATTTCCCCATATGGTAGCTGGGAGGAGACTGCTGTTGATTTCCCCATCTGATAGCTGGGAGAAGACTGCTGTTGATTCCCCCATCTGGCACCTCAGAGAAGACGCTGTTGATTTCCCCATATGGTAGCTCGGAGAAGACTGCTGTTGATTTCCCCATATGATAGCTGGGAGGAGACTACTGTTGATTCCCCCATCTGATAGCTCGGAGAAGACTGCTGTTGATTTCCCCATATGGTAGCTGGGAGAAGACTGCTGCTGATTTCCCCATATGTTAACTGGGAGAAGACTGCTGTTGATTTCCCCATATGGTAGCTCGGAGAAGACTGCTGTTGATTTCCCCATATGGTAGCTGGGAGAAGACTGCTGTTGATTCCCCCATATGGTAGCTGGGAGAAGACTGCTGCTGATTTCTTCATCTGATAGCTCGGAGAAGACTGCTGTTGATTTTCCCATATGGTAGCTGGGAGGAGACTGCTGTTGATTTCCCCATCTGATAGCTGGGAGAAGACTGCTGTTGATTCCCCCATCTGGCACCTCAGAGAAGACGCTGTTGATTTCCCCATATGGTAGCTTGGAGAAGACTGCTGTTGATTTCCCCATATGGTAGCTGGGAGGAAACTACTGTTGATTCCCCCATCTGATAGCTCGGAGAAGTCTGCTGTTGATTTCCCCATATGGTAGCTGGGAGAAGACTGCTGTTGATTTCCCCATATGGTAGCTCAGAGAAGACTGCTGTTGATTTCCCCATATGGTAGCTCAGAGAAGACTGCTGTTGATTTCCCCATATGGTAGCAGGGAAAAGACTACTGATGTTTTCCCCATATGGTAGCTGAGAGAAGACTGCTGTTGATTTCCCCATCTGGTAGCTCGGAGAAGACTGCTGTTGATTCCCCCATCTGTTAGCTCGGAGAAGACTGCTGTTGATTTCCCCATCCGTTAGCTCGGAGAAGACTGCTGTTGATTTCCCCATATGGTAGCTGGGAGGAGACTACTGTTGATTGCTGTGCCTAGTATAGTCAAATCTCTGCTGCAATGATAGCTTTGGAGTAGTTACAAATGGAGGAAGCTGTATGGAAATAAAAATTAAAGGAATGTGCCTGATCAACAGCTGGCACTCCTTTGCCCTAATTGAGGCATATATTTCTGAGCTCAGATTTGTCTAATCAGCCACCTCTAAACCCATCCTGAGACTGCCAGATTACAATACAGGCCTATTTGCTGATGATGGAAAAACAAATCATCCATACGTTGTTCTCATGAGCCCATCTTTTTACATACATGTACTTATACACACATATGCATATACATGTGTGCATGCATGTGTGTATGTTTTTTTTTGCTCACACTTGATGATAAATATGTCTTAAATAAGTGGATTTCAATATAATTTAAAGTTTGCGGGTATGTTCTTTCAGGTCGGTGTACAGGCTCTGATGACCAACAATGGATTCTGGGGGGACTGAAAGAAGCTTCACTGTGATACAAGCTTTTAGCACACTTGCTCAGCTGTGATTATTGCATATCCATAGAGATTAGTTGAGTGTATAGTTGATACATTGTTTATAACTAATCAAGGGCTCATCTTGAGCAGGGCTTGTCTTATTTTCATTTGTTGTCTAGATCTAAGTGTGGTGTCTACTTTTTCAGTCTCTTGGATCCTGTCCATTTGAAAATTGAATATGGTCTCCGCTAGTTCTTTTGCTGTTATCCAGTACAGTTATGTTGACATTTTGTAAATTATTCTATTTTTTAAATAAATTTGACCTCATATCTGTCAAAATAATTTGATATATGTCACTGTGCTTAACCAATGATTCACCACTGCACAGGTTTGCACGGATCATCACAAAAATGTAGCAACACTAACTTTTCATGTTTTTTATTTCCTTTGCATTTTATTGTAAATGTTTTATGTAGGTGTTCATTCCTGATTATGAGGGGCAAACTATTTAAGTAGATTAGCCAAAGTATATATGGCTCATCCATATATTTGGCTGCTTACTAGACCATATCTGTGACTGTTGACTAGATCAGTGATGGTGTGGCAAAACCTTAAGGTGCCCAGACTTCTTACAGCATGAATGGAAGGACATCTATGCTGTCATTGTTACTATTCTTCACTCACAAAAATTGTTTGAATTATTAACAAGATTACAAAGATCTATTATGAATAGAGTCATACGTGTATCAATCATTCAGTAAATGGTAAAACCAGATTGTATTTGTTTTCTCCTTAAAGCTAGAAATAGGCCCAGGATGAAACAGAATTGTAAGCTCAGTGATGCACAAACTGTCATATCAGTTATTCAGTGAATGTTCCATAGAAGTCAAAGAGAAGAGCTGGAATACGAAGTAGATGTAGTTGATAATATTTATTTTGCTTATAAAAAAATAATTGAAAGCATTTTACTGTGGCACAAAAATCACATGACTGCCTTGTTGTGGGCACAAACCACATGAGACATGCTCTGCAGCTTGTGTAACTGAGGTAAACATATTGGTTTGATTTGATTTCCTGACATTGATCTTCATATTCTCTGAGCTGTGTCCATCTTGTTTGCTTCAGCTTGGGATAATAGAAGTTCTGATCTCCATATTTGTCATTTTCCAATCCAAGGCATATTTTTTGTGCTTTTCTTTTCTTTATTGAGCGTATGTACTGTCCATTCACCCTTCTTTGAAGTTATTTCAGAAACATCAGTTATTTTTAGGTCCTATTCCATATATGTATGTTAGTTGAAACATCTCTCTAGTTTGCGGTATCTGTTGTCAATTATCTGCAGTTGTGTGATAACTTATAGGCAGATCATACTTCACAACCTACAGCACTATAGATTTGACATTAGGAGTAGGTTATCTGTTGCTGACATCTGATAGCATCCAATTCTGTTTTCCACCTGTTTGCAGATACATCAAGTCTCTCCAAGTTTTCTTATTTCATAATGTCAAAGGGTCTGCATGCCTTTTATTTATCTCAATTTCTGCTTCTTTATTTGTGTATACATATTTAATAATTAGCACCTTTCCGTCTTGACAGACGATAGTTAGGTACATTGTGCTTTAAAAAGGCTTAATAACTACAACCCATGGCGGTGGCGAATGTGGCTGGTAAGGCTAATTCGTGCGAATGTTCGTCCACAGTGGATGCATATTAAAACATGGTCATTTCCACCATCATGCACCATCTTACGTCTCTAACGCTCTGTGTGTGCTTTATCTGCAATCATTTTCTCCTTTATCTTTATTCCATTTCTGATAGTTGCCCTCCATGCAACACGTTCATCGGCGACTTGCTCCCAATGTGCATTATCAATGCCTGTACCAATAATGTCCCGCTTACACACATCTTTGTATCATAGTAGAGGCCGACCCTGAGATCTCCTACCCATCTGTAATTCACCAAAAAAGATGTCCTTTGGTATTCTACCATCATCCATCCTCCTAATGTGTCATATCAATCTAAGTCTATGAAGACTGAGCATAGAGCACACCGTCACACAACCTGATCTTTCCAATACTTCAATATTTGTGATTTTGTCTTGCCACTTAATACCAAGTATTCTTCGCAGACACAGCATATGAAAGCTGTTTAAACGTTTCTCTTGGTGTGAGTAAGCTGACCAGGTTTCACTGCCATAAAGAAGAGTACTAAGGACACAGGCTTGGTAGACAAGGACTTTTGTTTTGGCTGTACGCTTCCTGTTCTCCCAGACTCTTTTTGCTAACATGTTCATTGTTGTTGCTGCCTTACCAATCCGGATGTTGATTTCCTGATCTAGGGATAATTTGCTATTTACCTCTGATCCTAGATATGTAAAATGGTCTACTATCTCCAGTTCGGCTTCGTCAATAAAGATTGATGGTACACCATGTGCACCTTGTGACATAATCTGTGTCTTCTTTTTGTTAATTGTTAAACCAAATTCAGAACAAATATTGGAGAATGCAGATGTTAGATATTGTAATTCTTCCTCAGAGTGGGTCGTAATTGCAGCATCATCTGCATCAAGCAACTCTCTGATTAGTACCCTCCTAATTTTGGTCTTGGCCTTCAATCTCTGAGCATTATAGAGGCTGCCATCTGAGCATGAGTGAATTTATATACCACCATCCTGATCACGAAAAGCATATTTCAATAGAAGTGAAAAGTATATTCCAAAGAGGGTGGGGGTACACAACCTTGCTTAACTCTACTCTTGATTTCAAACTCTTCAGAAGTTGCACCATCAAACTTGATTATACCCTTCATACCTGTGTGGAACGATTCCACAATGGACAGAAGAGTTGGTGGGCAGCCAATCTTCTTTAGTGCCTTGAACAGACCCTCACGAAATCAAATGCCTTTGTGAGGTCGATGAAGGCAATAAACAGTGGTTGATTCTGTTCACGGCATTTTTCTTGCATTTGTCGCAATGAGAACATCATATCAATGGTAGACCGGTTCTGTCGGAAGCCGCACTGTGATTCGGGGTAGACTTGATCTCCCAGGACTTGAAGTCTGTGCAGAACAATTCTGGCAAATACTTTCCCAACAGTACACAGAAGTGAAATAACCCTATAGTTGTTACAGTCACTTCGATCGACCCTTGTTCTTGTACAGTGTTATGATGCTTGAATCTTTGAAATCCTGTGGGACTTGTCCTTCTCGCCAGCATAGCTCTATTAGCTGGTGGATCCGTAGAGTGAGTGTGTCTTGCCCACTCCTGATAACCTCTATTGGAATCCCATCCTTACCTGGAGCCTTGCCAGATGCAAGTTCATTTATAGCACACTTAACTTCTGTTATGGTGGGAAGTGTGTCCAGGTGGTCAAGAGTTGGCAGGGCCTCTATGGCGTTGAGGGCATCATCCGCTAGTTTGGTCTCACTTGAGTAAAGCTCCAAATAGTGCTCTACCCATCTATCCATCTGCTGTTTCTTATCAGTGATGATTTCTCCAGTCAAGGTTTTCAGTAGTGCACTTTTGATCATTGGACCACAGGCTTTTTTAAAATCCCTTCATACATACTTCTGATGTTTCCCTTATCACTTGCGTTTTGAATGGACTCACATAACTTGATCCAATAGTCATTTGCAGACTGCCTGGCAGCCTTTTGCACATCCTTCCTAGCTTGCTTCAGCTCACTGAGAGTGTTACGCTTTGTTCTTTCCTTATTTCTTAAGAGAGCTGTCTTCTTTTTATCAATCAAGGGCTGCAGTGTCTGGCTGTTTGCAGCAAACCAGTCCTGCCTCTTGTGATCCACAGTGCCGTAAACCCCTACCGCAGATTTATAAAGAGTTTCCTTAAGTTTACCCCACTTTTCACTTACTGTACAATTTTCTGATGTATCAGTGAAAGCGTCTTCAAGTTGCTGTTGGAACTCAAAGCACTTATCAGGATCGAGGGTGTTACTAACATTAATCTATTGGGGTTGGAACTCTTTGCTGGCTTCTGAGGATGGGGATGGAGCGCTTATGGGAATGTCCCGAATGCTGTGATATCGGTTCCTAAATCAATCAATCAATCAATCAATCTTGGGGCTAGATTTGTGTTTAGCTGTGTAGATTCTCTTTGGTCTCAGTCTAACCCTTGCAACAACCAAAGAATGATTTGTATTACGGTCAGCACTGTGGAACTTCGAGTTAATGATGTATGGTTCAGATGTTGTCTCTGTGTGATGATGAAGTCCAGCTGATGCCAATGGCTAGATCTTGGATGTTTCCATGTGACCTTATGCAGCTCTTTTGTTTTAAAAAAAGGAGTTTGTAATACATAGGTCATTTCTGGTGCAATGCTCCAGCAGTCCTTGCCCATTTTCATTCATGCGACCGATGTTGTATTTTCCAAGGCACACTGGCCATGAACTCGAGTCCTTGCCCACACAAGCATTGAAATCATCAAGCATATAAATATAGTCGGATTTTGGAACTGCCTTGATCACATAGTCTAACTCCTCATAGAACGAATCCTTCACATCATCAGAGGAAGCGAGTGTCGGTGCATATGCAGTAAAAATGGTGGTAAAACCACAAGAGGTTGCCAAGCGTGGGGATAATAGTCAATTTTATTGTTTGATTACTAATCTTTTTGTTTTGTCCAGACTCATGGGCCTAATTCCTTTAATATTTTTATATCTTTCCTTTACTGTTAATAAATCTTTCTTTAGTTTGCCTCATAATGTAAAGAAATTCTGGTGAAAGCAGGCATCCATAATTCACCCTGCTGTATACTGTAAAAGATTCAAATAGGGTACATTCATTGTTACTGCATGCTATATACTGTGTCCCATCGAACATGACTGTTTCAGTTGTGTAGAATGTCTGCTTCACGAAAGTCCAATAGGGTCTGTCCTAGTTAGTTATCCTATTGTTTAGTCCAACCTAGTGGAGGTTAGAAATGCTATTAGTAGACGGTCACAAACTCACATAGGCAACACACATGCTGTATATTAATATCTCTATATCTTCCCCCATTCTGGAAATGTCAGAAATGTGACTGCATCTGCAATGATATTTTGTTATTGACACAAACTGAGAAATTAACTCCAGATCATTCCAGAAATGTTCTGGAAAGGTCAAATGACACTTTGTGATTTCAGTGGTATGAGCGCCTGTCATTCTGAAAGCAATGGCAAACTACTAGCGTACAATTGCCTAGAAAATCTCAAACAGTAAAAAAAATTCTGGGGTTGATTGTGATGTCCTGTAAAGGTATGCAACTAACCGTTTAGTATGGTACATGTTTAATAGGAACACTTGATCTGAGATGTTTTGTATACCGCTGTAATAGTTTCTTAGATTCTTTTTGCTGATATCCTGAAGACTAATTCTGTTATTTTCTAGATGTACTGCCCTCCATGTTTTATCTTGTGCTGTTGATTTTGCTAGTTGTCATAGTGTGTTCTCATATTTCTTGTGGTAAATATGTTTACTAGTCAAATTACATTTGGCAATGAGTTTTCATTCAGAAGTTTGGAGTACATGCATTATTTCTATCAGTCATTAATGTTTGCTTAAGACACATTAACTGGGGTTTTTTATAATTTTTTTATGCATGACTGAAAGGGAACCAAATTCATTTCATGTGATATTATTTTATGTGTGCATTTATATGATGTTATATCCCTCATGTATTAGTTCTTATCCCATCATTTTGTTTTTCATTTTTGTTTAATATGAACATCTGTGAAACTATTATTATTTATTCAACTTTGACTTGTTAGATGTTTTCAAAATGACCTGACTAACATTCTGCCTAGCTCATGTATTCTGCCTCTAAAAGTCTATAGTAATGTCCCAGCATGCATATAATATTCCTATAGGTTAGATGAGATCTGTTGTACGACTATGATAATGATTATGTAGTCTGAGAATGTGACTATCACTCTGCTGTATTGTCACAATTTGTAATTGTCAGTGCTAATGAGTATCTGTGAAAGTAAGAAGCCAATTAGTTTATATTGAACTATCAATTTCAGATGCATCAATGTAATTCTGTATTTCCTAAGGTAGAAAACATTAGCTCCAATACATAAAATGTTTACTATACACATGAACTGTTATTCTGGAATTGAATTTTATCAGAGCAGCTAATTTTAGGGGTTAGATATAGGCAGATGTGTTGTAAAACCAGACAGCTGGTAACATTGAATGTATGAATAGGGAAGGTAAGCTTGACATTGACAGTATCAACACATAGAACAACAAATAGCTTGTTTGTTGTTACTGTCAGACACGTTATTTCAAGTAATCCTCACATGAATCAAGAGTTCCATCTGAATCATCACACTGAATGTATTCACACAGGCTGTTGTTTTTCTATGGTGCTGTCAATAATTAGGACATTCAGGGACATTACATATTATTACATTACATATTAATTGTTCTTAACGTACTTCATGTTCTCATTATTTACAAACACTTGTGATTGAGGGATATGTTTATTGAAAACTATGTTAAATATATTTCTATTGTCCAAGTGTGAATTTACTTCTTTTAATTTTGGAAACACATTTTTTATGTAATCAAAAATGCTGCATTCTTGATATCGATGTATTATCTTAATAATACACATGTGCCTGTACTGAATTAGAGGCATAGGTTATGTGTGGCCATGTGCCTGTACCGAATTAGAGGCATAGGTTATGTGTGGCCATGTGCCTGTACTGAATTAGAGGCATAGGTTATGAGTGGCCACATCTTGCTCTTGATGTTTCTTCTTAATCAGTGCTTCATGCACTTGACACATGCAACTTAAGAGGCGACTAAGGAGGCTATGGTTCCGTCGCCCTGCTACTGAGTGCGTGGTGCGACACTGTGAGCTGTGAATTTCGCTTGGAATGCTTTTGCATTGGTCCGCGGTTGTTTTTAGTGTGAACTGTGTGTTCGGAATGATGGCGGCTGGCTGTTGCTGGATTGACTGGTTTGCTTTTTCGGTTCACAAGTGCTTTTTTTCAGGAGACTCCTGGGAGTTGGCGCTGTAGCTACGGAGTTCGTGCTTTGTGTGGCGCTTTCAGTGGGTCGCCCTGCGGAAAGAGACCGAGCCATGTGGGATAAAACCTGGGTCAGTGAAGTCTTTCTGATGACTGCCGTTTCCAGCGACGATGAACTGTATTTTTTGTGGAGGACTTTTGTGTTGGCATTCTGGCAGCGGCATTATGCACAGTGTACCTGCGCGGGCTGTTGGCTTGCCGACACTCCTGTCTATTCCATTGTTCACATAGGGCAGTGGGGAGCTTTTTGTGTGATATTCACTGGCACAGGAACGGAGCAATATGGGGACGACCCGTTGCCGTGAGGTTGAAACCACGACTAACTAACTAACTAACTTAATTTTGTGGGATTACAGAAAAACATTTGAGAATGTAACTTCTTCTTCACTTGTCTTGTATCCTCCAATGAAGCTTATCCCCTCAGCCAACCAATACCAAGCCCTCTTAACTCCTGCAGCTCCCTCCATTATTTATCTGTCCTAAATTCTCTTCTCCAAGTGTTTTTACATCTCTCTTTGTTTATTTTACCTTGTGGGTTCCAGAAAAGGGACTTTGTATTTACACCATTAACAGGTTTTCTGTGGGGTCACATACATATTGTTGAGTGTATTGTATATTACATGGGTGGTGGTCTATTTCATTTTGTTTGTTTATGAGTTGCTATGGGTTTGCACCATGCAGATTTTTTTACAACAGAAATTGAGATATTGGCATGGCAAAAAATAAGGTATGCTGAGAGTTTTAATGTCATCATATTGTTGATGTAATGTATCTTTTGAAGAGTTAGCATCCTACACAGAAAATTGTATTATCTACTGGTACTGAATTTTAGAAATGTATCCAACTTCATTACCCTTAATGTCAATCCCAGTGGAAACTACTTTTATATGTCACAGTTGTTAAACTATGCACAATACCTTTGCTTTCCTCTTGCAGTGTTACCTTTTTTATTTAAGTAAATCTCATCCAATTGATAGAGCATTATTTCTCATTTCTTCTCCAGATATGTAAACTTATTGTTGCAAGTTGTTAAATATTGTTACCATGTTGAATATCTTGCAGAGAAATATTGGTGACAAGGTTATAGTCAAATGTTCTGTAATTTATAGTTTTTGAGAAATTTACCGTGTATCTCTGCCATTGTTTGGTGTGTGACTATTTCATGTGTCCACATAGGGTGTTCATTAACAGATCCCAGTTGATAAAAAGTTATTTAAACTAAAATTAAATTGTCCACACATAAATGTAACAAAACAGTTCTTGCTTTTAGTATCTACGTTGGTGAAGTAGACAGAAAATTATTCCTTTGAATATTCAAAGCAAGTATGGTGTTAAGGGTTGTGGAGATGTAGCTCTTGAGAAGATTGCTGAGAACAATAAAAGAGTAATCCAGACACGTTCAAAAAAGCTACTCATAAAGAGAACTTGTTACTCATTCTGAAGTAACCAGTAAACATTCTTTGGGCATGTCATGAGTAGTAGTAAATGTCATGAACAAGAAAGGTAGAGGGGAAGAGAGACAGGAAAGACTTAGAGAGAAATACTCAACATCTTGACATAGTGACATGGAGAGACATCTTCATTACAAATGGATGGCAGTATGCGAGACAGGAAGTTGTGGAAAAACGATGACAAATGTGAAGATGTGATGTTGGGTTGTCTGGAAGTCGGTAAAAATCAGAGGTTCAGGCTGCAGTGAGATGGTTGCTGCTTCTGCTGCCCTTAATTCCCTGTTGGAAGCATATGCCCTCAAGCAACTCATGCCCAGCCATCCTATCTCCAGTAGATCCTTCCATGTCCTCCCCATATTCATCTCAGTCTCTAGTTCTCTTCTCTGTCTGTTTGAAGTTCTCCCTCCTCTTTATTTGCCCTGTGGATTCCAGAGAAAGCTGTTACTCGTCCAACGTCCTGTGACTGGTCCACCGTGCTGTGACTGGTCCGCTGTGCTGTGAGGATAATCTGATTCCAGTGAACGTTGTGACTGGTCCGCCATGCTGTGAAGATAATATGATTCCAGTGAAAGTTGTGACTGGTCCGTAGTGCTGTGAGAATAATCTGATTCCAGTGAAAGTTGTGATAAGTCCACTGTGCTGTGGGATAATCTGATTCCAGTGAAAGTTGTGACTGGTCTGCTGTGCTGTGAGGATAATCTGATGACTAATTCAATGGTCATTTAAAAAAGAAAAAAAACAGGGTTCCAAGATTTGCTAATGAAGGGATTAAAGCTGCAGCATTCATTCTTACGCTGGTGATTGTAAATACTTGCAGCTGTTGTTGATGTATTCAAGCGAACTAGAGCATTGTGACTGCAGCCTAAAGAATCAGCTGGAGCTGGGGGCCAGCTTTGTCAACATAACATTGCACATCAGTGAATGTTTGCTGTGTTTGTGCAAGTGCCAGGTACCATGTTATTACATGCAGGATCATATACAGCATGTGCAGGTATGTCAACTCTCAGAGACAGCATGAGCCTTTCCAATCTGACAGCAAACTACGGCAAAGGTCTTATCAAGAAAACGTATACAAGTCAATTACGTCAGCCTGAGATGCAAGCAACTCTGAAAGTTTCCATGAATGTTGATTAGTCTTGAGTCAGTTGATCAGGGCTTTCATCAGCATATTCCAACAGAACAAGCATTTACATATTTGCAATTGGAAAGGCAAGAGTTTACAAGTGCTGTTTTCTTTGTGATGGATCTGTGGGTAGTGAAAACATTTGTGTGAAGTTGCATGTATTTATGGAGTATTACCAAGGATGTTACATAAATCAGTTTTGAAAAGCATTCTGCAGCAATATTTCCTGTTTTCCTATGGGGCTGGGTTTTTAGAGAAGGGATTAATGTCGTGTGGCATTCTTATTTGATTACGGCAACTTTATGTGTACTGGAAGGCCGGGGGTTACATTCTTGGAAAACGAGACGTTAAGTGAAACGACATATAGTGAAACGCTATTTCCCTTAGAATTAAATGAAATACAGTGTATTGTGTACTACAGTAATGTTTATTTTTATGGTTGTTATTTATTGGCTAAATAGAGGTGAGTTGGAGGGCGAGTGGTAGATTTATTGGGACGTAGAGGCATTAAATTCTGCCTCTTCATCTGAGGATAAAACTGTAACCTCTTCCTGCCTCTTCTTTGCTAGAATAAACAATGTGTCCAATGTCTGCTCATAGTAACCACCCTCCTCAATCATGGCCTTTAACTCTGCTCACCGCTTCACCTGTTGTCTGAATGTTGTGCAGGTGTGAATGCTTCTCAAAGCGCTGAAACCAACCACCACTCGCTCCAAAACTACATCAGCAATACTAGTACTGCTTTCACCTGCTTTCTTAGACTAGATCTTCATAGAGAGACTTTGCTTTCTCTTGGATAGCCATCTTGCTCTCATGGGCATATTCCATTGGTTCTGGTCTTCAATCCAGACGGCCAATAGTGCTTCCATGTTCTACATAAGAATACTTCTGGTACGAGTGATCTTGGAAGCACTCAAAGGGGTTACGTTTTTAACACCCTCTTTGATTTTGTCAGCACCTGCATGAATTGTTCCAGCCTCAAAACGACGTTGTGGCAAAATGTACCGACGTAAAATGAAGTTAGTTTCCTATGTGACAATGACGTTATAGCGAAACAACGTATACCGAAGCGACGTATAGTATATTTTTACGATTTGAAATGATGACCATTATTGTGGGTGTATCTGTCCAGATATTTATTATGTGGTTGCTAAAATTGTTTCCCCCTGATATTGTCTTTTTAAAAAATTATGATGATTAGAAGAAGTGATTAAGTGCTATCATCAGAAGATTGAATGGACCTCTCTGTTGGAATTGAGATGATTTGAGTACATCTCTCTGTTGGAATTGAGATGATTTGAGTATATCTCTCTGTTAGGATTGAGTGCAACTTTGTACTGTATTAGGAGTGGGAAGATTTGAGTGCAACCCTCGTGTTAATATTGAGAAGATGAGTGTGCCCATGTTAGGTTTGAGAGGAGTTATGTTACCTCAGTAAGAGCCTGTAATGTTCTAGCACATCCTGTTTAGTATTTCTGCTGCATTTCTGAACTGTATAGTTAATCGCATATATATATATGTATCAATTACAATTTCTTGTGTGCTCTGATTAAGCCAGGTGACAAGTTTGGCACATTTGATTTGAAACTCTTTTGTCCTTTTGTTTCAGACAGAATCATTCCATTGTCCATTTTAAAGTATTATTTGTTTTTTACATACTTTAGATAGTGCAAACAATATTTGATTTTTACGCAAATTTAGTATTTTAATCTTCACGCAAAACTTTGTGTTCAGGCTGAATTTCCAAAATTAAAAAACCTACACACAACAGAATATTTTGTAGCATACTAGGAAAGGAGATAAGGCACCATCAAGTAGATCTCTTGCTGTGTGGAGTGCCATCATGGTTATCCCACACATGAGTGTGGATGCTTCATCATGCTATTCCTACACCCCACATCTGGGTTGGCTTGATTTGTTTTGTTTTTAACCTAGCGAAGATGAAATACAGACTGTATACATTATGTAAGGAAACAATCAAAATCATTGATAATTATCAACTTGTATGGATTAGCCTAACTTGTAAGGTTCTGATTTCCTTGTTGCCCATTTGCATGCTCTCTTTTGTTTGTATTTTATATAAATGCATTTTATTAAATTTTGAAGGAATTATGTTTATGACAGCACTTTTAAACGTGTTGGAAAACAATAGCTAATTGTCGCCTAATTTGAGAAGTGAGCATTTCAATGCACATGACCCACCATTCTACTTGTGTTAATCCACCAGCGTTTCACTGGTAACTTCTGCAATAAAAGAAACTAGACAACTTTTGTCATTTCAGCTTGTCAGAATCATGTGTGGTCAGCTGCAGTTTACTTGTTCAGTTTGCTTACGTTCCGTGTGTAATCTGTATCGCTGCTTTATTGAAAAATGAAACTATTAATGCACATCTCAAATTTATTTTTATCTGTCACATAAAAATGCTTGTGATATATATTTTACCATATGATATATAATCTATAGAGAGCATCTAATTTATAATGTTATAATTACTTTGAGCAGACACCTCATCATTATTAACAAATGAACACAAAATATAACTCGGACTCTCAACGAAAGTAAAGATACACATCATTGCAAGTGAACATTTCAATCAAAATCTGTATCATTGAACAACAACAAACAAGAAAACTTTGCAAGAAAACTTAAATATAACAATCACAATCCCTTTTGTTTCAATGCGTAACATAAACAAAACTTGTGTTTAGTTTATCCATTGAAATACGTGAATTATTTATTTGTGATGTTCAGTTTTCTAGCTAAGTATTTGTGTTTGTTAATGAGAGTGTGGTTGAAATGTTTGCTTGCATCGATGTGTGAATTTCATTTTGTTGAGTTTTTTAAAATTACATATTGTGTTTGTTCATTTTTTGGTATCATCTTGGCCTGACAAAATCGGGTTTCTGTTTGAAAAGCACATAACACATATGACTTTGATAGACTGACTAAAATAGAAACATGAAGCTCAGATAAGTCAGTTAAAATAATACATTTTCACTGTTTGAAACAGACAATTATGAATCCATGTTGTGTGACAGTAGGGATACTCAAGCTGCTTCTGTTCCAGCAGATTGTTCATTACCCCTAGTCTGTCCTAGTTATTTACATTACACTGACATGTTCTCTTCTAGACAGCTGTTACTTTCAGCCACTTGATCTTTGTTGGTACTTTATCTCCTTCTGTTCAGAAGAGTTGTTAATATCTGACCATGCCATCTACATTTTTAAAGTAAGTCAGAGTAAAGGTAATTGACTTTCATCCCCAGAGCTGTGGAGGGTGGGGAGAGAGAGAACCCTGTTATTGTTGGCATTGAAACCAGACTGTTGTCTCAATGCTGACTTGAAGACTGGACTGTCAACTCTAAACAGATCAGTCTGTTTCCTGCCATTGTGTGTGAAAGTAGGGAAAGAGATGTTCTACCATGAAAGATTGGAAATTGTGAAGTACCTACGAACATGTTCGGTCTCACTAAAAGTGGATTAAATGTATACAGTAAATGGAAAGATGAATGCTGTATATACATATGAACATGTTCATCATGGCCGGGAAACATACAGAACATGAGTTAATACATTTTGTTGGAAACTACAAGATAGTGAGAAGCATGATAACCAACAGCAGTTGGTATGGCACTTGACGATGATGTGAAAACTTATTGAATAGACATGAGCTCAGATATTATTTATTGATAAATATCTGTTTGACTGGGTCTAAGTGAAAGAGATGTTGCAAGAATTGTTTGGTCTGGGGCACTGAGGGAGAGAAACATGCCACGATTGTCAGTTTCTGCCTGGAGGTGAACAGGAATGATGGTATTGATATTGGGAGCCAGATAATGTTCTGTTCAAAACATCCAAGTAACATGAATGTGGATCAGCATATGTGAAGGGGAATGACTCATCAGTTCATTGAATGAAAATGTCTGCAAATGTTAGAGCTTGTCAGTTCTCACCCCATTACTATTCAAATGCCAAAGCAAGAATTAAAGTGGCACATAAAAGGAAATTATCCTACTCAAATAAAATGTGGCACATGCAAGCAACAATGAAAACAAACTACATACTATGCTTTGCAAAGATGATTGTGGCCTATCCCTGGTCATCACAACACAATGGTGTATATGAAAAAATAATTTGAACAAAATAACAAAGAAAATTAAGACATAGCTAAGAGTTGCAAAATATATCTAAGGTTTCATCTGTGAAAAGTCTTCTCCATTTTATCCTTTCTGATGATCAGAAACCTTCTGCTGTGCATACTCTCTCAGCTAGTATTTTACTCATCATAATCATATGCATTGCCAAGTAGTGCAGGTGATCATGTCCCACAAACATCTGTCCTGTGTTCATAAGTTACACTTGATCATCTCTGTGCCACTCTGTCAACTGATCTCTAGCACACTTGGCCTTCCCATTTGCCTCAAGTTTCTGCAGACTCCCTCATCTCATGTCACCAGACACTGATGATTGTCATGTCCTGATGTAAACAGTCAGATGTCTATTAGAAAGAGCTATAGAAGTAAAAGGCATGGAAGTAGTTGATTGGCAGATCACGCTAATATCATGAGCGCGGTGAAATGACAGCTTGATGCCTGCACTCATTGTCCATCAACAGATGAAGAGACTGACCACCTATTGCTGCACGCACTCAGGCCTACAAAGTCCATCAACAGAGGAACAGACTGGCCACCTATTGCTGCATGCACTCAGGCCTGCAGTGTCCATCAACAGAGGAACAGACTGACCACCTATTGCTGCACGCACTCAGGCCTACAAAGTCCATCAACAGAGGAACAGACTGGCCACCTATTGCTGCATGCACTCAGGCCTACAATGTCCATCAACAGATGAAGAGACTGACCACCTATTGCTGCATGCACTCAGGCCTACAAAGTCCATCAACAGAGGAACAGACTGGCCACCTATTGCTGCATGCACTCATGCCTACAATGTCCATCAACAGATGAAGAGACTGATCACCTATTGCTGCACGCACTCAGGCCTACAAAGTCCATCAACAGAGGAACAGACTGGCCACCTATTGCTGCATGCACTCAGGCCTACAATGTCCATCAACAGAGGAACAGACTGGCCACCTATTGCTGCATGCACTCAGGCCTGCAGTGTCCATCAACAGATGAAGATACTGACCACCTATTGCTGCATGCACTCAGGCCTGCAGTGTCCATCAACAGAGGAACAGACTGACCACCTATTGCTGCATGCACTCAGGCCTGCAGTGTCCATCAACAGATGAAGAGACTGACCACCTATTGCTGCATGCACTCAGGCCTAGCGTCCATCAACAGAGGAACAGACTGACCACCTATTGCTCATGCACTCAGGCCTACAATGTGTGTTGGCCCAATCACATCACAGACCCATAGGAGGACTATTAGTGTAGTTTATAACAGTAAAATCAGACCTGTAGTCACAACAGCATTTGACAATGTGAACTTGAGGAAACAGACAAGCTACTAGAACAAATGATGGCAAAGATCTGTCAATAGTAAAGAACATATATTGGCTGCAAACAGCAGCCATAAGAATCAATAACCATTTAGGGACATTTCAATGCATAAAGGGTGCCTGACAGGAATTTGTATGGTTTCCCGTTTCTTTTCATGTAGAAAATATGCCGGGAATCACGGTTGGATGTCAGAAGAGCAATTACAGTAAATTGTGTTAATTTGGGGAATTTCCATCATGTGCCATGCCGATAAACTTTGGCTTCATGATTCGCCTCGATTTCACTCGATCACCAGAGTCGTGCATCAGTTCAATGTTCCTGTCTTAACCATACCAAGTGGCCAAGCCATCCAGGTATTTACGTCTTTGTCTTCCCCTTGTTTTCTTCCCCTCGATCTTGTCAGTTGTCTTCAAGTTCTCCAATTTATTTCTTCTCATAACATGCCCCAAACATTTTGACTGTCTACGTCTAATTTCTCTAATCAGTTTACGATTTTCATTTGTTTCTTGTAGGTCTTGGTATTAGTTTTCTGTCTGTCCATGTTATTCTTTGCATTTTCCTCAGAAACCACATTTCCACAGCAATCAGGTGTTTTTCAGCTTGTCTGCTCATTGTCCATGCTTCACATCAATACAAAAGTACAGGTTCTATGTAGCACTTCAACTCTCTTTTTCTCATTGCTATTGACATCTTTTTTATTCATCTGTATTGTTTTCATCTTGCAAAAGGCTAACTTCGCCATGGCGATTCTTGTTCTAATCTCTTAGGGAATGTACAGAAATTCAAACATCTGGGCATATGGATAGTATTAGATAGAAGATGTATCACAAAGGTAAAACTGCATTCTATTAAATGAACATTTTATGCAATAAATCCTTATCATTGGAAGGTAGAAAAATCATTCTTGCATGTTACATAGAACCATATAAGTTTCAACAGATGTGGTTTTACAGATGAATGCTGAACGTTCATTAAACCGCCAGAATGAGTCATCTGAAATCTGTCATGTTAGTCTGGAGACTGGTGTGAAGTTGTCTTAGTGTGCCAGTCCACTTTAAATCTAGCCTTGTGACTGCCCATACTCTGATTCTTGAGAAATTGTATGCCTTTGATTATGGGGATGTAATGTGTAACTTGTTAGTGACTTATTGAAGTATGTAAAGAGACTGTCATAGACTAGTCACAAGTAACCAGTAGGCAAAACACTGCTCATGAATATGGCCAGAAACATGACTTCATACAATATTTCTTTCATAAATGTTTGTTTTAAACAGATGAATTACTGCATTTTTTTTTTTTAATGGTGTTATTTCCACCAATCTGCATATTTAGCAGAAGGTAGCAATGTTTAGCTAACTACATTGAAAGCATTTGTGTTTGTGTGTGCGGTTTACAATAGCCGGTCTCCCTGGCCAACGGGTTAATTACATTGTTCATAATCCCGTATATCCACGTGGGGAAAACAGCAGCTGTGAGAATCGGCAGCCGTTCACGCTGTGCTGTTAACTTAATGGGGGTATGTGAGCCGGTCGTTCAGAAAGCAATGGCAAACTACTGAACGTAAAAACTTGCCTAGTACATCAACAGCAACTGAAAATGCTGGTGTTGACGGCAACGTCCTGTAAGGGATATGCAACATTAAAAGGAAAAAAAATATAACCAGTCATCAACTCTTCATGAATTGTATGTGCATGACTTGTGCGTGAGAGAGATGTAAGTAATAGATCTTTGGCTTCATAAAATGGCTTCCAGAGATCCAGGAAAGTCAAGATGCTAACCAGTCGGTTAACATGAACCACATCTCCAGTTGCTTTATTGTGCTGATCTTATTTAGATGTATGTTAAATAAGTTAACAGAAAGGAGAAAGACTGTTGTATATCTCATATATCCTCCCCTCTGTTCCAATTGCCTGATGCACACCTAATTCAACACTTATGTTTCCACCATGGTTGGTTATATGCTGCTCTAGTGGCTTGATGGTTTCACTGCTGAAGACACAACACAGGTTTCATGCTCAGACATCAGCATCAAGACAGCTTGTGAACACTGGGCAAGCATGACACGTGTGTGTGTGTGTGTGTTGAGTGTACTTTTACTGCCAACGGCTGTAAGCACCACGGTTGTTTTATGTTATATGCAAAACATGATAGTTTGATTAGGACCATCCTCAGAGTAACTGTTTGCAGTCTTTTTCTCTTTGTATGATATTTAAGTCAGTCACCACCAACAATAATCATTCTTTTGTGACAAAAATCTTTGCCAGCCATGCATCTATAAGTTGTACTTCTAATGTGAAATAAAATGGCTTACATAACTACTTATTTTGTCAACACTTCTGAAATCCAGTGTGCAAGTGCTTTTCTCACGTTGCTGTAGGCAAGAAGGTGTTTTTTTACAACCATACCTTGTCACGGCAGGAGTCATGGTAGCCAGGTGGCTAAATGCTGGCTTGCCAGCCAGATGGTCATGGCAGGAGCTATGGTAGCCTAGTGGCTAAATGCTGGCTTGCCAGCCAGGTGGTCATGGCAGGAGCCATGGTAGCCTAGTGGCTAAATGCTGGCTTGCCAGCCAGATGGTCATGAATTTGAATCCACATGTGTAAAACTGTGTAAAATGGATGTGTAAAACTGACCTGGGCTCTACAAGACAACCCAGCCTAAAGTGGCTACCAAGAAATGTCTTGGGAAATCAAGATGGCTGGCACGGTTTTGACCACATCAGCCACTGAGTGCCAATTGGTCTATACAAATATGGGTCCAGCACCATATGCCCCTTAAGGCGTGTGAAAGGGTCCTTTATTTAGTTATTACTGGCCATGGACTGTTGCAAGAGAATACAAGAAGACACTGATCACTGCTGGGAAACTGGCATAAATCAAACCTCTCAACTCAATAATACATATAGCGGAACAAGGACATATCAATTTATGCAGTCTCTTGTACAAAGATGGCAACTGATAAACTGAACGAGTTATATACATATGTAATACAAGCTTAAAAGGGTAAGGAAAACACAAGACCATAATGCTGAAGAAATGGCCATACAAATGCAAGCCATTGACAGGTATTAAGTACCAAGACATGACAGACTGATACATTGACTGTTCACAGCCACTTGATAAACTCCAAAGATGTAATCTTCATCTTGTAACATGCACTTGAGTTGAATAGAAAATACAACACCAATGTAAACAAATATAAGAAATAAACAGGTAATTGAAGAGGGAGAAGATTATCTCAGGATAGAATGTCACAAAATTGTAAATGAGTAGAGGATTTAGAAAAAACAACTCCATATCAGCAGAGAGTAATGAAGGTAGAAACAATTTTAAAGAGTTGAAACAAAATTTCAGATTTGTTTTTATGTAACATTTCCAACTTTCCACATTTGTTAGGTTTTAAAATTACCAATTGTTCTAAACAAAAAAAAATGTTTAAACTCTGATTCTATTGGAAACACTTACTTTAATGCTTCTAACATAAAATATTAATCTCAGAAACACATGCAGTGAAATAATCACAATATCTCAAGCACTGATCTTTCTAATTTATAGTATTTTAAATACACCACAGGAGCATCAAGGACAAACTACTATACTGTTCAAAGAAAAGCATAGCTATCTGAGGGTGATTTTTTTATGAGTTTGTTAAGTAAAATTTGGTGCTAGGGTTTATAAAAACCAATCTCAAATGTTCTTTACAGTGTCACATGCACGTGTTGACCTGAATTGCGTTCATGTTTGTAATCGTTACAATGCAGTGGGTAGTAGTGTTTATGACCATATTTTTACCACAGCTCATGATGCGCACGTGAAAGCAACAATATTTGGGGTGAACACTATTCACTGACCACACAACTGAAACCCTATAAAAGGATAACGCTACACAGAACAATTCAGTTCATTTTCAAGCAAACGTCTATGGCACCTCCATCGATAAATTTAAGGAACATTGCTATTGGCCTACTGTATGCAGACGAAAGTCAAAGACAGGTTGCCAGGCATCTAAAAGTGCATCAGAGTACCATCAGTCGACTTTGGCATCGGTTCCAAGCTGTTGAAGACCGGCATCGCAGTGGACAACCCAAGTGACAACAGCAGCGGATGATCATTTTATTCGGCTTCATCACTTCAGAGACAGGTTTACAACTGCCCGGCCATTGCCTGCAGGATGTCAGGTGTCTGATCAAACTACCCGGAATAGACTGCATGACGCCGGACTTCGGGCACAATGGCCTCATCGTGGACCTGTCCTTACACGCTGCCATCACCAAAATTGACTTCTTTGGGCTAACCAGCATCGTCCCTGAGCAGCAGACAACCAATGGAGATGTATCTGATTTAGTGACAAATCTTTCTTTTTGTTGCAGCTTCATGATAGTCAGAGAAGGGTCTACCGTGGGTGAAATGAATGTTTTGCCCACAATTGCGGTAATGAAGCTCCGCAGCACAGAGGTGGAGGTGCAATGATGTGGGGAATGATCAGTTACAGCAGAAGGGGTCAATTGCTTCACACTGAAGGAGGTTTTAATGCGCCACGATACGTCAGTGAAATTCTTCGTCCCCATGTCCTTCCACTTTTGGCTACTCAAAGGTCTGTTTCAACAAGACAATGCCAGACCCCATTGTGCACGGTTGACCACGCAGTTCCTGACTGCCAACAACATTCTCACCCTTCCCTGACCATCCCAGTCTCCAGACATGAGTCTGATTGAGCCGCTGTGGGATGAGCTGCATAGACATGCTTGTCGCTGAGACATTGCTCCAGCCAATCATTGTGATCTGTTCCAGGCACTCTAGGAAAAGTCGGCAGCCATCCCACAGGCCCACATCAGACGTCTGATCGCATCCATGCCCAGGAGATGCCAATCGCTAATCGATGGCCACACACCATATTAACGGGAAAGCCCTGTACGCCTAAAAACTCTCATGATCTTGATGCAAAACAACTGTCAATTGATTGCCTGAACCCTATGGTATTCTTGTGTGCAATTGGAACAATCAACTTATTACATTAAAAAAGTAATTGAATATCAAAATTATGGCTATGTGTCAGCCTCCAATAGTTGTGTTTCTTTTTTTGAACAGAATACGTGAAACTTCACGTGTATGAAGGCAACAGATTTGAGCTCAGATTCTTTACTGCAATCCACCTAAATTTATGTGCTCCCAATGTTGTCCATGAACAATTGTCAGAAACAATATACACCACAAGAACACTTTGGGAAGATTTATATGCATGCCCTGTCCTTGCTCAGCAAATGCATTCATGTCATTTTGGTAAACATAAATTTACATTTACGATTATAGTATAAATCATTTAATATTGATTTATTTTAAATAAACTAAAATGTAAAGACTCATGTTTAGAAATGTGTGATGATACAGTAATGACAGATGTCATTTTATAATTCACAATTAACCAAACAGAAATACTACATGGTTACTAACTTACAGTCACTGTACACACAAATATCAGTATACTGCATTATGCAAAAGCCACAAAACAGATTACATAAAAGCATGTTGAAATCTGACTGTTTAAAGTTTCTTCCTTTACTGTTAATCATTAAAATATACAACTCGAATAGGGTTGTTCTTTTTTTAAATCAGTCCCATCGGCTCTTCTTTTTCTTCTTTGGCGGACCCTCACTTCCCAAGCCCATGCGAGATGCACCACCTATGCCGGATGGTTGGATCATCTGAGGCTGCATGACTGCATTTAACTGGGACGCCCCTCCAGCTGCTGCATAGTTTTCCTCACTGGCTGATTTATCTTGCTCTTGTGCTGAGACAAAACTTGTTCTGAACTGAGACTGCAGCCATTTTAAAAGACAGAAAAACAAATATACACATGCTAGTTACATTTGTTGTTGCAACAATATTGTACACATTTATTACATTCATTAGCTGAGAAATTCACCTCATAATTACACAATACCAGCAGCGTAGGGGATGGTGAAAGACAGTTTGTTTGACAATTCCCCAACAAACCTAGTTGAGGGTTCACAATCAGCTAAGGGCCAATTGCAACAGATGGCACTGCACTGATGTCCATGGTATGAGGCGTCGGCTGTTCACAAAGCAATGGCAAACTCCCCCACCCCCCATATCCTTTTCACGGGACATCACTGTCAACACCAACATTTTACTGCTGTTGTTGACGTCTTGACAAGTTTACGTTCAGTAGTTTGCCATTGCTTTCTGAACTACCGACTCCCATACCAATTCGTTAAAACCCAGCGCAACTCAGTCTGCTGCCAAATCGCGTACAGCTATGTTGTGAACGCAGGCAAGCAGAATTACGAACCGCATCCATAATGCCTTCACCATGGAGACTGACTAGTGGCAAACTAATGGATATAAATATTGTCTAATAAATCACAAACAGCCAATAAATGTTGGGGTTAACTGCAACATCCTGTAAATGATATGCAACTAACTTTTTTCAAGCTCAAATTGATACAACAGTTTAAGATTAATCAAACACCAGATCTCAAAGATCACACAACTGAATATAGGATTCGATTAACAAGCACCAGATCTTCACAAGGTGAGGGCCAGGATTTTTTCACGTAGACTTCTATTAACAAAAATGTCCCCCGATCTCTGGGTGGTGAGACGGACACCTACATGTATTGTTGCATGTTAAAAAATCCCTTCGCAGCTGGAAATCGAAAAAGAGTAGCTTAACGGCACTGCCCGGGCAAAATTTTGAGTTAAAAATCTACCCAAAGTATTTCAAGATCCTCGCTGGTGCTATGAGGTTTGTGCACTGAGCTGAGTTTCCCCAGACTCAGGCTTGAGTTCAGAGTAGAACGGAGCACTTAAGGGTTACACACGTGTGCCGTGATGTTGATCCTTTGACTAAACTAAACTACGATACAAATACCAGGATTGTACAAAATACGGTGTAATCCATGAAACACCTGATCTCAAAGATTAGGAAGGATTAAACAAGCACCAGATCACAAAACTTGATTACTTACATAAAATGCAGATTTCATAGCTGAAAGTCTGTCAGACTGTGGGCCTGAGCCGGCTGACCTGAAGCTGCTTAGAATCATAGCATCCTGGACTTTGGTGCTCTGGATATCAGAACAAATGAACATTCAACAATATTTGAGCATTGTTACATTGACTGTCAAGATGTTCCCACAGCAGATACTGCTGTAGGTGTCAGATCATTGAGATCACTCACAGCAGTAGGTCATAGCATCATATCACCCCTTCTTCTCTATGGTGTTGATTCTGTTTCCCTCTTTAACTGATAAACTGCTTCTTGTTTAGTGTACACATTTTTGATCAAAATCTAAGAATTGGCTTTCCTATACCTATTTGTTCTGAGATCTTAAAAAGTGTGTACCAGGATTTCCAGTCGAAGGCTTTTTCATATTTAATGAAGCATATGAATAGAGATCTTGATGTGCTATTGTTCTTTCTGTTAGTATTCGCAATGTACCAATTGCGTTTCTGGTTCTCCTTTTCATTCGGAATCCAAGCAGATTTTTATTTATCACTTCTCAGTTTTGTTTTTTGTTCTTCACTGAAATATCCCTGGCATTACTTCTGAGGCATCTGATACCAAGCTTTGATATGGAATTGTTCACAATCAGTTTCTCTCTCTCTCTCTCTCTCTCTCTCTCTCTCTCTCTCTCTCTCTCTCTCTCTCTCTCTCTCTCTCTCTCTCTCTCTGTGGGTGGGCGGGTGGGTGCACACGCACACACATAAGGGGTGAGGGAATACGATCAACTGGTCATATTCTACTGTATTCCATGCTATAAATGTGATGAAACTGGAGGTCTTTTAAGTCACCACAAGCATTACTTGATTAGTTCTCCCTGTATTTCATTACTTCCTGATGCTGTTGAGTTTGGAATTATTTCAACTGCTGCATCAAATTCTGCTCTTATCATTGGTATTTTTTCCCCTTGCTAATCTATGGTGTTGTAACTTGTCTATTTTCTTTTCTACTTCAATTGATGGCCTTGCTTGTTAAGGCAGCAGAGACAAAACGGATGAAGTGGGAATAGTTTATGAAATGAAAACTATTGGGGATGTGATATTTGGTAAATTCTGGAAGCTGCACGGCAGATAAACAGACAAGCAATGCCTGGTACACATGGTACCGTTTAAGATAACAACCAAATTATGACAACTGACCAGGACAAAAGGGAGGCTTTTCATGCATGATTTTTAAAACAGACAAATCAGCAAGATAGAGCTATTAGAGATATGGTCAGAGAAGCTTTGTCATCGGTCATTAGGAAGGAGGACTGTGAGGTTACAGTGGAGGATATTAGACGGGTACTGAAGAGGTCTAAAGACACAGTGCCAGGACTGGTCTGGGTGAGGTACACCCATATGAGTAACATGAAGGATGGCAACTTGGAGAAGATGGCTCTTTGTTTCAACCTAAGCGTGAATACAGCAGAAATACCCCAGGATTTTCTGCACTCCCAAAGCCAGGTAAGGATCATTCCAGACTTAATGGATACCGAATCATAACCCTGCAAAACACCTTTAGCAAAGTCCTCAAAAAGATAGTAGACCGCAGGCTCCAGCGACATTTGGAAAGTCATAATCTGTTTCCCAAAGGGCTCGGGAGTTTCCGGCCTGGGAAGGACACCTGGGCCAATGCGGCTACTTTTGCATTTGATGTCTTTGAGGGTTTCCAGGATAAACAGGAGACGCAGTAGCTCTTGACCTGGAGGATGCGTATAACAGGGTCAGGTATGATCGGGTGATATACACACTGTTGGACATGGAGGTCTGCCCTTGCCTTGTTAGATGGGGCAGTCCTTTATGAGAGTAAGGTTGCACTGCGCATGGGTTCCTGGACTTCTGATCCCTGTACGATTACACCTGGGGTGAGACCTGGATCTGCTTTGCCCCAGTGCTCTTTAATGTCTACACCAGCAAAGTCACAGCTACTGAGACACCAGGTGTTGGTAGAATTTTCACATTTGCAGATGATGTGCTGGTGTATAGAAAGGGCAGAGATAGGGACAGTTTTCCTGCAGATTTACAGGTGGCAGTAAACAGGATGGCAGAGTGGTGGAGGATTGCAGGGGCCATTATAAACCCAGACAAGGCATCGATTGTGTGGTACTCCCTGGATAACCTGATTGTGAAGGCAGATGTCCCATGTATTATATTAAACAGATGTCCTCTTAGTAGAGAGAGTAAATTGAAGTACTTGGGTATCACCTTTGACAGGCGTATGTCTTTTAAAGATCATGTGGATGCTTTGGTGGTGAAGACTGGTAGGGGACTTAATGATTTGAGGGCGATGGCAGCAACCGGGGTAGAGCAGAGGATGCTTTACAGGCTCTTTCGGAAGTTAATAATTTCTGTCATTGAGTATGGTTTGGGGCTGCTGACAGTATCAAAGGGCCAGCTTGAAAGGTTGGAGTGCTAAATAAAATGCGGCCATGCAGGTGATTCTGGGGTCACAAAGGACACACCAATTGTGCATGACGCATATCTGGCAGTACCAACAATGCCGGATAGGAATAAGGCCAAATGGTACCTGAGAGTCGCTGCAGACAGGGATCACCCCCTGCATGAAGCCATGGATATGGTCAAGGGTCATAGACTAAGACGAGGCAGGTCCTGGATGGCACAAGCAGAAATATCTATACGTCGGATGTGTGATCTAGAGACCATCAATTGTGAAAAATAGTGGGTTAGAGTACCGGCAGACAGGATGGACTGGCACAATGTAATAGTAACACTGAGTCGTGAGTGCAGAAAATGGGCAGCGGGTCGCACTGAGTTTCAGGTGCAACAGCTGATCCAGAGTAATACACATCAAGGTGACATATGATCTATACTGATGAGTCAGTGGTGAGAAATAGAGTGGTTGGGGTTTCATTGCGAAGGCTAATGGATGAATCTTGAAAAAGGAGAGTTATGGCATATGAGACAATGACCTCCAGCATGAGAATGGAGGTGGAAGCAGTTACAGTGGCATTCCGTTGATTAGAGGACCACTGCAACACACATTGTCTTCATCACGGACTCAAGGAGTATGCTTAGTAAGGTGGAGACAGGTGTTGTTTTTTCGTGTGGAACAGCTCACCGCGCTTCAGAGGTCACCAATTGTGAGAATTGTATGTATTTTTTGCCCTGATCATGAGGGAGTGCAGGGGAATAAACAGGCTGATAGGCTGGCAGGGAATGCACCTCTTGGTGGCAGATTACCAATGGACAAGGGAGAGATGGTCGTACGCCTGTGGGACCAGGTGGAGGAACAGATTGAGAACCCATATGCGCAAGAGGATGAGATTGTGGGGGATTGGCAGGGGTTCTGGGAGAATTTCACAACTGAGAGGGAAGACCAGGAGAACTTACAATCAGATAGCGGTGGGAACGATTAGTAGTGTGCCGCTTCGCTGGCTGTTGAACGAGTGTGACGAGACGACAGGCACATCCAAAATATATATTTAATCCCACCAGAAAATAATCTGAGTCCCCAACAAAAGAATGAGGAAAAACTAACAAGGATTGAAAACAAGAGAGCAAGCACTATAATTTCTATAACGTTACATTGTGCTCGTAGATCGTAGATCAAAGCAACGTCTGGTTTCTACATCTGTAGAATCTTCACTTTGTTCTGATCAACCAGACATTGCAGAGCCAGTCAGCATAGACTGACCTGTTATAGTATGTCCACATTTGTTTGCCTTCATTCACGATCAATTATTTTGAAAACTGTCTGTTGCATCGTTATGAAATTTTTCCAGCCGTCTTATATTTACCCCCATCCAAGGAATATGTCTTTGATAGGTCCAAAAACAACTTAAATCATTGAAAGCGGCGACATTCCTTTGATGTTTTGCTTAACAACTAGTGATTTCTCGCTAAAAAAGTTATGTTTACGGTAATGGGGACCTGCAAATTCAGATGACAAACAAAGGCGTATCCAGATTCGTATGGGAGTGGGTGCAATGAAAGAAGTAGCTTACAATGGAAAGGGTCGGCTGCATTGCACAGGGTTTTTTATCCCATATGGCTCAGTTTCTTTCCGCAGCGCGGAAAGCGTGGCACAAAGCACAAACTCCGTAGCTCCAGCGACGACCCTCGGGAGTGTCCGGGGAAACAATGCACTCTTGAAATGAAGAACGCGGCCTGGAATCGAACATACAACCTTCAATCCATCCTTTCTCCAATAGTCCTCTTCCTCTTTCAACACATGGTCCTGACGTTTTTTCCAGTAACTTTTATCAATATTTAATAGCGCGGACAGACAGACAGACAGACAGACAGACAGAAAGGTAGGTAGGCAGAAAGGTAGGTGGGTGGGTGGATGGCTGGCTGGCTGGCTGGCTGGCTGACTGGGTGGGTGGGTGGGTGGTTGGGTCGGTCGGTCAGCAGGCAGGTAGGCAGATAGATAGATAGATAGATAGATATCGGTCGGCTGGCCGGCAGGCAGGTAGGCAGATAGATAGATAGATAGATAGATAGATAGATAGATAGATAGATAGATAGATAGATAGATAGATAGATAGAAAGATAAGCAGGCAGGCAGGCAGGCGGGCGGGCGGGCGGGCGGGCAGGCAGGTAAATAGATAGATAGATAGATAGATAGATAGATAGATAGATAGATAGATAGATAGATAGATAGATAAGCAGGCAGGCAGACAGACAGACAGACAGATAGATTAGATAGATAGATAGATAGATAGATAGATAGATAGATAGATAGATAGATAGATAGATAGATAGATAGATAGACAAGCAGGTGGGCGGGCAGGTAGGCAGATAGATAGATAGATAGATAGATAGATAGATAGACAGATAGATAGATAGATAGATAGATAGATAAGCAGGCAGGCAGGCAGGCAGGCGGGCGGGCAGGAAGGCAGGCAGATAGATAGATAGATAGATAGATAGATAGATAGATAGATAGATAAGCAGGCAGGCAGGCAGACAGACAGACAGACAGACAGACATAGATAGATAGATAGATAGATAGATAGATAGATAGATAGATAGATAGATAGATAGATAGATAGATAGATAGATAGATAGATAGATAGATAGATAGATCCCCGCCAGAAGCCGGGCCTTGTCAGCTAGTTTATTTATATAATCACGTTTCATGAAAGAACCCCCATTTGGAGACACCTCTGAATCTTCGCGCTGTTTGTTTCAAAACGGAAATCACGTGAAAATTTCAAAAAATGCCCGGACGTCTCTTGGTGAAGCTGTAATACTGTTAAAATCATGGAAGTAATCTCTATGTCGTAATTAATATACCGCATATAAACTAACTTTGAAATCTGCTGTAAAATCTCCAGAACAAAAATTTTTTTGTTGGGTGGACATGATGATAAGGTTATATACTAAATCTCATCATTTTCCCTCAGTTGGTTAATGAGATATTGAGTTTTATATTGAGGCAACAACAAAAAAACACACTATAGTTTAAAATCCTGCGGTTGGAATAGGACAGATGCCTAATACTTCATTGCGTCTGGGAGACAGGGCATTCAACGGACAACCGGTGTGATCTTAAGATGGCAATTTGAATACAGGCCTAACACCTACCCAAAGTCCAGACTTTGCTGAGACAAAAAAACGTCTGGAGTTGCTGCAACAAGCGAGTTCTGCGGACAGACGTGTGATCTTAAGACGGTGATCTACTGCAGGCATTACACCTCACCGCAACCCAGGAGATAAAGCTAGTTAATTCCTGGGAAAGCGAGGAGGTAACAGCAGATTAGACTAGATGACGTAATGGCGAATACACTCTCTAGGCAGCGAAACAAAGCATTCTTTCAGACACGTGGCGGAGCACCGGTCAATGTGATTGACAGATGAAACTACCGTCCACGAGGAAAGGAGGGGAGGGGGAAAAGAATTTGGGACTTGGTACATCCCGGTATCTCGGCCTATGTGAAAAAGAGGAGGAGTTTAAGCTAGTCGGGACATAAATAATTATACCACATGAAAAAGAGGAGGAAAGAGTGAAATCCCGTCAAGAGAGAACAAAATATTTAATGACAAGCATGGCCAAGAATCCTCAGATGCAAACAGCACGTATGGCATAAACAGGATACTGACTTGGGAAGATTTTATACATCTTGTTCTGTCTGACTTGACTTAAATTCAATGACAGAATTTCCTAAGCTATAAACTCGGGTAATACCTGAGTTTATAGCTTAGGAAATTCTGTCATTGATTCGTTTGTCTGCTGTCTGAGGATTGGCTGTTTTTTCTGTTTCACATTTTTTCTCTTCCAAACTTTATATTGGTGGATTTTCTGTGTTACTCATTGTTCCAGTTCTAGCCTTTACTATTCCACTCTGAACTTTGTTTTCATCTTTTTCATTCGCTACTTGGTTGTCTGATTTGTTGTATGTGATAATTTGGCGAAATACAACATTATCCAAGCCATGTGAGTGTGTTGCTTATTCAGGTACAGGAGATACCTTAAGATTCATCCTGTATGAAGTCGACGCAAATTGGGAAGACTGACTACTTAGGAGAAATTCCTGAAAGCAAACAGTCTATTGATAGCGTCCAAATTAACGTTGATTATCTGGACCAACAATTTGAATGTTTACCAAGATTAGTGTGAAACCACTTGGAGGGAGAAATGTCACCAGTTCACCTTGTCTGCATGATGTTTGCATGAGGACAGACATGACTTAGTACACTCAATTTAACAAACAGGTGCAGAGAAGGCCGTTTATGTGTGACAGTAATGTAAGGCTGAAGCCCTTCCGACAAGACAATATGAATGAGATAGAAAGGGAGAGTGTAAGTGAGGTGAACTTATATGGGAAACACTCCAAATGAGCTTGTAAGTGAAAGCAGCACCCTCTCCAGGTGGAACTACAAGAAAGCAGACTGGGCAATGTACAAACATCGCACCAGCATACTGGTTAGAAACCTGAACACTGAGAAAGACATAAATAAAGTAGTTGAAGAGTTTGGGAAATGCATGCTACAGGCAGCGCGAGAAACAGTACCAAGAGGAGCCCGTAAACAATATAAACCCTACTGGAGTAGTGAACTGGAACAGTTGCATAACGATGTGGAAGTGTGTAGAAAGCAAGCAGAGGCCACACCCAGCCAAGAGCACCACAATAAATTCCAGCATGCAAAAGCCAAATTTCAAAGGGCCAAGCTGCAGGCTAGACGGAAAAGCTGGCAGGAGAAAACGGAGTCTCTGAACTTTGAAAGAGACACAAGGAAATTGTGGAAGCTAATAAAACAACTTAATGACGAGGGCACAGGGAGAAACTCAAAAATTGCGCTACATAAAGATGGAAACATCTTAACAAGAAAGCAAGCAGCTGACCATTTTGTGGACTCATTCGTACAAGATAACAATATCAAAATTAGTCCAGAGAAACAACAAGAGATTCGAGAGAAACGACAACATACAGGACAGAAGGAAATAGTACATGAGGTTTTGAGGCACCCATCACAATCAGCGAACTGGAGCTAGCCATATCAAAACTGGAAATGAGAAAGTCACCAGGAGCTGATGGTATCTCCAATGAAATGATCAGGAACCTAGGAACAGAGGCCAAAGCAAAGCTGTTGCAGATCTTCAATAACAGCTGGACCTTAGGCAGTGTTCCACAAGCCTGGAGAAAAGCAATCATGATACCCCTCCTAAAATCAGGGAAAGATGGTTCCATTGCCTTCTAGCTACAGACCAATTAGCCTCACCAGCTGTCTCTGCAAAACACTGGAGCGCATCATCAATCACAGACTGCAGTGGTACATTGAAAGTAAAAACATCCTTGTGCCACAGCAGGCTGGCTTTAGGCAGTGCTACTCTACGGAAGATCAGACAACCTACCTCTCTCAAGAAATTGAGGATGCATTCCAAGAGAAGAAGCTGGTGCTTGCGGCATGGATAGATCTGAAGAAAGCCTTTGACAAAGTCTGGAAAGAAGGTCTGATGAAGAAACTGAGAAACTGCAAAGTCAATGGAAGAATGTACAAATGGGTGAAAGCATACTTGCACAACAGAAGAGCCCGAGTACAGATAGACGGACTCAAGAGCAAGAAAGTACTACTGCGTCACGGTGTTCCCCAGGGCGGAGTCTTGTCCCCCACACTTTTTCTAATCTTCATCAATGATCTTGTTGCTAATCTACCGCATGGAATTAAAGCGGCAATGTACGCCGATGATCTGGTTCTATGGAGCACAAATGAACAATGCATCAGTGGCCACCAGATTGCTACAAAGAGCTGTAGATACATTTGCTGCATGGGCAAATAGATGGTGTGTCAGCATAAACACTGACAAGTGCAGCACCACCCTATTTACCCTCTCTCCAAAACAAAAGGCAGGGATCATCCAGATAAATGGAACACCCCTAAGAGATGATAAAGAACCAACATACCTTGGAGTAACATTTGATGGCAGGCTGACATGGAGAAAGCACATCAACAAATCAGTAGCAAAAGCCAGAAGGAAAATAGCCATTCTGAGAAAGCTAAGTGGAACCACATGGGGAGCCAGTGGGAAAATACTTAGCAAAGTTTACCAACAGAGCATACGACCACACCTGGAATATGGGTCAACTGCGTGGTGTTCAGCATCAAAAACCACACTACAAGAGCTGGACAAGGTGCAAAATCAAGCACTTAGAGTCACCACAGGAGGGATGAGATCAACCCCTATAGTGGAAATGGAGAAGATGGGGAGGACACAAGCACTGAGTGAGCGCAGAGATACGAAAACGCTAATACAAGCAGAAAAGTTCCTCAGCTTGCCAGGCCACCCTATGAAGAACAGATTTGAATACCTAGCTATGGGGCGGTTGAAAAGAAGTAGTTTTATCCACCAGGCCAAACGACTCTGCAGAGAAACCACCGATCTGCCCACAGTTGGTATCCCCCTAACAACTATTCCAGAGCGAACTCCATGGAAAGATGAGCATAGACTATCGTTACAAATCCAGACAAAAGTGAGAGGAATATTTGACAAGGAAGAACAGAACAGTGTGCAGCGCAGAACAGCCACTCTCAGCTTCCTTGATGAAGAATACCCACAGGACCTCTGGATCCGAGTCTACACAGATGGGTCGGCACAAAATGCTGTTCGAAATGGAGGAGCGGGAGTGTACATAGAATACCCAAATAATACTAGGGACACAGCCAGAGTACCGACAGGAAAGTACTGCCATAACTATGATGCTGAAATTGAGGCAATCAAGATAGCAACAGAGAAATTACTAAATAACAGCAATGGTACACAACCTGTGGTGCTACTGACAGATGCAAAATCAGTACTCGAGGCGCTCCTGTCTGGGAAATTGCCAGTACTAAGGACACTACTTTCTGAACTTAGCAGTCAGCATAAGGTCACCATACAGTGGATACCATCCCACTGTGGAGTACCCGGAAACGACAGAGCTGATCAATTGGCTAAGGAAGGAGCCAAAGAAGAACAGCCTGATGTGCCCGTTACATACCACCAAAAGAAAAGAATGATCAAATCAGTCAGAAAGCCACCAAAACCTGCTCAAGATGACTACCATGTTATGGACAGACCAGAACAAGTCATTATTCTGCACCTCAGAACAGGACACAATAGATTACGCAACCACATGTATACAAAATTCAAGATTGGTGTAACAGCCATGTGCACATGTGGATTGGCGTCGCAGACAGCAGAGCACATACTCCAAGACTGCCCAAAATATAACATATCACATATCTAGGCAAATCTTCTGGCCTAGAGAGACGACAGTGGAAGATAAACTCTATGGACCACTGTGTGAACTGAAAAAGACAGTTCAATTCATACAAGAGACGACATTGCAGATATAGACATATTTCAAGCGAACGAAAGAAGAAGAAGAAGAAGAAGATTAAGAGCAGAATAGCCAGGCAAAACCTGGATTTCATAAAATGAAAGTATCTTACGAAATAAATTACTTTCACTGAATGTCAAAAAGAGAGTAATGAAATGTTTTATCCAACCTCTTCTGTTGTAATGCAGTGGGCCTTGGAATGTGAATGAATCAATTAGGAAGAGCTTGGAGGCAATGGAAATCTAGTTTCTGAGATGAATGTTGCTACTACCTTGGACAGTTAGAGTAATTCACAATGGTTGCCTGGAAGTGGCTAATGAAAGAACAAGTAATAGAATCTAAAGAAATTTTACGAATAACCGTTTAACAAAAGTGTGAACCAGAAATCGTGTGTGTATTTCTCAACATAGTTCCCCTGGCTGGCAACACATCTGGTCCATCTGTCCACTAGCTTGCTGATGACTTCTAGGAGAATGTTTTTGGGGTGTGTTCTTAAACCAAATTTGCACCGCCTCCATTACCTCATCATCTGAAAATGTCTGGCCCCTCAGATATTCTTTCAAGGGTCCAAAAAGTGAAAGTCTGATGGCACCAAATCTAGACTGTATGCTGGATGTTTCAAGACCTCAAATTTTAGAGCATGTAGTGTATCCACTGTATGAGGGTGGGTGTTCTCGTCCCAGCAATAATGCTCCTTCTGAGAGAAGTCTTGTCTTGTTCTGAGAGAAGGGCCTGTCCACATGAAATGTATTCTTTTTTGCAATTCATACCAAGCATTATGTGTTATATACTTTTTAAAAGTTGACCTCTATAAGTCTCCATGCTCCTTTTTTCTTGTGACCATTCCATACTTTCAATCACATCACCTTCACAACCATCTCTAGCTGTCACATGACAAAAACCCATCATGATGACAATCATCTGTTTGTTGTATGTAATGTTTCCTCTAATGTGAAAGAAGTATAGCAAATTAGAAGAGAATGTATAAGCAAAGGAATAATTAAACATACATAATGACTAAGTACATACAATCAGTGAGATTCTTAACTACAGAAATAACAGACGCAGGTAATTGTTTAATGTAACTGACTCAGTGCCGGCTTCGTGGCTTAGAGGTTAAGACTTTTCTCCGTAATCTCGTATACTCTCGTCGGTGACGTGATGACGGTGAGAATCAGCAATGGTTTGAATCGCATCGGTAACTTACGGGGTATGTGAGCCGGCCGCTCAGAAAGCAATGGCAAACTACTGAGTGTAATCTTGCCAAGAAATCAACATACAGCTGAAAGATGCTGGTGTTGATAGCGATGTCCTGTAAAGGATATGCACAAAAAAAAAAAAAAAAAAACTGACTCAGTACACAGAGGAAGTGTAGGTGAGTTGAGAATGTTTTCTGCAGGAACCAGTTTTCTGAAATCCTGATCTGAAATTATAGTGAATCTGAGATATAGTTAAGGTAAATATGCGTAGCTCACAAACAAGTAACCATCAGTAAATTGCAGCTCTGAGAAATACATACACAAGTATTGATTGGTACTCACAGAAGTAGAGAAACCATGAAGAGATTAGAGGACATGTTAGACAATGTCTAAAACACACACTGGAAGCTGTAGTTAACCACGCCAGGATTTGAACCTGCCACATTCAAATGATGACAGCACCTCACTGAAGAACAAGTGTGTGTGGCCAACTAGACACCTCTTAAAAAGGTGTCTTCTTTTGCCAGGTCTATAATCCACCTCAACCCACAACAATGGAATATGGACAGAATCTGCACCTACCATTGAAATAGTACCATTGGTATGTGAACCAAGCATGGATCAAATAACAAGCACATAGGACAATAATGTTGTGTCCAGTCTATTACGAACATTTATAGGAGAGACATGATTGGCTGGTTCCACTGAGTTATACATAATACATGGAAATATAAATTGTTGGATGACCTTTACGGTCATTTACAAACAGATGGACAACATTCAGAAGACAACATAAAATATTCTCAAAACTTCACATACATGATGTGTTCATAGGGTTCCTACAAGCAATTACTATTTTCAAACAAAGTCATACTGGTAGCTACATTTCAGAAGTAATCTCAAGAAGTAACAATAATAATATACAGGCAGTACAATAAATTAATTAATTATCTTTTTTTCCAGAAAGTGACACAAAACATTTATGCTGCTATTCTTGAGTACAATGACATTCAATGACTTACATTCTCTGACCCAAGTCCTGGCCTTTCCTTGCAGCCTAATCCCCTGCCAGCCATAACTTTACCTTTTCCACCCTTGTAACGATTTTTCTTGAACCATGGACACTGTCAGGAATGTACAGTTGTAGCAGTCTAAATACATGAAAATAAAATTGTATTCTAGACCAAAACAAAAACTCACCAGCTGTGGAATTAAGTATTGTAGAACTAAAAATAAATCACATCTAAGGGCAAGGAAAAATGTTTAAACTGTTCAGTCAACAATGAAACGAACTAAATGCCTCATGTTTCCAGGTATTTCCTACCCCTTTTCCTTAGGTCAAACACAAAGAAGAATAAACATATTTCACTGTCTCTCACACTGAAACTATCTATTATATGTATAACTATCTTGATATTTAAGCTGTGCTTTATGAGCATGCTTCAATTTTTTTTCTTAAATATAGGGAGCATCTGTTGTATCTTTTCCCCAGGACATGCTGGTGTGGTGGGAAACAAGTAGGCAGACACACTGGCTATGTCTGTACCATTGGGTACAATAAGGTGGCTTGGTCAGGGTCTTTGGAAATCATGTGTAGTGTGGTAGAACAGATAAATGAACATATCCTAGAGAGAACGCTGCTGCAGGGAGTGACCAGAGACACTCAGTACACTGAGGACAGGCCAGACAGACACATAATCAGACTGCAAATGGTACCATTAGTACTGGGACTCTTTGCTGGCCGCTGAAGGTTCGGACAGAGCACATATGGGAATGTCCAGAGTGCTGTGATGTCGGTTTTTAACTCAACTGTTCTTAATGATCAATATAGTGAGCCTTCTTATTGTTCTTCTCCTGTAGCTGCCTGTTACCCCCCAATGGAGCAGAGCCCTCAACCAGTTCACGCCAAGCCACAGTAGACTTGTTCACTAAATTCTCATGTAACTGATTGTGTCAATGATTCATGCACCATTATGAAGAAGATAAACAGGGACATTTTACAAGATCATTAAAACTGACTCTTTTTCTTTTGCACTTGCTCACTTCAAACTCGAACGTAGTCCATACACACTACTTCTAGTAGGGATGGACTGAATTTTGTGTGTGGATTAGCTTTCCCTATTAACAGTGTCCCTCGCCATCATATGAACGCACTCCGACTTCAGAGGTACTTGTAATTTATGCCCCCAAGTCAAGGTCGATAGGTCAACATTTTAGTCCAACTGGCGGGTATAGGGGTTGAACCCCTTACCTCGGCGTCAGCGCACCAGATGTTTAAGAACAAGTGTTCTTATTCATTTGGCCATACTGACCTACAAACTGACTCATAAATAGCATGCCTTGGAAACAACAAACTGTGGGCATATTAAACATCACTGTGGTTGAGACAGAACAGTCATGGAAGACATGGTTCCAGGAGGAAGAGGCAGTGGCTAACCCACACGATCCTGGATACAAGATATTAAAGATGCCCTGGGCATGAACATGAAAGATTGAGAATCTTCCCAGTGGGTTATGATGAGAGCAATGTTCTATATGAAATCTTCTACATGACAATGATGCTGATGTTTCTCACTTGTACTTGAGTATGTCTGACAATGACATGGATGTCAAATCAATGGTAAATTTAAATTAGTACCTTTCTGTACTTTAGTCACTTTAAGAGATGTGTGAAAACTTCCACAGACAGGAAAAGATGGCATGCAACTACATCTTATTCTTTATTCACAATCCTATTAAGATATTTTGCATATCTAGCTCCCTGATTTAGATATCTAATTATACAAGCTCAAATACTCATAAAACTATGAGCAAGGAAATAAGTGTTTAGTTATCAGAGAACCTACTGTGCAATGGCTGATAACAGGAAGTAGTTTTACCTTCTGTGCTAGATCTAACAAAAAAGGTGGAACATGCTGATTTGCACCCTCCAGGTTTCTCACTAAATGTGGAGCAAATTCTTTATCCTTTTCTGTGACAAGTGTGTAAGCATGACCTTTTGTGCCTAGTTGGAATATATTTTGAAAAACAGATTACAATTTGTGTTTATTACCAATAACATCTATAAGTCATGCATCTTTCCAAACAACTCTAAACAGATAAGTGTTGCATATTTAATTTGAATAACAAAGACACAAACAATAGATTGCATAATTTATTGCCTGGCATATTTCGCTGCATCTCATCATGTACATACTGCAGAATTCACACAACATGAAGTAAATTAACTAGATAAATCCTTCAAGCTGAAATATACACATATTCGCACAGTAATGTCAATTGTCTACCACGGTAATTTTAAGCTGACTAACATGTCTTTCTGTTTGCATATATATATATATATATATATATATATATATATATATATATATATATATATATATATATATATATATATATATATATATATATACATACATACACACACACACAATGTCTGTCATATTTATTTGTCAATTTAGAATACAGTTTATTGATTATGGATATCGCCGTTCATGTTTTTTACTTATTGTTTTCTTAAACTAGCAATTGCACAATAATAAACACATGTAGTTTAATAAACTTGCCTATCTAAATACACAAGCTCTACACACATATAACCATGTGAACCAGGTTTGTCTATCTAAACACACGTGACCATGTGAACCAGACTTGTCTATCTAAACACATATGACCATATGAACCAGACTTGTCTATCTAAACACATATGACCATGTGAATCAGACTTGTCTATCTAAACACATATGCCTATGTGAATCAGACTTGTCTATCTAAACACATATGATCACAAGGAACAGGCTTGTCTATCTAAACACATGTGGCCATGTGAACCAGACTTGTCTATCTAAACACATATGACCATGTGAATCAGACTTGTCTATCTAAACACATATGACCATGTGAACCAGACTTGTCTATCTAAACACATATGACCATGTGAATCAGACTTGTCTATCTAAACACATATGATCATGTGAACCAGACTTGTCTATCTAAACACACATGATCACAAGAAACAGGCTTGTCTATCTAAACACACATGATCACAAGAAACAGAAAATAATCTACTTATAAATTTCTGCTGCTATTCACCAGACACAATTATCATGCCTAGTTCAGACTGTCGTGTCAGGCAATTTCAAAGACTGGAGTGCCCCAAGTACTGATTTTGCATCTGTCAATAGCACCACAGGCAGTGTACTATTGTTGGTGTTCAGTACAAGAAATAAATGAAAACCGTAAACTGATTAGAGAAATGAGACATATAGACAGTCAAGTTTTTTGGGCACGCTATGATTGATTGATTGATTGATTGATCTAGGAACCGACATCACAGCATTCGGGACATTCCCATAAGCGCTCCGTCTCCATCCTCAGTAGCCAGCGAAGAGTTCCAACACTAATAGTTCCAGTAGCAATCTGATTATATGTCCGTCTCGCCTTTCCTCCGAGCGCCGAGCGTCGGCCAGAACCCCTCATCACACCTCGTTGTCTCATTCTTACCAGACCATGGTGCTCCATCTGCTCCTCCGAGGTGTACACGTGCTCCCACAAGGCCGCAACCACGTCTGCCTTGTCATGCATCAATACTCCACCAAATTTTGCCGAGCCAGCCAATCTGTCCGCCTGTTCATTCCCCAGCACACCGGCATGCCCAGGAGAAAAGATCCAGGTGATGCTTACTACCCGTGACCTCCGAAGCGAAGCAAGCCACTCTGCACGAAGCCTACCTGTTCTCACCCTTCTCAGCATACTTTCTGAGTCAGTTACAATCACAATGTGTGTATGTATCGTGTTTTCTATCCAGCGGAAAGCTGCACTGACCGCCTCCACCTCCATTCTTAAGCTAGATGTAGTGTTATCATACGCCAGGCTCTCCTGCACCAAACGCCGACCATTAGTTTTTGCCAAGAACCCCCAGGCACTTCTCCTACCTCTCAACACTGACCCATCCGTGTAGATAATCACATCACCCGAGCGAGAATTTTCATGAATTAGTTGCTGAATTTCCACTTCCGTGGCCCCGCTGGCCACTCCCTGCACTCCCGGTTCAATGTTATTACAACTCTGCACAAGTCTGACTGCACGGCTGGCACTCTGACCCACTCCTCTCCTCGCCTGATGTTCTCCAAGGGGCACACCTGTCTGATCGTATCCTCCGCCTGAGCCATCCATGATTTCCCTCTTATCAGTCTCTGACCCTTAACTACGTCCAGCGCCTCATGCAACAGGTGATCTGTGTCTGCAGCTACTCTGAGGTATGCCTTCGCTTGCATCACCTTGTGCCTACTAGCAACAGTAGGAAGACCAAGGATGTAACGCATACACACTACTGGAGTGTCTCTGGTGCATCCCAGAATGACCCGCATCGCTTCATTCTGTATGCGCTCTAATTTCACCAGCTGACTCTTTGAGACAGTGAGCATTCCTAGTCCATAATCAATCACTGAGAGGATCAAGTGCTGGTATAGTGTGAAGAGCATTCTCTGCTCTATGTCCATTGCAGCCATAGTTTTAAGTGCATTGAGTCCCTTTTGCGATCTTGTCACAACCGTCTCCACATGGTCCTTGAAGGACAGACTCCTGTCAAATGTGATTCCCAGATACTTCAGTTTGTTCTCTCTGTTGACGCTTCTACCATCTATCGTGAGGCTTGGGGTATCATCTCTCACAATCCTATTGTCCAGAGAGCACCACAACACGGCCGCCTTTTCCGGGTTGATGACAGCACTCATTTCAGTGCACCAGTCAATCACTTTGTCCACTGTCACCTGTAGCTCCTGGGCTGTTTGATCCCTATTTCTCCCCTGCCTGTATGCAAGAATATCATCTGCAAATGTTAGAATCCTTCCAACCCCTGGTGCTTCTAGGTATGCAATCTTGCTCGTATACACATTAAAGAGCACCGGTGAGATAGCAGATCCCTGTGGCAGTCCCGGGGCTAAAATATGTGGCTCGGAGGTCCATGCGCCTAGACGGAGAGCAACTTGACGAGAATGCAGGACGGCTGCTATCCAGTTCACCAACCAGGGATTGACCCCCTTCTCCATAAGTGCGGTCATCAAAATATCATAGCGAACTCTATTGTACGCATCTTCGAGATCAAGCGCTGCCGCCATCGTTTCCTGTCTACTCTGGAACCCCTCATAAACGTCAAAGGCAAAGGTGGCTGCATTCGACCAGGTATCTTTTCCTGGCCTGTAGCTCCCCAGGCCTCTTGGAAGAAGCTTCCCCCTTTCCAAAAAATCCTGCAGCTTAACAGCGACTATCTTCTCTAAAACCTTCCCAAATGTATTTTGAAGGGTGATGATCCTAAAGCCTGCAAGCTTTGAATGATCCTTGTATGGTTTTGGGAGAGGGATGAGATAGCTATGCAGCCAATCCTGCGGTACTGACGCTGTCCTAATGCTCTGATTAAAGCAGCCAGCCATCTCCTTCAGGTCCACATCGCTCAAAGCCTTCATGTGGCCATACCTAACACTGTCAGGCCCTGGTGCCGTGTCTTTTGCCTTCTGCAAAATATGTTTAACATCTTCAAACAGTACGATGTCTTCGTAAGGCATATTCTCTATTGTGCCAGATAATTCCACTCTAACTGCATCCCTGGTATCCGCATCACTATGATTGGTCTGCTCTAAAAATCTCTGGAGAAACGCCTCCCCTTTCTCCTTGTCTGTTGTCAAGCGTACCCCATCCTCTTTATAAATTGTTCCCACTGTCATAGGCCGATCTTTTCTTTGCATTTGTCTGTACAGTTTCCAGAATTTATGCAGTGTTTTATCACCTCCAATGTCCTTCATAAAACACTCCCATTTTACTTTCTTGGCCTCTGCAGCACATCGCTTGAAAGCCTCCACCTTGTCTTTCTTGTCATTTTCCGCTATGTCCACTTCCTCTCGTGAGCTTAGGGGTGTCTGTCGCAATTTCCTTAGCTGCTTCACTGCAGCTCTCTTTGCTTTCCACGCATTGTCTACTTCTGGGGTCCACCATGGGGGCTGCAAAAAAGGAGTTTTAACAGTCCTGTTGCATGCCCCATGTCTGAGGCGTCCAAGAAGGCTGTCGCTCCGCTCATACCGAAAGGTCTTGCGCGCTCTCCCAGCCTTAACTTTCCTGGACTTAGAGATCAGGACTGAGCATGGCATGTGATCACTCCCATGGTCATTCAAAACAGTCCACCTTACATCAAGGACTGATGACTGGGAGACAAGTGCCAAATCAATAGCAGTATCCGCATCGCCAGGCCTCATTGCCATTCTAGTCGGCCTACCATCATTTATGCAGACCACCTCGGAGTCCACCATGGCATCCGCAAGTGCAATTCCTTGTCGATTTTCTCCACTACTGTCCCAATCTCTGTTTCTCGCATTGAAGTCTCCACATATGAGTAGCCTATCACCTGGTAAGTCCTCTAATTCCTTAAGCCAGTCCCATTGTTCCTTTCTGACAAAACAGTCCACTGTGGCATATACATTTATGATGTTCCAACTTAAGCCACCAATCTCCATTTGTATACCCTGGACCTCCCTTGCACTGTGATTCCACTGGCTCAAGTCAAGTGCCACATGCTTTACTCCTCTCTTCACCAGCAGACCTTGCCCATGTCTCTTCTGCCCAGTGGGGTTTATATAACTGACGTACCCAGGGCAATGGTATTTATCTGTATTTAACTCCTGAGCATGAGGACATCAAAATCACATAATAGTTTCTCCAATACAGGACCTCTCTGCTTGGCACTACGACAGTTCCAGTATCCCACTCTTACATGGTTGAAACCTAGTCTCTCCACTTTTCGTCTTGTTCTCCTGGCGCCTGCCCTCCTATTTCTATGCCTTCTTCTCACACCATTTCCTCGCCTTCTCTTCCTCACCCTCTCTTCGCTAGCCGCTGAAAGATGTGTCAAGCGCAGAGCACGTGCTCCGTAGCTCCGGCGACGATTCCCGTGTTTAAATAAATCCATAGGCAAAGTTTGGATATTGCAGGAAATAAACGGTCACCCTAGCATTGCCTGCTTACTAGGGAAGGGGCAGGGGATGTCCCTCAGGAGTCCATACGCCTGGCGCCGCCCCGCCCGCATACCAGACGTTCCACGTTCACGACCAACTCACCCGTGGCCATTCAGTCCTCGGCACGTCGGTCCACCTTAAACTTAGGGGTTTATAATCAGAGTTTTCCATCTCCTAGATTGGCCGCTTTATTAGCTAACGGGCCCAATCTACTAAACGTTAGTGAAAAAGTATACAATTACTGTGCTCAAATGTATTTTATAGAAATAAGACTGTCTAAATTTTCATTAAAAACGTATCATGGAAGAGTTACATTCCCCACAGATAGGACATTAGTGGAAGGATGTTCACTTGTTACACAGAACCATTTAGTATTAACCCATTGTAGCCAATAATGGATAATAAGTAAAAACAAAGTAAGTAAGGCACATTGACATTTTTACAGACGAAAGTATGTGAATTAGAACAGAGCTAGAATTCCAAAGCACAATTAGTTAGTTAGTTAGTTAGTCTTTCCTCTTGAGCCTAAGGCGGCGCATAGGGCAGAAGTCCTGTCTCTCCATGCCTGGCGGTTCGCTGCTATCTGTTGTAGATCTTGGATATTTACTTGGCCATTGAATGAGCCTTCTCTAATGATGGTTCTACGCAGGGTCTCTCTTGGTCTTCCCCGTTTTCTTTTCCCTACCGGTGACCATATGAGGGCTTGGTAGGGGAGTCTTGTCTTGTCCATTCTGAGTACATGGCCGATGTAGTTCCAACGGCGTCTTCTTATGAAATTGGATACTGTATCTTGCTTAGTCTCTTGTCTTATTTGCGAATTGGTTCTGAAGTCTGTCCAGTGGATGTTTAGAAGTCTTCTAAGACATTTGTTCTCAAAATTGTCTAATTTTTTATCTAAAGCTACCGTTGATTTCCAACTTTCACATCCATACGTTAACACTGGAATCACACAAGAGTTGAAGATTTTAAGTTTTGTGTGTTTGCTGAGTGTCTTTGACTTCCAGATGTTTGACAGTTTATTGAAGGCACTAGATGCCAGTGCGATTCTAGATGATATTTCTGGTGTTGAGTCCCCTGTGGATGTCATTTTGCTTCCTAGGTATGTGAAGCTGTTGACTTTTTCAAGAACGTAGCTGTTCAATTTGGTCTCATCTGAACTGTTGGTAAGATCAATAGTCTTTGTTTTTGTGGTGTTAATTTGGAGACCAATTTGCCCTGAAACATTTTGGAGGTGGTTTATTTTCTCTTGGGCATCCGGATGTGTTGAACTCAAAAGCACTATGTCGTCGGCAAAGTCCAGGTCTTCTAGATTGCGTATCAGACTGGTGATTGTGTGAGATGGCAAAAGATGACGGCCCACGCGTATCAGCATGACACATGATGATGATAAATTTTGCCAATATATGACACCACTCTCTGCCCAACTTTGTGGAAACTTTCCTATGTCTAATGTCCCCTGTGTATCTACTTTAATCTAAAGTATCTAAAGCACAATACCTGGACATTAAATCAGAGAACATGTGTTGCCCTTGCAGCATGATCCCTCTCTAGGCCTTGCCTTGTTATCTCCAGAGGAAAAGATAACCAGTACGCCTGGAACAAGGTAGGCTGCAGATGCTGGCGGCTCAGCATCAAACCTCCAAGAGCAGGAGGTGGGTAGCGACTAGGCCCTCAAATCCGGGGGATTAGATTTAGAGACGTTCAGCCATATCCCTCAGCTGAGCGCCTTATACCAAATGTCTGGGGAAGGAAGGGGAGAGGTAGGGCAGATAGCTTTTTATGGGGAGGGGGGGGGGGGGGGGGGTGATGTCCCAAGTAGTTGCCTCATCGTTTACAAGCTAGTATTATTTTTGTTTACCTTCCACAATTAGTAAATAAGCAAAACAATCGCTTGAAGCTACAGCAGCTTTGTTTTTACAGAAGAATGCTCAAAATATTTGGAGTGAATCAACGTAAACGATCCGCTGAGTCGGTCAGTTTTCCTAGAACACTGTAGCATAATTGCTAACCACCATTATTCAGTTGGCAAGCCTTCAAGCCAAGAAGAGGAGACAATATAAAACAATTGACTACACAACCGCAAACTGAAACTAGGACTTGAAACTTGACATTGAAACTGGAACTGCATAAGTGACAGATGACGTGGATTCTTGGAAAGATTTCATCAGCCAAGGCTTAAAAAACCGTTGGATAGGAACAGACATGTGACACCGCTTTCGCGCCAACGCCTGTTTAGCATATGTTAATATTTCATCAGAATATGGTAAGCCCGCACTTTTTCCGCAACCAGCCTGATGAACAGACGTTCATCACCAATCTCGGTCTTTGGTTTTCTGGATCAACTTTACCGGTGATTTTGCCAATGCTTTCTAAACAAATATGTGGAGACTTCAATGCGAGAAACAGAGATATTGGGCACGCTATGAAAGGAGATAAACTGGAGAACATGGTGACAACTGGTCAGATTGAGGGGAAAAGAACAAGGGTAAAGCACAGAAGTAAATATCTGGATGGCTTGGCCATATGGCATGGTCAAGACAAGAACGCAGACCTGTTCTACGACTGGTGATTGTGTGAGATGGCAAAAGATGACGGCCCACGCGTATCAGCATGACACATGATGATGATAAATTTTGCCAATATATGACACCACTCTCTGCCCAACTTTGTGGAAACTTTCCTATGTCTAATGTCCCCTGTGTATCTACTTTACTGTGGTAACCTGCCTTATGTTGTTATCAGTCTATGTGTGTTCCATGACATTCTCCTCTTTATTCTGCTATCTTCAGGTGACCATGCAGTAGCTATCTGTCACTATTGGTGACTTGCATGTAGGCCTAGACTTCACAGCCAGTCTCAACTACTGATTAGGGGAAGGGGTTGTACTGTGGTGAACATTGCTTAAACTATGAAGAAGTGAGACCATTGCCACAAAATTGCCACTGAACTGCTGATAAGTAATTAAACCTAGAGAACAGAAGCTATATGACGTAGTGATTGCTAATGATGTCTTGTCTGTCATGGAGAAAAGAAGCTATATGACGTAGTGATTGTTAATGATGTCTTGTCTGTCATGGAGAACAGAAGCTATATGACGTAGTGATTGTTAATGATGTCTTGTCTGTCATGGAGAACAGAAGCTATATGACGTAGTGATTGTTAATGATGTCTTGTCTGTCATGGAGAACAGAAGCTATATGACGTAGTGATTGTTAATGATGTCTTGTCTGTCATGGAGATACATAAAAACACTGCATATGAAAACAGACATCTTTCTATTAGGAAGTATAATCCACAATTCATAACAGTTAAAGTGGTTCCCAGCCACAGCGAACATATGTGAAATGAGAAACACCACAAAACTTGATAAAGCAGGAGTCACAAAACAGCAAAGGGATGGACCTTGTAGTGTTAAAACATCACAACAGATTCCCAAATCCCCAATAACAACATTAATGGCATTAGCAATAAAAACAAACCTATTTTGAAGTTTTAAATGGAGCATGCTAGAATCAACAGCCGCCTAAATTGTATGAATCTCCAACATACACCCAAGCAGACATTGTTTTCACTCGGTTGAAATAATCAATTCCTTCATCTCACGTGCCTGAACTTTCAAACACCTGTAAAAAGCTATTGCAGCCGTCTCCAACAGTTCATAATCATCATCAAGTGCCATGCCGGCTGGCATAGGCGTTCATGATTCCTCACAAATCTCGGTCTTTGGTTTTCTGGATCAACTTTACCGGTGATATTCCTCCATGCCACCATCACAATCCATCCAGCATCATTTCTCTTGGTCTGCCTCTGCCTCTCTTTCCTTCGATCTTTCCAGTTGTCACGATGTTCTCCAATGCCTCTCTTCTCATCACATGACCAATAGTTCTCAAATTAAACTCAAATTACTAACTCAATCTATGGGTCCTGGAACAGCTGCAGAAAACCTGAACCCCTGTAAGAATGGCACTGGTTTGAACCCCTGAAAACCTGAACCCCTGTAAGAATGGCACTGGTCTGCCAAGAGTAGACAACTCAGCAACATTAGGATCAACAACAAAAATAACCATCCCTTATATACGACATGATGAAAGATACGTTCTCAAAGAATGAAATAATACGGCTTTCAATAAACTTGTGATAACATTTCATCTGATCTTATGATCTCATTTCTGCCTTGTGTGAGCAATGTATACAAAATATACAGAAATGTGAAGGAAGGCACCTACCTGCACGACCAGTTCTTCCAATTCTGTGAGTGTGTGTGTCAATATCACGTGCCACATCGTAATTGATCACTGTTTTTATGTGTGGAATATCCAAACCACGAGCTGTCAGGAAATAAACACTCAATTATTATCAGATTTTATAAATGAAATACTCCATTTAAAATATTTTTCCAAACCACAAGCTATCAGAAAATAAACACTCAATAAATTTAAGATTTTATCAACTAAATATTACACATAAAATATTTTTAAAAACTAAAAGGTAACAAAGAAAAAAAACATGATGCTAACAAATATGAACATGGGGTGTGTCACAATGATATCAGTTACTCTGATTGAAAGAGAAAATAAAAGACACAGAAATTCCCTACCTGCGACATCAGTAGCAACCAGAATAGGAAACTCTTTCTTCTTGAAAGAACTGATGATGTCATTTCTTTCTGTTTGACTCATATCTCCATGCATCAGACCCACTGCATTAATAATGTACATCATTATTTTATGCTTTCAGTTCAAAATACATATTAACTATTTTACAAATAAAATAAAAATTATACAAAGTATCATCATTATCAAGTGCCATCTTTTCACTGACAGCTATAATGAGCCTTCAATACTCTCAGTTCTGCATTGTCATGATGCATTTGCAGAGGCTTCTTCAAATCCATCTGTTGATAATCTCCCCCTACCTGAAATAGTGTCTTTCCCCTGTACTCTTCCCCTCCACTTTGTACTCCTGCATACCTTTTAACATGGAGTTGTGTGTCTTGAAAAGACCAAAGTACCTCAGTGTTTTACTTGATTTCACTCAATAAAGTTTTCAACAATCCCAGTTTTTCTTTGGTAATACTTCACAGTATGTTTCCTTCTCCTTACATAATATTCTTCCTATTCATCACTACAACATTTCAAGGGCTTCAATTTTGCTCTCACAATGTCTGGTTAAAATCTTAACAGTGTAAAATAAATTCAGATTGTCAGATTGAGAAATTAACAATAAGTGATGATTGAGTTTTATGATAGCATATAGCTTTCTATATAGATAATAAGAGAATATCATATTAATAAGCTAAGTACAACAAGCAGCTGATACAATATGTATATAAATACAACCAATATCAAAGTAATGCAGGCTAGTAGATTTCCCGGTCCACTAAATATATAGATAAATAGTATACCTCTGAAACAAACTTTTTTTTTTTTTTTAAGCATATCCTTTACAGGACTTAGCTGTCAACACCAGCATCTTTCAGCTGTATGTTGATCTCTTGGCAAGATTACACTCAGTAGTTTGCCATTGCTTTCTGAGCGGCCGGCTCACATACCCCATAAGTTACCGATGCGATTCGAACCACTGCTGATTTGAACCGTCATCACGTTACCTGATGAGAGTATACGAGATTACGGAGAAAAGTCATAACCTCTAAGCCACGAAGCCGGCCTGAAACAAGTTACAGAATTTAAATATCTAGGAAGTATTATCACAGAAGACAGCAGAATAGACAGAGAAATCCAAATTAGATGTCAAGAAGCATGTGTGATTATATATTAACTATCACCCATTGTTGCGAAAACCTGGCTGCATCCTCCCCTCTTGCTTAGTACTTAGTGTATTATAAAGGCTCTTTAAGATATGCTTACATTATTGTTACGCTTATTTAGTATGTATTTATGGTTAACGTAGTAATTTACGTTTGGCTTACTTATCCTGGCCAACTACTAGCCAACAGACAACTGGGCCTGGAAACGGCCACTTGCTAATACTGGTTCCACTATCGGTCTCACTCTGCCGCGAGGAATCGCAGACAACGGTCCGGGCCTGTCAAGGTCTCACATAAAGTAGATATGGACATAAAGTTAGAAGGGATTTATAGAAGGGATATAACACCAATATAAGGGAAGTAAATGCAACAGCTCGAACGCCCAAACAATCTCGAGCCTTCGAGAATGATGGGTCAGTTTGCCTACTGCTCCGTTGACACAGGTGGAACCCGCCTATAGCGTGCCGGGACCATTTCCACGAGAAGCTCGAAGAGAGTTACACTCCGTGTCCGCCCGACGCACGTCGAAGGGCAGACGGCGACTGGACACCGAACACGAAGCAGGGTTTAGCTTAAGGGGGACTTGATAGACAGAACCCAAGTTGTATTTAGAGATTGTTGATTATAAGATAGTTGATAGAGTTTTGCTGTGATGGTTATGTGTATGATTGATTTGTTATGAACTCCTGTGATATTGTAACTGACTGCGAAACCCATTCTTCGCCAGATTACTGTGAATAAATTAGAGTACCAGTATCAGAATGGAGTTTGTTGCCTGTCTGAACCCGAGTTTCATTTCCCTAGGTCTTTAGGACGTTGACAGGCTATTTGGGGGCTCAAGCCGGTTTTGGCAAGCTCAAGACAATTAAATTCTACTTCAATTTCTCGACAGCTCTTGGTTTTGCCAAGTAAAATATATTAACATTCATACACGACAAAGTCTCAAGTTTACAGCGACTATCTTCTCATCTCTTCACAAAGTATCGTAGTCCCTCTAGAAAAGTTACTTAGAAACCATGCTTACAGAAATTAACATTGACATGACTGGACAATAACCGTGACAAGATACTAATCTTTTTCATTCCAATGACAGATTGTTCCGCGAAAAAGTTGTGTGCATTTAAATTGTTCTCCAGCAGTAGCGAAAGAACCGGAGAACCAAACAACAACACTACAGCAAAGAAACCAGCAAATCAGATAAGTCCCATAGATTTCATGCTTATTGTATATCTAAACGATACTCATTTTTTTTCCTTGATGTAATATTTTTCTATGTATTTCGATTTGTTATATGTACATGCAAATTTCATGTCCATTTGAATTAATATATGGAGCAAATCCAAGAGGACCTCTCTCTATTTATAGAGATATTATATCACAACCCGTAAACACCCAATTACCAGTTTCCACCTATGATTTAGTCACTAACACCAGAGACAAAATTATCAGATCCTGTATAATTGCCAGAACATCTTTACAGGAGAAAGGTTTTATATACAGGCAATACGCCAATAAGGGTGCAAGAACTATTGTACTACAACCTAACCAAGAGGCGTTGTTATTATTACCTGACAAGAGAGATTTACTCTCAACCTCTTGGCAAGGACCATTTAAAATTACCAGAAGAATTTCTGAAGTTGATTACGAAATTTCTTTAAATGGCAAATTGAAAATTTTCCATGTAAACATGTTAAAACCGTATTATTCCAGAAACAACAGTGACATGGACAACCAGACAGAGAGAACAGGGGACACTAACCAGACTGACAAGAACGACAACCAGAACAAAACCACAGCTCCAACCGGACTTCTCAACGACACTACTACCAATGAAAATCTAGACAATTCTACGTTAGCGACACATTCTCTTCACAACGAAGACGATGAAGACAATTTCACATTAGCGACAATTTTTCTTGACAACGAAGATGACGAAGTCAACGACACATTAGCAACAATTCTGCTTGACGACGACGACAATGACATTGAGGACAATCTACAAACAGTAGCATCAGTAATAAATCAGACTGATATAGACAACATAGAAATTCCTGTACCTTTCACAAACGACAACGGTACAATACATGACATAAACATTTCTGACACTGTAACACAACAGCAACTGACAAGACATTCTGTCTCTTCTCAACAACTATAAAACTATATTCTCAAACCGACCTGGACGTACTGACAAAATAACGCACTCTATCATCTTGACAGATTTAACACCTATCAAGTGTAGACCATACTCGATTCCACTACATTATAGGACAAATCTTGACAAAGAAATACTGGACTTAGAACGAAACGAAATAATCAAACAATCTATGTCCGAGTACTCTTCTCCAATCATACTCGTGAAGAAAAAGGACCAAACCATCCGCTTATGCATAGATTACAGGAATGTTAACATAGTAACAATGACCGACGCGGGACCGATGTATAGTTGTGAAGAACTTATTTTAAATATGTCCAAATCATCTATTTTTTCTAAACTTGATTTGATGAAAGGATATTGGCAGATACCATTATCTCCCTCTTCAATGCATATAACCGCATTTTCAACACCGTTGGGCTTATATGAATGGAGATATCTTCCTTTTGGCTTAAAAAACGCACCGGCCACATTTGTGAGGTTAACCAGACTCTTATTACATGGCATCAAGGATGTACAGTCTTATATAGATGATATCTGCGTTCATTCTACAGACATGACTTCTCAGTTACAAACACTTCGACAAGTCTTTAATCAAATTCTTCTCAAACCGACCTGGACGTACTGACACTTCGACAAGTCTTTAATCAAATTCTTCTTTTTGGACTAACTGTCAAACCTTCCAAGGTTGAAATAGCTTATAGACAGATCAACTTCTTAGGTCATAGAATTTCAGAAGGTAAACTACTCACAGATGACAGAATTGTATCAAAAATCCTAAACCTGCAAGTACCAACAACTAAAATACAGGTCAGGAGTCTTTTAGGTCTCGTGAACTATTATGCCAAATTTCTACCAAACTGGGCATTAATCACATCAGTTTTTTCAAATTTGTTGACCAAAAGTCAACCAAATAAACTATGTAAGAGTATCAGTTTGGAAGATACAATTTGCAAATTGAAATCTATTTTTTCCAATCCACCCATACTCAGAATTACCAAACATAGATTTACCATTTATATTAACCACAGATTCAAGTGCTATCGCGATCGGAGGATGTCTAATGCAAGAATATGAGGGCGTGAAACATCCAATCCTGTATGTGAGCCGGAAGTTGAAAGCAGCTGAGACCAGGTATTCCACAGCTGAGTTGGAAGCATTAAGTTTGGTTTTCTGTGTTCTCCGACTACGTAAGTTCCTTCTTGGCAGCCCACTTCGTTGTCCTCACAGATAATTCGCCACTGCTGGTCATTAGAGATGGCAAGCCCAAAAATCACAGATTGACAAGATGGTGCCTTTTGTTGCAAGATTTTGACTTCGAAATTCATCATATTAAGGGCACAGATAACTTAATTCCCGATATTTTATCAAGATTACCCAATACACCTAGCAGATTGACACTATTTACGCTGATTACTTGCCATATTACAAGCTGTGATATTTTATTCTGATGCATGAAACCCAGTGTACCCCTACACTTACTGTAGAACTGTAGAAATATCGACAGGCTATTCGATACACTAGGTATATCTACCACAAACACTAAATGTTAAATTACCCAAAATTATAGAACCACTACTTTTGTATCATGCCACATAGGCAATTAACAGTGCAGTATAAACAATCCGAACTGTGCAGATTAAGAGTTGTGAATTTAATTCATCCACCACATAACTTAACAGCTAACGATACTATGTGAACATTACGAAATAAAGAAACATAATTTTATGTCTCCAACTGCCAAAAGCATAAGGGAGACCACCAATGACGGAATTCCAAACGAATTTACAGAGGTGCACAACACAGGGGCAGTTGAATCTTTCAATTACACCATCAGCATAAAACCTCAAATTGAGGATGCCATCATAGAAAAAAACTGCAAACCTGTAAATGTGCAACATAGGACAGAAGACGCCAATGTAGTGACCAGACAAATGACTCACAAAACCCACGACGAATAACTTCACGAGTCGCTACAAATTATTTCACCCGAAATCACCACCACTATCGGTCTCACTCTGCCGCGAGGAATCGCAGACAACGGTCCGGGCCAATTGAGGTGTTCGAAAGGCGAGCCTTTTACAAGTAGTTTACACAGTAATAGTTCCCACAAAAAGTTTAGTCCATTGAAAAAGCGCCCCGACCGGTAGTCATGAGAATCTGATCCTGGAACTAGGTAAGGCCAAACGATTATTATCATTAATGTATTTTTATGTTCATAACATGTTTGTCAAGGCCACGTTTGGGCACAATGTGGGGAGAGAAACCTAATAGTCTCAGTCAGGAGGACTAGTAAAGAATAGCGTTCTTTATAAATTCATTTCCTGACAGGCGGGAATTCATTTAATAATGTTTGGTCTAGATATAGGACAGGTGCGATCAATATTATTTTACATTTATGGTTTCAGTCAATTATTCACAAAGCAGGCATGGTTTGAATTCTAAGTCACATAGGATAATTATTATTTTAGATTGAGCGATTCTAATAGCAAACGGGGATCGGCAATGCTAATATTCTATATTAACTAATGTCCGGGTTTTCTAGAAGTGATTTAGTCGAGTAGTAATTGGAGTTGTTAGACATCGTCAGGTTAGTATCACCATGTGCTTGGCGTGACCTATAATTCACACTGACGGTCAACGGCAGACCTAGTGACTATATTCGTTATATTGTTCTCTGGTCTTGATGATAGATAGTTACTGCCTTACAGTATAAACAATTACATTCTGGATTCTCGTTGTTTAGCTACTTAGAGTTGTTTCAGAAGGATTCTTGATTTTCACATAGAGATGTCTTGAGTATTTGTATGTCGCTTCGTAGCCGTGCAGGCATTGTTTCTTGAATAATAGCTTCCCTCTGTTCTACAGTATATCATGATGCATTCTTGAATGTTAGTATTCATTCACCTTCGTATCAGGAATATTTCCATTACATTACAATACACCTTTGCATCTCTGGTACACTTGGGAGCATCAGTTTGGTTGTTAGGGTAGTGATCCATTTCCTTTCCTCAATACACCTTTGCATCTCTTGTACACTTTGGAGCACCAGTTTGGTTGTTAGGTTAGTGATCCAGTTCCTTTCATAACACATCAACAGCACAATCACAGTTAGGGATTGGTTCGATAGCGAGATTCAGAATGAAGACAGAGGGTAGTCACAGGCTAGGACAGACACATGAGAGTCCATCCCAAGCCACAACTTATCAGTTGTTTATTTTGGTTTGACTTTCAGAGTGTTGTGGTATCTGAACCTGAACTCACCAGCAGCATAAACATAGTGTTGCAACCCAGCAACCTAAACTCAGTGTTGCGCATCAGCAACCCTGGAAAAGAACTGAATTGTGGGCCATTGGCAAATAGGGTGACCCGAAGAGGAACGACAGAGAGAACTACCAGCTTCACCGTTGGAAACACCATTTGCAGCTGAGTACCCAAACACCTTCCTGGAGTCACCATCATGCGTTGCTTGACTTACCAACATCTCATCTCATGATTAAGGAGACTTCGCTCCGCAAACCTTTGTTGTTGTTTTTTTTTAAATACTAATTCTCAACTCTTATTCTACACTGTTTCCTTGTGGGAACTTCTAATTTCTAATTTTAATTATTAAACTCGTGATAAGCGGTGTTGTCGGTTATTACTAAATAAGCAATCCTAGTTATTGCTTCCATATCCAACCTTTAAGTAGATTACACAAGTGTGAGAGTAGGACGAAAGTTGAATCTTCATCTTTATTAACTTCTTTGTGCTGCATAGCTCAAATCAAGTCTGGGGGCTAAATTCTTTTCCACAGGATCATTGTGTCACTGCTAACTAAGTTTGCTGTCATCTTTGGTGTATAGCTGTACAACTCTATCTGCAGTCATGTGCCACTGTAAGGATAGTAGACTTCTTCTGGGACAATTTGTCATACTCCCTTGTTTTACGAGCCACTGGTCGGCTATTTCTTCAGTGGGGAGTCTTTCCTAGTGGTTAGGCTAATTGCCTTCTACTGTACATGTGAGACTTCTCTTAACAGTAGCTGATCACGTGACACCCATACTGAAACATCCAAACTTACCCAACCCCAAAAATGACAGATAATAAATAGCATATTCACCCCAACCCTATGCTACCAATGTCAAACCTGGACATTGTCCAAACCACACTTACGCAAAACCAACACCTGCAAAATGAGATGCCTGAGAAGAACTGCCAACTTAACTATCCGAGACCAAGTCAGAAATGATGTTATCAAACAGAAAGCAGGATCAAAACAGTGTGCCACCTATACAAAAAGGCAAAAGATCAAATGATTCGGACAACTTGTTAGAATTCATCACCTTCAGCTATCAGCACGGTGCTACATTAAAGATCTGATATGCGGGCAAGATACCTGAGACGAAAATAGGTTTACAACATCAATGGTTTTACAATCGCATGGAATAACGCTACCCGGTGCCACCCATCAAGCATTGTGACATCAATTATCCTCTCCAAGGCACATGACAGCAAAAGTTGAAGATGATGATAATGAAGAATAATACATACTCATTTAATAGCAAACTGTCATTCTTTGAACAACACAAATGGTCATGTGTTTCATCATAAGACAGAGTTGAAAACATCAATCTATTAACTGATAATGATTTTTGCACTGTTGAATTAATTAAAGAGCTGAGAAACATGCTTTACAAATTAATATAGTTCCTGTCAGCCTTTCAAGCATCAACAAAAATATTAAAGTGTAACTTTACAGATTTCACAATCTGCCTAAAATACAATCAGGTATGAGGTGCAAAATACAATTCTTGAATCTGCTTACTGCTGCTTAAGATCACTGTACACTGGGTATTCTATGCATGCTCAGTCCTCCAATGAAGCAGCCATCCCAAAGTATTCCTGCTCACTGTTTCCATCAGGAGTATGTTATGTTATCTCTTCTCTTGGCCTCGAGGGTGGCACTGACATGCTTGACCAGGCTTCACCCCCAGTTCATGTAACTGGGCTAGCATCGAATTCTTGCTAGTATCCGCTTGCTAAGCCATGCCGGTAAGCGTGGGCGGTCATGACTCGCCATTTCACTCGATCATCAGAGTCGTGGATCAGCTCAGTGTTCTTGTCTCGACCATGTCACGTGGTCAAGCCATCCAGGTTTTTACTTCTCTGTCTTCCACTTGTTCTCTTCCCCTCGATCTTGCCAGTTGTCACTAAGTTCTCCAATTTATTTCTTCTCATAACATGTCCAAATAATTTTATTGTCTACGTCTAATTTCTCTAATCAATTTACGATTTTCATTTGTTTCTTGTAGTACTTGGCCATTGGTTTTTCTGTCTGTCCATGGTATTCTTTGTATTCACCTCAGAAACCACATTTCCACAGCCATCAGAAGTTTTTCAGCTTGTCTGCTCATTGTCCCCACTTCACATCCATACAAAAGTACAGCCTCTATGTAACACCTGAACACTCTTTTTCTCGTTTCAAATGACATCTTTTTATTGATCAGTATGTTTTTCATCTTGCTAAAAGCTACTTTCGCCAAGGCGATTCTTGTACTAATTCACTTGTTGAAGAATATTCCCATTTACGTGTATATCACATTGTGGTATTTTGTTTTTCCTAGTGATGACCATAATCTGTGTCTTTTTACAATTTAATTCTAACCCTAGTTCTTCACTGGTGCAACAACCGCATCTACTAATTGTAGCAGATCCTGCTCATTGTCTGCAATCAATACTATTTCATCTGCATATCAAATGTTATTGATGTTTCGTCCTCCGATGATGATTCCATTTATATCTTCTACATTTCTGAAAATATTTTCACTGTATAGAGAAAAAAGATCTGGAGACATTACACAACCCTGTCTCACATCTCTCTTAATAGGCTGTTATTGACCCACTTCATTATCAATCCTTATGGCAGCTTGTTGTTTCCAATATAAGTTTTATATAAGTCTAATGTCTTTCCCATCAATGTGTAGATCTGCAAGCATCTCTACCATGTTGACATGTCTTACTCTATCGAAAGCCTAGTTTAGTTTAGTTTAGTCGATGGATCAACATCACGGCACATGGGTGTAACCCATAAGTGCTCCGTTCTTCTCCTAACTCAAACCTGAGTTTGGAGAAACTCAGCTCAGTGCACGAACTCCGTAGTACAGTGAGGATCCTGAAATACTTTGGGTAGATTTTTAACTCGAAATTTTGCCCGGGCAGCGCCATTAGGCTACTCTTTTCCAATTTCCAACTGCCAAGGGATTTTTTACGTGCGCAACAATACACACGGACGTCCGATCTCACTACCCAGAGACCAGGGGAAATTTTATTACTAGTAGTCCACGTGAAAAAATCCCGATCCACACCGGGGCTTGAACCTGGGACCTCCAGCACTCGAGGCGGACACCATACCTCGAGACCATGCAGCCCCCCATATCGAAAGCCTTTGTGTAGTCAATAAAGCAAAGATGTATATATGTGCTTACTTCTATAGAACGTTCAATTACTGATTGCAGCATATACACAGCAATTACTGTACCTTTCCCTTCTACAAACCCATATTGTTCTTCTATTTCAGGTTGTATTTACTTCCTCACTCTTTGTAGTTACTTGTTAGGTGTGCCGAATTTTACCAGAATTTTTCTTGCGGTTATGTTCGGTTATTTGTTTTTGTGTCTCTGATATGGGGACAGTAAGCGTACTCATGATGTTAAATTCTACGATTAATTTAAGATCGAGTTAATACAGATAGAGATTACTTTATATAGTTTTTCCCACCCCGTTTTGCTTTCTGCATTTCTGGCAGGCTGCCTATTCTAAGTGGTAAGTAAACCTGTAAATACTGTGTTATAAGATGTATTACATTGTTATACTATGTATTTTAAATTTAGCATCCATTTTTACGTGTATTTTGTAATTTTCAACCATTAAAGTTGGCGGTCAACCTCACACTGAAATTATGAAGATCGCATGCAGTAATGTAGTATTTCAATGGCGGCAGATAGCAGTTTTCCATGTCACAATCCAGCTATGACCATTTAATACTGTTATGGAGTATTCAGAGCGATTAACATGACAATGAATGCATGTGTACATTCAACACTCATTATTGCATTTATGTGTAATTTTTCATCACTCTACAAGAACAAGATCATTTATAATTTTGCAACTTTCCAACCAGATTTATTTTGTCAAAGTGCATCTACACTGGCGGTCTCGCTGTGGAGGTGTGTGTGTGTGTGTATATATATATATATATATATATATATATATATATATGTGTGTGTGTGTGTGTGTGTTTTTTGTTTTTTTTTAAATATATATATATATATATATATATATATATATATATATATATATATATATATATATATATATATATATATATGGCAGCAGTTATCTGTTCTTGAGTTAGCGGCTATGTTAATCTCCCTTGGTGCTAGTGTAACCAACAGTGGTATGAATGTGTAGGTAGGTCACAAAAAGTGAAGGGTTCAAAATCGTTTTTTCTATTTGTCTATATTAAATGATAAACTGACACAAACATTAATATCTCCCATTAGAATTGACCTACAGACTTGAATAAGGTAACGTTGGATTTGTTTTTTCAAGAGCTATCCGACTATGCGGGTTATATAATTAAAAAGCAATGTAGAAAAAGTTACTAAAGTGGCTACTCTTTGCATGATAATTCTTAGCAAAATCTTTGTGATGTCACTCATTATACTAATTGTTTGATATTGATCACATTCCAAGGCTCCTGATTTCTTTGGGATTGCAATAAATACAGAATTACATAATTCAGAAGGTATATCTCCAGCGTCATATATTGTGTTCAGCAGTCTGGTGACTTGATCCATTCCATATTCTTCTAAAGCATTAATCATCTCTTTCTTGCCAGTTTTCATGTTTAAGAACATTCTGAACCTCCATCTTCAAAATTGTCGGTCCTTCATTATTAATTCGAACATCATCCTGTTCATCTCTGTTATCATCATAAAGGTTTTTCACATAATCTGACCATATATGTAGAATCTGATATCCAAGTGCTTCCAAATGATGTGTATCCATGTGGAGTGGAGACTGCTGGTTGTGATTTTCTGCAGCATGCTCAAGGAGTCTATGATTACAATGTGTGTGACTTCTTCTTCTGCTGCCTATGTGAGTGCTCTGGAAGCAGCGGTAATCTCCAGTCAGGCTTATGTAGTTGTCTGGAAAATGCTGCTGTCTTCTTTGATTGTTCTCCCCATCTTTTGTGCTGTGTAAGCCAACGATGACCTTAAACCACACTTCCCAGACTATTTGTGCAGATGATGATATCTTCTGGATGTGAATGTTGTTCGACCAATTCCTCGATCTCAGTGTCAACTGATGCTGGCAGCTGACCTCTGCAGCATCTCCCTAGTGTAATGACAACCTGAGGGTGTTTTTTGCAAGTCAACAGGTAATTCTGACAGGATTTACCAAACAAGATGTCCTGAGACCTAAATGAAGCTGACTTCACTTTCATCAAATAGCTTTGTATTCAAGTTTTCTTTAACTTTGACAAGTATTTAAGAAACAATATTTCATATTGTACCATCAAGAACTGAAAATATAAACTGCATTTAGGCAGTGTCTAAGGCTCACATTCAAAGTCCTTAGCTCTCAGATTAGCAGCCAACTCTTCAGAATTTGCTTTGCGTGTCACAAAGATGAGAACACTTCCTTCTGTAATGAAACAAAAAAATATACATTTAAAGTAAGAAATGTAAAACAATATGTAATTATCATGCAGCTTTTTCATGTGAACCCACGCATGATGTTGTAGGGCGAAATTGTAAAACAAAAAATAAAACTGACACATCTATGACTACACATGGCATACACAAAAACTAACACAGGCCATGTACAAAAAGAAGAATGAGAAGTTAGTTAGTTAGTCGTGGTTCGAACTTTACGGCAACGGGTCGTCCCCATTATGCTCTGTTCCTGTGCCAGTGAATATCACACAAATGCTCCTCACTGCCCAATGTGAACAATGGAATAGACAGGAGTATCAGCAAGCCAACAGCCCGCACAGGTATACTGTGCATAATGCTGCCGCCAGAATTCCCACACAAAAGTCCTCCACAAAAAATAGTTCATCGTCGATGGAATCGGCAGTCATCAGAAAGGCTTCATTGACCCGGGTTTTATCCCATATGGCTCGGTCTCTTTCCACAGGGCGACCCACCGAAAGTGCCGCACAAACTCCACAGCACCAACAACGACTCCCAGGAGTCTCCTGAAAAATGCACTAGTGAACCGAAAAGGCAACCAGTCAATCCAGCAACAGCCGGCTGCCATCATTCCGAACATGCAGTTCACGCTACAAACAACTGCGGACAGGTGTAAAAGCATTCCACGCAAAATTCATAGCTCATAGTGTCGCGCCATGCACTCACTCGGTAGCAGGGCGACGGAACCATGCACTACCAGTCCAACATGAGGAAAACACGAATGCAAACCGTAGCCACAAGCGTAAACACTCCAGAGGCCTTAACGGTTTAAAAAAGTCTCAGCCCAAGCCTCCTTAGTCACCTCTTACGACATGCATGGAAGGCAACAGTGTTACTATTCTTTGCTTCCCTTATGGGCCCCGGCAACACACGGGATAGAAGAATGAGAAGATAAAATAGAAAACATGGTCTAGCATGCTTACAATATTGGTATAAAAATATGAGAGCTTGAACAGAAGGGAAAGCAGATAATACTGGGTTGCAATAGAGATACACATATTGAAATAATCCAGTTGACTGCTGTCAATATGGTGTTGACATTGCTTGAGCAAGTAAAAAATGATAAAATACATGCAATGCTTACAAAGGTAGATGATCTAAAGTGTCTAGAATGGTAAACAAAAAAAAAAAAAGTAAGATATGGTAGCAAGAAAAACCAGACATGTGACAGAAATTAGAATTAGAATCATGCTGGCAGAGAGGGACATTGAGAAAATACAAAAACCCTAATTTCAAGAATGTACAACTTGATCTAGAGAAAAGAATCCTTCATGCACACATCTGGTCAGTTGCAACAAATCATCATCATCATCATCATCATCAAGTGCCCTGCCAGCTGGCTTAGTGTTCATGGCTCTCCACAGATCTCGGTCTTTGGTGTTCTGGATCAACTCTGCTGATGGTATTCCTCCATGCCACCATCTTAATCCATCTAGCATAATTTCTCTTGGTCTGCCTCTGCCTCTCTTACCCTTGATCTTTCCAGTTGTCACAATGTTCTCCAATGCCTCTCTTCTCATCACATGACCGAAGAAAGCTGTTTGTCTCTTTCTTATTGTTGTATATAATGTTCTAGTTTCATTAGTCTGTCTCAGGCAGTCGTTGTTAGTTACTCTGGCAGTTCAAGGAATTCGCAACATTCGTCTCAGGAACCACATCTCTGTTGCTTCTAATTTCTTCTTAATTTGTTCATTTACATTCCAAGATTCACTGCCATACAGCAAAACTGGTTCTACATAGCATTTCAGCACTCTCTTTCTTACATTCAGTGACAGTGACTTATTGCATAAGATACTCTTCATTTTCTGAAATGCGGCTTTTGCTTGCCCTATTCTGCTCTTAATCTCTGTTGTACATCTTCCATCTGATGTTATAAATGCCCCTAGGTATTTAAAATTATCCACTTGGTTAAGAATTGTCCCTTCTATTTCTATTTCACATTTTGGTGTCACCATTTTCTTTGATATCACCATTGTTACTGTTTTCTTGATATTCAAGGAGAGTCCTTTCCTTGCACTCTCTGTTACTACAATGTCCAGCAATTGTTGTAGGTCTGTTGAATTATCTGCCACCAATACTGTGTCATCTGCATAGCGTATATTATTTATATTATAACCTCCAATTAGTATTCCTGGCGTCTCTTTGATCTCTCTCATTATTACTTCGCTATATAGGGAGAAGAGATCTGGTGACAAAACACACCCCTGTCATACTCCTAGCTTTATCTGTTCATAACTACCCTGTTTATTTCTCATTTTAATTGCTGCTACTTGGTTCCAGTAAATATTCTTTATTATTCTTAAATCTTTCCCATCAATGTTGATATCTTCCAACATTTTAAACAGTTCATCATGTTTTACTTTATCAAATGCCTCAGTATAATCAATGAAGCACAAATATATGTCTTTCTGTTTCTCTATTGACCTTTTTATTAGCATCCGTAATGTATATATTGTATTGTTTTTGCCCTTTCCCTCCACAAATCCATACTGTTCTTCACTAATTTCTATTTTTATTTTCCTTCTGGTTCTTCTCATTATGATTCCGAGTAGACGCTTAGTGATATGGTTTATGAGGTTAATTGTACGAAAATCTTCACATTCAATTGCTACTGGTCTTTTTGGTATAGATATAAATACAGATTTCAGCTAATCACTGGGTAAATAACCACTGCTGTAAATATCATTCAACATTTTGGTTAATATATCTACTCCAAATTCTCCCAATACTTCTAATTCTTCTATTGTGATTTCATCTGGCCCAGCTGTTTTTCCTTTCTTCATATGTTTTACAGCATCAGCGACTTCTTCTTTTAGAATAGGTGGACCTTCTAGTTACTTTCTTCTGTTAATTTTTCCTTTTTCTCCTTCATATAATTCTCATATATACTCATTCCACCTCTTTGTTATAGCACCTTCATCTAATAATATCTTTCCTGTTTTTGATTTCAAACACCCTTTATTTATTCTTATTTTTCTTCCCGTGAGCTCACTGATTTGTCTCTGCATATTTTGTGTGTCTTTAACAGAATTTAATTCAATTGTTTTGCACTGCTCATTTAACCAACTTTCTTTTGCCTTCACACATTTATCTTTTCTCTCTCTATTTCTCAGCGTATTCTTGTTTGTCATTTTTACTCTGTTTTCTTTTGTCCATCAGCATTAAGATTTCTTCATTCATCCATTTTTTCTTAGCTATTTGGCTTCTCTCCGGTAATATTTCTTTGCAAGTTTGATGAATAGAGTCCCTTAACATTTCCCATTGTTCATTTATACTCTGTATTTTAGCTATTGCATTGTAGCATATACAACAAATGGTTCCTGAAAAATGATAAAAAATATTAGATATGAATGATGAGGGAATCAGTATGTGGTGTTATCGAAAAATTACAATTACCAGCTGGACTGAAACATTTAAAATATAACAGAACAAAGATAAGAGAGAATTATTTGAGTTATATATGGATGTGGGGCGTGGACAGTGGGCAGTCAGGCTGAAGGGCAGCTGATGGCTGTGGAAATGTGGTTTCTGAGGAGGGTGCAGGGAGTGCCATGGACAGACAGGAACCAATCAGCGGGTCCTTCAGAAGACAGATGGAGATCGTGAGCTTGATTGGAGACATTAGACGTGGACAGTCAAAATTTTGTGGGCATGTTGTGAGAAGAGGTGAATTGGAGAGCTTGGTGGCAAGATCGAAGAGAAGAGACCAAGGGGAAGACCGAGAAGTGAGTGCCTGGTTGGCTTGGCCACGTGGCATGGTCGGGATGGGAACACAGAGCTGATCCACGACTCTGGTGATCGAGTAAGATGGCAAAACATGATTGACCACGCTTATCAGCATGGCACATGATGGAATGGAATTATGAAATGTCCTTTCAAACATTATGGCAATGGATGAAAGAAGCAGCCAATACTGCTGATACATGGAATTCAATGTGCAACAGATAGAAAAGATAATTAGATGCCAGATGAGGTGGCAGTATGATTGTGTAAAATGGAACAAGCAGCTGACATGCTTGCCAACAGCTTCAAGGATGGCTGAGCACCTACGGGTATGTCCAGAGTATAGTTGATTTAACAGTAGTAATAACAGTAATAATAATAATAATAAAAGAAATGATATTATCATAGTTTATATTACAAAAATAATGTAGTTCATTTATATGAAAATCAGATCACATATAGTATATTTATTTGTAAATCAAGACAAAGATCATAAAAGCATCAATAACACTTTACACAGGTGCTCCAAGAGTAAACAATCATGGTCTGTTCACAAAAACATAGGCTGGCACTTAAATTCTTTAGCACTTTCTTCAATGTATAAATGCATGTTTGCAATATTAGGGCCAGTGCCAGTGTGTAATGGTGGATAATGGTTGATATACCACTTCAGAATATTACCAATGCTGCTGAACCTGACCCCTTGCAACATAATATATGACTCTCAAGCCACATGAACATGTCATTTCTTAACACAATGAAGATCGCCTAATATCATGAAAAGCATTTAGTTTAACATAATTACACTTGAGAAATGTATAACACATTAACAAGTTATTTGCACCTCACTGCTTTCTGCAAATTCACATTAAAAATTAGCACCCTTCAAATAGCACATAATCTCAAATAATGTTGCAAAAGCATTTACCTTATAATCATCAAATGTCTATCAAATGACACAAGGCTGTCAAGAATCTTCTCTTTCTGTTTTCCTCTATCTCTCTTTCCACAAATCTTTCCATTTCTCACAATATGATGTTCTAGTGTCTTCTCATAATGTGACCAAAAATGATGACTGCTACTTGCTGATGTTCATGATCAATTGTCTTTGTGTCTTAGCCTCTTTCAAAATGTTTACATTACTCCTTGTGGAAGTCCAAGAAATTTTCACAATTCTTCTTTAACCCTTTACCGGGCAGAACGTCCATTTCCGTCCGATCGCATAAACGGGCAGACCGCCTCAACACGGCCGATGCTATTATGCATAGTAAAAACGCAATCTCTCAGCTTTCCGATTCCGATACTTCCAATGGCTACTTTCGCCGATAGCTTGACGTTTAGTTTTACGCTTAGTTTTTCAAAATGGATTTTGGCGATTCTTCAGGTGATAGCCGAGATTTCGCTAGGTTCAATTTAAGTGACATTGAAGGGCACGAAGTTGACTATAAATCAGAGCTAGATATCAGTGAAACGCGTTACTTTGCATTAGCAGTCGTGAGTCAGACTTTACAGAAAGTGATTATGATTCTGAAAATGCGTTTGTAAATTACCGTATCACAAACAATATGCTGTATTTGGTAAATATTTGTGTTCATATATGGATTACCGGCAACAATCACGTGAGTAACATATTCTGCATGCTTTTCCCTTCATTGTGTTGTTTATTTAACTAAAATTGATTGACTAACACCTGATTTGTGATGTTTTTACTAACGTAACCCGAAATTTTACCGAACCTGAAAAAATCTTGCCCGTTCAGGGCTACAAAATGGACAAGCGTCTGCCCAGTAAAGGGTTAAAACACATTGATGAAGCTTCTAAGAATGTGTTTGCTTGTCGACTAATTATCCATGATTTGCAGCCATATGTTAGAACTGGTGATATTGTAACATGCAAGAATTTGTTTTCTAACCCCTAATAACAAGGATTTATTGCATAAGCTGTTATTCATATTATAAAATACACTTTTTGCTTGCCTATTCTGTATTTTATCTCTATGATACATCTTCCAGCTGATGGTATCATGTGTTATACTTAACACACGATGTACCAGATAGGTTATGGAAAGTATTTGGCTATTATTGGTGCTAGACCTGACCAAGTATGTGAACATGTTAACAACAAAAACTTAACTAGCAAATTCAAAACAATGTATTCCTTAATTAACTATGAGAATTGAAGGCAATCTTAAGAAAACACATAAAATGCAAACTAATAAAGAGCTAAAAAATGATACATAACTTATTGCAATAGATCTTCACTATTTAGTGCAGTGTGACAAATGTGGCAAGCACAAACCTGATGTGAAACCAACCAATCGTCTCATCAGCCATGTCCATTTTGCTGGACCAAGTGGAAGAACCTCTACAATTTGAGTGACATCTTCATTTGCCTGTATATATAATAAATGCGCAGAATATATTAATATCTATTACTATTTGTCACTGACATCTAAATTTAAGCTTTCATTTTTGTCTCCCATTCACATAATGGCAATATGCCAAAGAAGAATAGTCTAGCAACAGATAACTGGTGTCGTCAGCAGCTACATGCTCAGGGAGATCCTGAAGAAGATATCTGAGCACTTTTAGACCAAATGGGTCAATGTGCAGTGAGAATAATCTGATGACTAACTAACTATTGACATGACAAATGTGCTGACACTAGTATGTACAACATTATTACATGAGCACTCACCTCTCCAACCTCCCCTTGAACAACTCTAATTGGATCAGCAAGGATGTCTCGGGCTAATTTTTCCACCCTCTTCCTAAATGTAGCACTAAACAAGAGAGCTGTGTAACAAAAATAAATATTCATTTTAAAATTACAATAAATACCATCATTGTGAATATTGATCATTTTTATTATTAATAAATAGTTATATTAACTCTTTTATGACAAGACATTGTGTGTATTGCTTATTCAGATATCAATAATGCATTCATAAAGTTTCTTATTTATAATGATTTATCTAAATTGATTAATTCAAGTTTCTTATTCATGATTCAGCTAATACATTTGTGCAAAGAAAGTCAACTGCTCATTAATCATTAGACTATGATAAAAAATGTTGAATATTTACATACACAACATCACCATAACAACAATCCAAACTACTATGGCTGATGACTTCTTCAGGTGTCTGGTCTAGAGCCTACATTGGCAGTCATGACTCTCAAATCCTCTGTCACCTTATTTTGGTGATGCTGGTGCTGTTTATATTATTATTTGTTGCCCAGCTGTTTATTTTCTCCACTCTCTTGCTTAATATTTTCCTCACTTAATTTCTTTATTCCAACTCTTCTGTTGATATGCTCCATAAATTTCATCTGTCTTTTCCCTATGGTTGTAGTAAGTAATCTTGGAACATCCTCAATACTCAATACCTTAGCATTTGTTTTCTTCTCTATTCATGGTATTCAAATTACTTTTTTAAAAAAAACTACATTTCCTCTGCCTCCAATTTCTTCATCATTTCACCGTTCAACATTACATCCATACATAAGAGACCACAAAGAAACTTTTCTATAAGAAAATGTTTGTACTTGTCAAGATATTTCTGTTTTTGATGATGATGTTCATTTCGTAAAAGAATCTCTGGATATGGCAATTTCTTTTTTTTTTAATCTTTGTGTGACATCTTCCATCAGAGTCACTGTATGACTGATGATAAAAACAATATTTCCATTTTTGAATTACCAGATTGTCAGACAACACACTGATCGAATCTATAACATTTTTTAAAGTTACCTTTTATTTTGTCTCTTTGTTATTTATTTTTTCCTATGTAGTAATAAATGATCATCAATACTTCGCTACAGAATCTCAGCTGCCTGTATTCCTATTATCTTTCAAAGCACTGAGATTACAATGATTAAAGGTAGATAAAAACATATTTTAGACCATGTGCATTCAACACTTAGCCCCCCACAGCTCTGTGTATATTATTTAACCCTTTACAGGGCATAGCGGCCATTAACGGCCGATTGCTTAAACGAGCGTAGCGGCCGATTGCGCCCGATACTATTATGCAATGTAAAAACGCGATCTCTCGGCTTTCCGACACTTCCGACGGCTACTTTCACTTTCGCCGATAGCTTGACAACGTGGCCACCATTTGTAAACGCGCTACAATGAATTTGAACGGACTTTTTCTGATAGTTTTCGGGATTTTTACTCTGTTTTTCAAAATGGATTTCGGCGATTCTTCAAGTGATAGCCGAGATTTCACTCTGTTCAATTTAAATGACATTAAAGGGCACAAAGTTGATTATTAATCAGAGCTAGATATCAGTGCAAAGCGTTACTTTGCATTAGCAGTCGTGAGTCGGACTTTAAAGAAAGTGATTATCATTCTGAAAATGTGTTTGTAAATTGCTGTATAGGTGACGGAAAATCACAAACAACATGCCGTATTTCATAAATATTTGTGTTCATATATGGATTACCGGCAACAATCACATGAGTAACATATTCTGCATGCTTTTCCCTTCATTGTGTTGTTTATTTAACTAAAATCGGTTGACTAACTCCTTATTTGTGATGTTTTTACTAACGCGACCCGAAATTTTACAGAACCTAAAAGATCTTGCCCGTTCAGGGCTACAAAACGGACAAGCGTCTGCCCTGTAAAGGGTTAATATGAAAACAATAAATGCTGACTTACTGACTTCAATTATGGCTAGTTTTGCATCAATGTTACCAGTGTAAGCCAACCATTAAAATAATGAAAGCAAAAACATTCGTGTGGAAAAATCTGTACCAAAAGCTGTAACACATCAACTATCTGTTGTCTAAACATAAGGTAACTTGAATCTGTCACATAATCTCTGGAAAGTTAATTATATATACAATATTTAAGTTTTACTATGATGTAGACATTGAAACATTAAGTCTCTACCAATATATTACAATGATATTGATATGTTGATATCTATAATACTCACTCTGTCTGTCTGGTCTCACATTATTTGCAATAGATCTAACCTGTGGTTCTAGAGATGACAAATCAGAAGAATTAATATGAAATAATTATATGCCATTTGTGACAGACAACCACATTATGTCATCCTCAAAAATGTTAACACTGCAATAAACATCGACTATTTTTACAAAATACAATGATAAGTAATTAATGCATCTGAACTGGTGTGTGCTTCATTGATCCCATGTGGTTTGTATGCTTGATTTTGCACCTTCTCTAAGTTATGTAAATATATATTGGTAAAAGCATGCTATGCTGTAAACTCATAATCTAGATGGAGTCATTTGCTCCCCAAGTAGTGCCACTCATTATGGCTAGTTTTCTTGTAGTTTTTAACTCTGTGGTTTGGAAGTTGTTGCTCACAATGACATGAGCACAGTCAATCGAGGGTTCTAGGACTGGGCTTGCCGCTCGCTACAGGAGGAAAAGTGTAATGGTTTGGAAGTTGTGCTCACAATGACATGAGCACAGTCAATCGAGGGTTCTAGGACTGGGCTTGCCGCTCGCTACAGGAGGAAAAGTATAATGGTTTGGAAGTTGTGCTCACAATGACATGAGCACAGTCAATCGAGGGTTCTAGGACTGGGCTTGCCGCTCGCTACAGGAGGAAAAGTGTAATGGTTTGGAAGTTGTGCTCACAATGACATGAGCACAGTCAATCGAGGGTTCTAGGACTGGGCTTGCCGCTCGCTACAGGAGGGAAAGTGTAATGGTTTGGAAGTTGTGCTCACAATGACATGAGCACAGTCAATCGAGGGTTCTAGACTGGGCTTGCCGCTCGCTACAGGAGGAAAAGTGTAATGGTTTGGAAGTTGTGCTCACAATGACATGAGCACAGTCAATCGAGGGTTCTAGGACTGGGCTTGCCACTCGCTACAGGAGGAAAAGTGTAATGGTTTGGAAGTTGTGCTCACAATGACATGAGCACAGTCAATCGAGGGTTCTAGGACTGGGCTTGCCGCTCGCTACAGGAGGGAAAGTGTAATGGTTTGGAAGTTGTGCTCACAATGACATGAGCACAGTCAATCGAGGGTTCTAGGACTGGGCTTGCTGCTCGCTACAGGAGGGAAAGACTGGCCACCTATTCCTCTGCACCCAGACCTGAAAAATGTGATGGTTCTAACATTTAACATACCTACAGCAGGTTCCCGCAACAGGACTTGTCTATTATTTTTATGTTAAAAAAGTGTAGTAGTTGACTTTTCTGATTTTGATCCACTACTAAAGTATCCGATTCCTTAATATATCTACAGCTTTTAGGTATATTTTTTGGCAACTGTTGATGTATATTCAATCAAGCACCATATAACTAGGTCATCCGCACACACAGCTGTCCTGGCATTATGGGACAATTCTTTGATAAAGTTAATGATGTATACGAGAAATAATGTAAGTAACTTGACTCCACCTTGAGGCTGTGCATAATGTAACAGCATTCTTATGCTTTTGTGGGTGTCTAGTTATGGCCGGTCTCCCTGGCGTAGGGGTTAACGTCTTTCTCTCGTGAATAATGCAGCTGCGTGAGATTCAGTAGCGGATCGCACTGCAATATTTACTTACGGGAATATGTGAGCCGGTCGCTCAGAAAGCAATGGCAAACTACTGAGTGTAATCTTGCCTAGTACATCAACAGCAGCTGAAAAATGATTGTGTTGACTGCAACATCCTGTAAGGGATATGCACATTTAAAAAAAAAAAAGTTTGGCTTTCCTGTTAATGTTAATATGATTGTTGTCATGTGATAGTAGTTGCAGCTTTCAGCTCGCTAAACATTCGCATTATATTCGCATGTCAAAACATATTAATTTTTAATTTAATTAAATTCCTGAAAAGTTACGTTCATGCTACACATGATGTCTACTATTGACTGAGGTGTGTGCATGCAGCATAGGAAAACGTACGCACAATTTAAAAGAATTGTGAGAACAATATATCTGCGAACATCCAAGAATTATGGTGTCATACATGATAAATGAAAATGACCCCATATTTACAAATAATAAACGCAGGCTTATGTGCAAAATCCTAATATGTGCATTCCTACTTCCTCCCTTTTCTGCTGTGTCGCAGACCACAGAAAATGACTGTTCAAATTATCAGATTTTATAGTTTTTTCTATCTTGCTCTAGGAATCATATAAGTGGATGGAAAGCCACAAAATGGTAAGAATCTACCATAATTACTTATGTTTCTGTTACGTGATTCTTGTATATTGATTCAGGATTATAATTTAATAATGTTAAAATCAGACTCTAGGCATTATTTCCTGGTTTGACATTGTTATCTTTTTAATCTCACATTGTTATCTTTTTAATCTCACCTTGTTCCTCTTATACTTGCGGTCGTTGAGGTGAGGAATAAACAACAGGAGTATGCCCATTTATGGGCTTCATACGTCGATATTACCATGGACTCTTTTATTCCCTCAGTCCATCATTTACATAGTCAGCCTCTTCTTCTGCTTCCACGTGGTCTGTACATCATTGCTTGTTGTGGTATACTGTCATTTGGTAGCCTAGTTATGTGGTCAAACTATTTCACTTGCTGTTTTCCGATTATTTCTAGTGCCACTATTATCCCCACTTTAGTCCTGATTTAATCATTTATGATTTTCTTTTATACATTGAGTATTCTTCTCAGGAATCTCATTTCCGTTGTGTAATTTTTCTTATCTCTTTTTGTCATTGTCCGAGTTTGGCATTGGTAGTATAGTTTGTAGAAAGAGTTCTTATTTAGTATCTACTGATGTGTTTGTTCTTTAGTATTGGTGCCATTTGCCCAATGAGTTGATTTGCCTTATTGCATCTATTCTTGATCTTGTCTTCTGATTTGCCATTTTATGATATTATACTTCCTGAATCTTATAGTGAAAGGTTCTGAGTGTCTTCCATTTATTTGAAGAGTGTATTCACTGTTGTTATATAAGCTCTACTAAGTTCATTAGATGTGTGCTCACTCCATATCATTTAAGGATCTTCCACAGTTTGTTTCTATCTACTCTATTAAATGCCTTTTCTTGGTCGACAAAGGCTACATAGAGTATTTAATTAAATTTAATTTAATTTTCTAGAAACTGTCTAAGAGCAAAGATGACATTTGTGCATCCTTTATAAAGAAGATTATATGAATTATTCACTGTATTGTTTAACAAAGACATGGCGACACATCTGTGATACAGAATAAAATGCTCACCAAAGCCCATATCAAACATTCTGTCTGCTTCATCAAAGACAAGGTAAGTAACTCTCTGTAGATTGGTGACCTTTTTCTTGACAAGATCAATCAGTCTTCCCTAAACATGTTCAAATAAAAACATCAATAAACCATGCACAGTGAATGTGACCTGCACATCTAAGAAATTCCAACACAAACACATAAACCTTCCCAGGAAACATATATCCACAGGTAGAAACAAAATCAACTCTCTTTGAGAGACTGATTGATTGAATGATTGATTGATTGATCTTTATTTTAGAAGGGTTACAAATTGGGCACACAGGCCCGTCTTACATTCGGCCCTTCCAGTCACTCATTTTTCGTTCATCAATAGTGCATGATGCATTTACAAAGGAAACAAAACATTGTCAAATAAATGTTGTAAACATAAACAATGCATATTATCATGTTATGAGACATATCACACAACCATCCACACATCCCCCACCCACCACAGATCCACCACACACACACATCCCCCCACCCACACACACCCCAACCACGCACACACCCAGGCATACATATATTCCCCCACCCATCCCCACCCACACATCCCCCACATACACACATCTCCCCTATCACAAACGCACATCCCCCACCCCACCACCCACACACCCCCAATCACTCAGCCAAACACACATCCCCCACCCACACAAACATCCCCTGCCAACCCACACATCATGCAAACAGAGAGAGAGAGAGAGAGAGAGAGAGAGAGAGAGAGAGAGAGAGAGAGAGAGAGAGAGAGAGAGAGAGAGACACGAGAGAGAGGGCTTCAAATGAAAACCTGAATTTTACAAAATAATTTGGGGGGCGAATATATACTGAAAAAAGTAAAACAACAAGTGTGTATTGTTTTTCAATGTAGTCACCACTGTGATCAATACATATCCTCCAGTGCTGGTAAAGTGCCCCTGTAGACAAATAATTCTCTTGATCGCATGTGTAACCACTCATGCTGTACCTCTTCATTGGACCAAAAATGACTTTTTGAGTTGTCCAATCAGATGGAAATCACTTGGGGCTAGGTCTGGCGAGCACCGGGGATGTGGTACACATTGAAAATGGAAGTCTTCAATGATTTAAACCTTTGCACAGGCAGTATGGGGTCGATCATTGTCATGTTGCAAAAGGACACATTTGCTCAGAAGTCCACATCATTTGGATTTGATTGCAGGTCGAAGATGATTCCTGAGACGATCTGTATACGTATCACTGGTGACAGTTTTCCCTTTTGCATATAGTGCTCTAACATAATGCCTCATTCGTCCAAAAAGAGTCAGTATAACCTTCCCTGCAGATGGCTGCATGCGAAACTTTTTTGATTTTGGTGAGAAGGGATGATGCAATTCCGTGCTTCTATCTTCGTTTCTGGCTCATGGTAGTGAACCCAGGTTTCATCTCCAGTAACAATTCTTGATAGGAAACCATCACTTTCTGCTTCAAAGCACTGCAAAAGTTTGTGACAAGCATGCATGCGTCATTGTTACAGTTCTGGAGCTGCCGTGGCACCCACCTTGCAGATACTTTGTTATTGTAGCACTTCATGGATGATGTGGTGTGCTGAACCTTGATTGATGTCAAGATGTGCGGAATTGTCAGTCACAGTCAGTCTGTGGTTTCCTGGATGAGGTCTTCAATGGCTGCAATCGACTCTGGGGTCACTAGTCGGTATCTGACCTGGTCGTGAACAGTCTGCCATAGAAGCCAAGCCATTTTGAAACTTCCTACTCCACTCATACACTTGCTGGACTGACAGACATGCATTACCATATTGGACCTTCATTCTCCAATGAATTTCTATAAGTTTCACCCCTTCACTAATAAAAAAAAAACAGATAACAGATCACTGCTCCTCTTTAGTGCATGTCAAAAGTTGGGAGGCCATCTTTATACTGTCCTTATGCCATCACCGTGTTCGTCCGCAATGTGATATCATGTGCTTAACACTCTTGACATCCTTATCAATAATTTTGACAGGTTACAAGACAATGCCATGGTTATTGTAATTTCTAACATACTCTTAGCCGGTTTCTCTGGCCAAGGGGTTACACAACTTTCTCCGTAATCCCGTTTATCCACGCAGGGTAACGCTGCGCGCGAGAATTGGTGACTTGCGGGATAATTAAGCCGGCCGCTCAGAAAGCAATGGCAAACTACTGAGCGTAATCTTGCCAAGAAATCAACAATCAGCTGAAAGATGCTGATGTTGACAGCGATGTCCTGTAAAGGATATGCTAATTTAAAAAAAAAAAATCATACTTTTAAGGTTTTCAGTTGAAGTCCCCACGCGTCTGTGTATGTGTTTAATTTTTACTCTTTCACAACTTCATTCCAGCAGGCTTAGTTCTCTTTTTAACTATTTTAATACCACATGCTTCATTTTGGCTGTTTACATAATTTTATACTTTGGCCATTCTTCTTCTATATATTTTGTTACTGTAAGTTAGTCATAGAAATTAATGAATTTGCTGTCTTTACACAAGCCTTCAAGTGTTAGCTTCTTTTAATTTATATTACTTGAATGTTCCTTTTGTTTTACTTGTTTCTGTTGCCTTTTTCCCCTTGTTAATACTTTGATCATTAGAGCATTATGACCTATGCCTACATAGGTTTGGTATATTATTTTACATCAATCACCATGGCTTCTAAGCCTCAAATACTTCCATTTATTCAAGGACTGTTTAACAGGCTCTGTGGTGAAGGGGTTATGACTGCAGTTCGTAATCCCGGATACTGTATTTGAAACAGCTGTGGACGATTTGGTAGCAGACTTCTTGCGTTGATTTCTATAAAAATGGCATGAGTGCCGGTCGTGTAGAAAGCAACGGCAAATTACTAAAAGTACACTTGCCAAGAAATCACAAACAGCCAAAAAATTCTGGGGCTGACTGCAACATCCTGTAAAAGGATATCAACTAACTAACTGTTTAAAGAATATGTCAAAGATATGTCATATCTGATTACATACATACATGCACGCATGCACTTAACGCACATGCACAGATATATATATATAACTTTTGGTTCTCTATGAGATTCTGAGGATCTTCGCAATGTTTTTTCATTTCCAAAGAATTTCACAACCTTGAGACTAAATTTTCAAGGGAACTTATAATCCTTGTACACTCGTGGCTGAAAAATCAGTTTTCATAGCTAGTGAGCTTTATATCTGAGCATCACTAGGTGCCACACAGCAGTTTTTCCAATCAATCATCAACACTTGAAACTGATCGATCATATTTCTAATATTCTTCCTTGCTACTGTAATTAGATATGCACATTTTCTAGGAATAATGATCACTACTCTCTATTATAAACAGTCTACCTTACTTCTTTTAAGTGAAAAATGTGAGAATTTTACCGGTGTGGCAACAATAATTTCTGCTCCTTCTTGACAAGCTTTTGACTGTTCCCACATGCTGCCACCACCATAGGCACATACAACATTGATGTTGTAAACTTTCCCAAACTTCTTTGCTTCATGGTATATCTGTAATTGAATTTGCATGGTTTATTGCATCTTAATACTAACACAACAAAATACTCACATAAAATACCAGTATAATCTGGGGTTTGGATGCAAACTAAATTAACTGAAATTCTTGCAAATAACAAAATATATTATTCATATCATATGATTTTTTTTTTTTTTTTGCAAATCCTATTTACAGGACTTTGCAGTCAACACCAGCATTTTTCAGAAGCAAGTTTTACGTTCAGTAGTTTGCCATTGCTTTCTGAACGACCGACTCACATACCCCTGTATGTTACCAGCAGTGCGCAAACCAAGCACTGATACATGTATCAAACTACTGGAGCAGGAATAGTATACGTCCGTTTACAATATACAGGGATAGGGGGCCACACTTAAGGCAGCCGCAGTAATAAAGACTGGGTTATGAAGCTACATTATGATGCTGTTGTTACTTCTTTCAATAATTGTTTTCCTCTCCTACATTTTAGAATGAATGCTCTCTGACATCCAATGGTCTGGCACACAGATGAAAATATACACCTAAAATGTCTATAAATGTAAAGATCTATTACCTGTTGAGACAGTTCACGAGTGGGTGCCAAAATCACGCCTATTGGACCTTCGCCTTTCTGCAGCTCCCGCTACAATAAAGTTAAAATGTAAATCTTTGCCTTTAATGTTTGCAGCTAACATGAACATACATTTCGTATTGCTTGCCAATGAAAATACTGTTGACCTTTAACATCACTGTAGAAGGAACCAAATCATGATCTCCAGTATAACATGAATAAACACTATCTGATATACTGAGTAGCACAAAGTATTTGGCACATCTGATAAAAACCCATCTATTCACCTCATATGATACATAACTCTGCAATATGCTCCTGATGAGATGCAGTGAAATATGCCAGGCATAAATTGTGCAACCTTCTGTTTGTGGCTTATATTTTTAAAAAACCACATTTAATTTCTGGAAATAAAGATTCATCATCATTCATTGGCACCTTGCCGTCTTGACAGAAGATAGTTTGTTACATTATGCTTCAAAAAGGCATAATAATAACTACAACCCATGGCTGGAGTGAATGTGACTGATCAGACCAATATGCACTGTAAATGCTCATCCACAGTGAATGCATGTGAACACATGGTCATTTTCACCATCATGCACCATCCTACGTCTCAGACCCTCAGTGTGTGACTTATCTGCAATCACTTTCTCGTCTTTATTCCATTTCTGATATTTGCCTTCCATGCAACATGTTCGGCAGCGACTTGCTCCCAATGTGCATTATCAATGCCTGTATTAATCATGTCCCGCTTACACACATCTTTGTATCATAGTAGAGGTCAACCCTGAGATCTCTTACCCATCTGTAATTCACCAAAAAAAAATGTCCTTTGGTATTCTACCATCATCCATCCTCCTAACGTGTTCTGGGTGGAGGATAAGTGTGGGTAGGGGTATTGTGATCGAGAGATCTTTGATAGGGGGTGGGTGGGTGGGGGTGTGTGGGTGCGTAGTGGAGGATGTGTGCGTGAGTGAGTGTGTGTTGGTGGACGGGTAGGGAATACGTGTGTGGGTGGGGAGAGATGTGTGGTGTGTTGGTTGGGGATATTGTGTGGGTGAGGTATGTGTGTGTGGATGGGGGATTTTTGTGGTGTGTTGGTGGGGGTATGTGGGGTGGATGGGTAAGGGTATCTGTGTGGGTGGGAATATTGTGTGGTGTGTGGGTGGGGGATATGTGTGTGGGGATGTGTGGTGGTATGTGGGTGTGGGATGTGTTGGTGAGGGATATGTGTGTGTGCGGTGCGTGGGTTGGGAATATTGCGTGGTAGGGGATGTATGTGATGTGCGGGTGGTGTATTGTGTAATGGGGGATTGAGTTAAGGCATGTATGGGTGGGTGGAGGATGTATGTGTGGGTGGTGGGGTGTGTGTATGAGTGGATTGGGGATGTATGGGTGGTTAGGGAGATATGTGTGTGTGTGGGGGAGGGGGGATTGTGTGCGTGGGTGGGAAATATGTGGTCAATGGAGATGTGGCTGGGGGATGGGTGGTTTGAGGTGTGGATGGGGAGAGAATGTGTGGGTTAGGATGTGTATGTGGGTGGGCGTGGGATATGTGGGTTGGTGGGGGAATGTTTCTGGGTGGCGAGTGTGTTTTGGTTGGGGGAACAGGTGAGGGGAGTGTGGGTGGGGGATGTGCGGGAGGAGGAGGGGTCGGTTGGTGGGGTATGTATGTGTCCCTTGGTGTGCGTGTGTATGGGTAGGTGGGGGTGTGTGTGTGGGTGGGGTGATGTATGGGTACGTGGGAGATGGGCCTCATAACATGGTAATTTGCCTTGTTTATGTTTACAACATTCATTTCACAATGTTTATTTTTCTTCCTATGTAAATGTATAATGCTCTTGATGAACGAAAGACGAGTGATTGGAAGGGCCGAATGTAAGACGGGCCTGCGCACCCAATTTGTGACCCTAATAAAGTTGATTTGATTTGATTTGATTTTGATTTATCCGTCTAAGTCTACAAAGACTAAGCATGGAACAAACTGTCACACAATCTGATCTTTCCAGTGCTTCAGTATTTGTGATTTTGTCTTGCCACTTAATACCAAGTATTCTTCGCAGACACCGCATATGAAAGCTGTTTAAACGTTTCTCTTGGCGTGAGTAAGTTGTCCAGGTTTCACTGCAATAAACAAGAGTACTAAGGACACAGGCTTGGTAGACGAGGACTTTTGTTTTGGCAGTAAGCTTCCTGTTCTCCCAGACTCTTTTTGTTAACCTGTTCATTGTTGCTGCTGCCTTAACAATCCTGATGTTGATTTCCTGATCTAGGGATAATTAGTTATTTACCACTGATCCTAGATATGTAAAATGGTCTACCATCTCTAGTTCGGTGTCGTCAATAAAGATTGATGGTACCCCATGTGCACCTTGTGCCATAATCTGTGTCTTCTTTTTGCTAATTGTTAAACCAAAGTCAGAACAAGCATTGGAGAATGCAGATAGTAGATGTAATTCTTCCTCAGAGTGGGTCGTAATTGCAGCAATCGTCTGTAAAAAGCAACTCTCTGATTAGTGCCCTCCTAATTTTGGTCTTGGCCTTCAATCTCTGAGCATTGTAGAGGCCGCCATCTGAGCATGAGTCAATATATATATATATATATATATATATATATATATATATATATATATATATATATATATATATACCATCATCCTATCATGAAAGGCATATTTAAGTAGAAGTGAAAAGTATATTCCAAGGAGGGTGGGAGATTGTTGACAACCTTGCTTAACTCCACTCTTGATTTCAAACTCTTCTAAAGTTGCACCATCAAACTCTTTACAAAACATTGTCGCTTCATAACTTTATGTATTCATTGTTGTATCTTAAATCATGTCCAATTAGTAATGCAAAATTTCTTGGGTGTTTGCTATTTTAATTGATTTTGTATGCTCTAAACATCTGCACATATTTTTACACCATGTAATCTTTATTTTTATTTCTCTTTATATAACAGTGGTAGGGGTTTATGGCATTGTGGATCATAAGAGGCAGGACTGGTTTGAGGAAAACAGCCAGACACTGCAGCCCTTGATTGATAAAAATAAGATAGCTCTCTTAAGAAACAAGGAAATAGAGCTGAAGCAAGCTAGGAAGGATGTGCAAAAGGCTGCCAGGCAGTGTGCAAACGACTAATGGATCAAGTTATGCAAGTCCATTCAAAATGCAAGTGATAAGGGAAACATCAGAAGCATGTATGAAGAGATAAAGAAGGCCTGGGGTACAATAATAAAAAGAAGTGCACCACTGAAAACCTTGACTGGAGGAATCATCACTGATAAGAAAAAAGCAGACAGATAGATGGGTAGAGCACTATTTGGAGCTTTACTCAAGTGAGACCAAACTAGCAGATGATGCCTCAACGCCATTGTTACCATTAATTTAGTAAGGGAGAGTCAACAAGAAGCTGGGCTGCAAGGAACACGCTGTCGATCTGAGACAGCCACCGCAGGGAACAATTCTTTTGTGCTTGAAGTCAAGCCCAGTTCATACAAATTAGACTGATTTTTTCGTGTGGATTAGCTTCTCCTATTACCAGTGTCCTTTGACATCAGGCACACCCACACTCTATTCTGGGGTACTTGTAATTTATGTCCCAAAGTCAAGGACAAGAAGTCAACATTTTAGTCCAGCTGACCTATGTAGGGGCTGAACCCGCTACCTCGGCATCAGCACACAGGTAGTTTAAGAGCGAGTGCTCCTGTCCACTTGACCACACTGACCTCTATGACTGCACTCTCAGGAAGTGATCGTGCTGAGGCAGAAGTGGGTCGCTGATGGAAGAAATGGTAATTGGTATTCATGAGAGATGTGCTGAAGCAGGAGTGGGCGCTGATGGAAGAAATGGTATTCATGAGAGATGTGCTGAGGCAGGAGTGGGTCGCTGCTGGAAGAAATGGTATTCCTGAGAGATGTGCTGAGGCAGGAGTGGTTCGCTGCTGGAAGAAATGGTATTCATGAGAGATGTACTGAGGCAGGAGTGGGTCGCTGCTGCAAGAAATGGTATTCATGAGAGATGTGCTGAGGCAGGAGTGGTTCGCTGCTGCAAGAAATGGTATTCCTGAGAGATGTACTGAGGCAGGAGTGGGTCGCTGCTGGAAGAAATGGTATTCATGAGAGATGTGCTGAGGCAGGAGTGAGTCGCTGCTGGAAGAAATGGTATTCCTGAGAGATGTGCTGAGGCAGGAGTGGTTCGCTGGTGGAAGAAATGGTATTCATGAGAGATGTACTGAGACAGGAGTGGGTCGCTGCTGGAAGAAATGGTATTCATGAGAGATGTGCTGAGGCAGGAGTGGTTCGCTGCTGGAAGAAATGGTATTCATGAGAGATGTACTGAGGCAGGAGTGGGTCGCTGCTGCAAGAAATGGTATTCATGAGAGATGTGCTGAGGCAGGAGTGGTTCGCTGCTGCAAGAAATGGTATTCCTGAGAGATGTACTGAGGCAGGAGTGGGTCGCTGCTGGAAGAAATGGTATTCATGAGAGATGTGCTGAGGCAGGAGTGAGTCGCTGCTGGAAGAAATGGTATTCCTGAGAGATGTGCTGAGGCAGGAGTGGTTCGCTGCTGGAAGAAATGGTATTCATGAGAGATGTACTGAGGCAGGAGTGGGTCGCTGCTGGAAGAAATGGTATTCATGAGAGATGTGCTGAGGCAGGAGTGGTTCGCTGCTGGAAGAAATGGTATTCATGAGAGATGTGCTGAGGCAGGAGTGGGTCGCTGCTGCAAGAAATGGTATTCATGAGAGATGTGCTGAGGCAGGAGTGGGTCGCTGCTGGAAGAAATGGTATTCATGAGAGATGTGCTGAGGCAGGAGTGGGTCGCTGCTGGAAGAAATGGTATTCATGAGAGATGTGCTGAGGCAGGAGTGGGTCGCTGCTGGAAGAAATGGTATTCATGAGAGATGTGCTGAGGCAGGAGTGGGTCGCTGCTGCAAGAAATGGTATTCATGAGAGATGTGCTGAGGCAGGAGTGGGTCGCTGCTGGAAGAAATGGTATTCATGAGAGATGTGCTGAGGCAGGAGTGGGTCACTGCTGGAAGAAATGGTATTCATGAGAGATGTACTGAGGCAGGAGTGGGTCACTGCTGCAAGAAATGGTATTCATGAGAGATGTGCTGAGGCAGGAGTGGGTCGCTGCTGCAAGAAATGGTATTCCTGAGAGATGTGCTGAGGCAGGAGTGGGTCGCTGCTGGAAGAAATGGTATTCATGAGAGATGTGCTGAGGCAGGAGTGGGTCGCTGCTGGAAGAAATGGTATTCATGAGAGATGTGCTGAGGCAGGAGTGGGTCGCTGCTGGAAGAAATGGTATTCATGAGAGATGTACTGAGGCAGGAGTGGGTCGCTGCTGCAAGAAATGGTATTCATGAGAGATGTACTGAGGCAGGAGTGGGTCGCTGCTGGAAGAAATGGTATTCATGAGAGATGTGCTGAGGCAGGAGTGGGTCACTGCTGGAAGAAATGGTATTCCTGAGAGATGTGCTGAGGCAGGAGTGGGTAAGCTGCTGAAGAAATGGTATTCATGAGAGATGTGCTGAGGCAGGAGTGGGTCGCTGCTGCAAGAAATGGTATTCCTGAGAGATGTGCTGAGGCAGGAGTGGGTCGCTGCTGCAAGAAATGGTATTCATGAGAGATGTGCTGAGGCAGGAGTGGGTCGCTGCTGGAAGAAATGGTATTCATGAGAGATGTGCTGAGGCAGGAGTGGGTTGCTGCTGCAAGAAATGGTATTCATGAGAGATGTGCTGAGGCAGGAGTGGTTCGCTGCTGCAAGAAATGGTATTCCTGAGAGATGTACTGAGGCAGGAGTGGGTCGCTGCTGGAAGAAATGGTATTCATGAGAGATGTGCTGAGGCAGGAGTGAGTCGCTGCTGGAAGAAATGGTATTCCTGAGAGATGTGCTGAGGCAGGAGTGGTTCGCTGCTGGAAGAAATGGTATTCATGAGAGATGTACTGAGACAGGAGTGGGTCGCTGCTGGAAGAAATGGTATTCATGAGAGATGTGCTGAGGCAGGAGTGGTTCGCTGCTGCAAGAAATGGTATTCATGAGAGATGTACTGAGGCAGGAGTGGGTCGCTGCTGCAAGAAATGGTATTCATGAGAGATGTGCTGAGGCAGGAGTGGTTCGCTGCTGCAAGAAATGGTATTCCTGAGAGATTTACTGAGGCAGGAGTGGGTCGCTGCTGGAAGAAATGGTATTCATGAGAGATGTGCTGAGGCAGGAGTGGGTCGCTGCTGGAAGAAATGGTATTCCTGAGAGATGTGCTGAGGCAGGAGTGGGTCGCTGCTGGAAGAAATGGTATTCATGAGAGATGTACTGAGGCAGGAGTGGGTAGCTGCTGGAAGAAATGGTATTCATGAGAGATGTGCTGAGGCAGGAGTGGGTCGCTGCTGGAAGAAATGGTATTCATGAGAGATGTGCTGAGGCAGGAGTGGGTCGCTGCTGGAAGAAATGGTATTCATGAGAGATGTGCTGAGGCAGGAGTGGGTCGCTGCTGGAAGAAATGGTATTCATGAGAGATGTGCTGAGGCAGGAGTGGGTCGCTGCTGGAAGAAATGGTATTCATGAGAGATGTGCTGAGGCAGGAGTGGGTCGCTGCTGGAAGAAATGGTATTCATGAGAGATGTGCTGAGGCAGGAGTGGGTCGCTGCTGCAAGAAATGGTATTCATGAGAGATGTGCTGAGGCAGGAGTGGGTCGCTGCTGGAAGAAATGGTATTCATGAGAGATGTGCTGAGGCAGGAGTGGGTCACTGCTGGAAGAAATGGTATTCATGAGAGATGTGCTGAGGCAGGAGTGGGTCGCTGCTGCAAGAAATGGTATTCATGAGAGATGTGCTGAGGCAGGAGTGGGTCGCTGCTGCAAGAAATGGTATTCATGAGAGATGTGCTGAGGCAGGAGTGGGTCGCTGCTGGAAGAAATGGTATTCATGAGAGATGTGCTGAGGCAGGAGTGGGTCGCTGCTGGAAGAAATGGTATTCATGAGAGATGTGCTGAGGCAGGAGTGGGTCGCTGCTGCAAGAAATGGTATTCATGAGAGATGTACTGAGGCAGGAGTGGGTCGCTGCTGCAAGAAATGGTATTCATGAGAGATGTACTGAGGCAGGAGTGGGTCACTGCTGGAAGATATGGTATTCATGAGAGATGTGCTGAGGCAGGAGTGGGTCACTGCTGGAAGAAATGGTATTCCTGAGAGATGTGCTGAGGCAGGAGTGGGTCGCTGCTGCAAGAAATGGTATTCCTGAGAGATGTGCTGAGGCAGGAGTGGGTCGCTGCTGCAAGAAATGGTATTCCTGAGAGATGTGCTGAGGCAGGAGTGGGTCGCTGCTGCAAGAAATGGTATTCATGAGAGATGTGCTGAGGCAGGAGTGGGTCGCTGCTGGAAGAAATGGTATTCATGAGAGATGTGCTGAGGCAGGAGTGGGTTGCTGCTGCAAGAAATGGTATTCATGAGAGATGTACTGAGGCAGGAGTGGGTCGCTGCTGGAAGAAATGGTATTCATGAGAGATGTGCTGAGGCAGGAGTGGGTCGCTGCTGGAACAAATGGTATTCATGAGAGATGTGCTGAGGCAGGAGTGGGTCGCTGCCGGAAGAAATGGTATTCATGAGAGATGTGCTGAGGCAGGAGTGGGTCGCTGCCGAAGAAATGGTATTCATGAGAGATGTGCTGAGCAGGAGTGGTTCGCTGCTGCAAGAAATGGTATTCCTGAGAGATGTACTGAGGCAGGAGTGGGTCACTGCTGGAAGAAATGGTATTCCTGAGAGATGTACTGAGGCAGGAGTGGGTCGCTGCTGGAAGAAATGGTATTCATGAGAGATGTGCTGAGGCAGGAGTGGGTCGCTGCTGGAAGAAATGGTATTCATGAGAGATGTGCTGAGGCAGGAGTGGGTCGCTGCTGCAAGAAATGGTATTCATGAGAGATGTACTGAGGCAGGAGTGGGTCGCTGCTGCAAGAAATGGTATTCATGAGAGATGTACTGAGGCAGGAGTGGGTCGCTGCTGGAAGAAATGGTATTCATGAGAGATGAGCTGAGGCAGGAGTGGGTCACTGCTGGAAGAAATGGTATTCCTGAGAGATGTGCTGAGGCAGGAGTGGGTCGCTGCTGCAAGAAATGGTATTTCATGAGAGATGTGCTGAGGCAGGAGTGGGTCGCTGCTGCAGAAATGGTATTCCTGAGAGATGTGCTGAGGCAGGAGTGGGTCGCTGCTGCAAGAAATGGTATTCATGAGAGATGTGCTGAGCAGGAGTGGGTCGCTGCTGGAAGAAATGGTATTCATGAGAGATGTGCTGAGGCAGGAGTGGTTGCTGCTGCAAGAAATGGTATTCATGAGAATGTACTGAGGCAGGAGGGGTCGTGCTGGAAGAAATGGTATTCATGAGAGATGTGCTGAGGCAGGGGTGGGTCGCTGCTGGAAGAAATGGTATTCCCGAGAGATGTGCTGAGGGGAGGAGGGTTTCCCGCTGGGAAAAAATGGTATTCATGGAGGGTACTGAGGCAGGGGTGGGGGCGTGCTGCAAGAAATGGTATTCATGAGAGATGTGCTGAGGCAGGAGGGTTCGCTGCTGCAAGAAATGGTATTCCTTTTGGGGGGGGGGGAAAAAATGGGACTGGGGGGCTGGGGGGGGGTGGGGGTTTTTTTTCCGGGGGGGTGGGGGGGGGGGGGGGGGGGGGGGGGGGGGGGGGGGGGGGGGGGGGGGGGGGGGGGGGGGGGGGGGGGGGGGGGGGGGGGGGGGGGGGGGGGGGGGGGGGGGGGGGGGGGGGGGGGGGGGGGGGGGGGGGGGGGGGGGGGGGGGGGGGGGGGGGGGGGGGGGGGGGGGGGGGGGGGGGGGGGGGGGGGGGGGGGGGGGGGGGGGGGGGGGGGGGGGGGGGGGGGGGGGGGGGGGGGGGGGGGCCCCCCCCCCCCCCCCCCCCCCCCCCCCCCCCCCCCCCCCCCCCCCCCCCCCCCCCCCCCCCCCCCCCCCCCCCCCCCCCCCCGGGAAGAAAATTTGGGGTAAAATTCAAAAAAAAGAGGATGTGCTGAGGCAAGGGGGGGTGGGAAAGGTCGGGGGGGGGGGGTTTTCTGGAAGAAAAATGGGGTTTAAAATTCCTGGGAAAGATTATGGGGCTGAAAGGGGGGGGGCCCCAAAAAAAAGGGGGTGGGGGGTTCGGGGTTTTTTC